>CM061533.1:128019168-128568493 GCA_030545055.2 Neoaliturus tenellus
TATTTAGGTTTGTGGCCACTGGGGTGTTAAAGCAAATATTATTTAATTCCCCTTTACTGAAAGTTCATTCAACATTTTGTAAAGATAAACTGATAAATAAGCTTTACCTATAACTTTTTAGATATTTAACATTATTTAAGAATAACACCAGAAACGTATTTTGAACTTTCTCCGTAGCCAGTTCACCTAAGTTTATGATTCAGAATTCTAAATTGTTAATTTTTACTTTCTCCCTCTATACCATAGTATATGGAGAAAGTATTGTTTTCGTCAAAATTTTCGAATTTGAGTTGTTGGTGGATTTATCCATTTTGGTGCCCCCTGAGTCCAAAAAAGTGGTTTTCGGAGTGATGTCTGTGTGTGTGTGTGTGTGTGTGTGTGTGTGTGTGTGTGTGTGTGTGTGTGTGTGTGTGTGTGTGTGTGTGTGTGTGTGTGTGTGTGTGTGTGTGTGGACAGGTTCCGCAATATTTGTGGGGCCAAGTGTGTGAATTTCACCTGAGTGCGGGGCCTTCTGAAATTGTGGGGCCATACACATGGCCCCATAAAGATTTATTTTTTTTATTTTGAGTAAAAATTCTATTTTTTATGGTCGAAAAAGTCAATAATCGTTAGGTTAGGTTAGGTTAAGTTAGGTTAGGTTAGGTTAGGTTAGGTTAGGTTAGGTTAGGTTAGTTTAGGTTAAGTTAGGTTAAATTTTGTTGTATGGCCCCACAATACAAATACGGCCCCCCAATAACTGTCAAATGCACATACATGGCCCCACAAATAGATGTGTAATCCCAAGGCCCCACAAATATAGGCGAACAAGTTTGTGTGTGTGTGTGTGTCAGGATGTAAACAGAGCTAGAGAATGCCCTAATGGTCCGATTTTGATGAAATTTGGTACATAGGTCCAAATCCACGATAATTCCAGGCTTTTTTTTCATTTTTTTGAATTTTTGATTTTTACGGGTATTTTACCCCCAAAAACCCTCAAAATCGTCAAATATCAAAATTTCTCAAAACGGCTCTAACGATTTTGATTAAAATTTTGTGGTTTATTAAGCTTAAAACGGCGAATAAAATGACACCACCCGCATCTCCGAGAAAATTCGCGTTCAAAAGTTATGGAGTAAAAAGTGTTTCAAAAATATACTTTTTGGATTTTCAAAATAGCTGTTGTCTTGAAATAAATTTTACTTATCACCATTAAATCAAGCTCAAAAAACTAAATAATCCAGTATTTTAAATTATTGCTCTACATCAAGTGGTTGCGGAGAAAATTCAATTTTTCGATCAGCGGTAAACGCAGTACGTTGTTAAAAGTCACAGACGCGCGTAGGGTCAAACGAGCGCTGCTCAGCCGGTAGCTATCCGACTGAGTCATCAAGACATTAATGTTTGAAGCTTTTAACATCTTTTTTATATTGTTGGGAGAAAGTATGTGTCAGTTAACTGATACCGTTTATTAAAGGTATTTTGAACAGTATAAGTTAAAAATGATTATATAAAAATTTTAGAACGAAAATGCCAAAAATCCATTTTTGGCCTTTTCAGAACCCCATAAGACCTAGTACAGATACCCATGGAACGATCATGCTGGGTTTCGAACCTGACCTGACGAATTCTGTCCTACACCTCTGTGCCAATTTAATCTAAATCGGACGTTCTATTCGAGATTGTCGTATGAACTGACACACACACATATATAACAATATGTAAAAATTTGAACGAATGTTATTTGAGTATTATGGTTCTGGGTTTCTACCGTGACTACTACCTTAATAGCGTATGCCCTATAGAGAAATTCGCTTAAGTATATAACAGTTAAACCGATCGATCTATTAATCTACAGTTGTAGATTAATTCTCGGTTAACTGTCTCGCAACAATATACTGCACTTGGAATTCTTTAATTAAAGACACGACGAGTCACGTTGAAAGCAGGCGGCAAGCGCAGATATTGCTACACTACATCGCAGCGGTGTTTGAAACACAACCTCTTTGACTTTCCGTCAGTATATTGTACTGACAAAATGCCAGCTTTTAATTATTGCGTTGCATTGTAACGGGTTTTAGCTTTATATGAATGTAAAAATATGCACTGGATAAAATATAGCTGAACGGTAACCCTCATAATATGAGTTGTTTTACAAAAAAAGTAGTAACAAAATGTTATATGCTCCATTTATTTATCACCATATTGTTATAAAACAAAATAATTAATATTAGAATTTTTTTTCTTATTTTAATTGCACACTGTACAGTGTTGTTGAAAAGTCCCGGAACGGTGAATATATAATTTTTACAATTATAGATAAAGTAATGAGACTTGGTATATCAATAATAGCCATAAAAGTCTACTCTTTTGAGCTATAATCGCTTTTTATCCCTTAAGGACGGCCCATGAGGAGTCAGACGAAATCCTTGAATGGCAGCATAGGTCGAGTTTGGTCTCAAATTAAAGGTCTAGTTTGTGGTATTGTACTCTGCTAAGTGAAACCTTTAATTTGATACTAAACTCGACCTATGCTGCTATTTAAAAATTGTATCTGACTCCTCGTGGGCCGTCCTCCTTAAGGGATAAAATAGTGATGATAGCTTAAAAGAGTAGACATTTATGGCAGTTATTAATATACCTCATTAATTTATCTATAATGGTAAAAATATATTTCACCGTTCCGGGGACTTTTCAACCACACTGTATATGTAACTGATGTAAACGGATTTTCATGAATAAAGAAATAAAAATACCATCTACAAAGAACAGTGAAACATGCTAGGAGTTTAAAGAGCTCTGCATCACTTTACCATTGTTTATGAACCAGACAAGATTCTTACTAATTACTTTGACCATGACATAAATTACATATATTTTAAAACTGTAGACTACATTTAAAATTTTATTTCGTACGTTTGTGGTTACATTTTTTAACAACTCTCATGAAGCAGAAATTGAAAAAAATGATCTTTAGTTGGAAACACTAAATCTCCTACGAAACCATACAAATAATATATTGAAGGAATACATTCCTCGGTGTAAACCAACACAAACGCCGATCCCTTTCCTTTGACTTCGTTATTTCTCCTGGGAAACATTCGTCAAGCCTTCATAAAAGGGCAATGTACTGCAAACGTGCAGCCAAATTTGTGTATAACGTGATACATACGTACAGAAAACTGTTATCCTTTTAAATAAGGTTGTGTCTATCAATAACATTAAATATGAAACAGGTAAGAAGCGAATCTGAACACCGCAATGTATTTTCACTAAAGGTCTAAGAAACAATATATATATATATATATATATATATATATATATATATATATATATACACATATGAAAACTCTTCAACACGATTTTCAAGAAGAAATAAAATAAAGCAATAGCGTGGAGCCTTTGGCTGAAATACTAAGGTTGTAAAAGGAAAAAAAAACATATAAAGATATGTTATAATGTACAGTACAACGTTACAGTATCTTGAAACGTTATCTGAATGTCTGTATATTTATCTTTTACAAATTAAATCTATGAAGTTATTAAAAAAAAGCATCATAGGTTCGATGAGGGTGAGGAAAAAGGAAAATTGAGTCGTGACCGGCTGACATGTTGTCACTATCACTGATTACGGCCATCGTCGGGCGATCAGCCCTGCAAACATTAAACTCTGCAAATCATCCTCGCAAACCATCCTCTCATCAAACTTAATCACCTTGTTTGGACCACTGATCTGATATCAAGATTAAATTATTGAAGAATCAATATCACATACCACACCTACTTTCGTTCATAACCTCGCCCTCTCTTTGGCAAACTTTCATACTTTCAAAATACTCAATGAAAGTATTAATATGTAAGTGTTTCTTTCATTCTTTTTGGTAGATTGACATTAGGCAGAGGTTTTTATTTATACTTAAATAGATATTGCCTCTGGTCGTTACTTGACTAAAATTTAATTCGTTAAAAATATTTAAAAGAAACATATTTGTTCCTAATTTTCAAGCACTGTTAAAGACAGCTGTCTATGATTCAAACAATCTTTTTCCATAGAATTAACATTGAAACTTTGATAGCCTGTAGGGCGTAGCCCTGTAGACCAATATAAATTACAAAGGGATTCTGCTCATCTACAGGCACTAAATTTCTAACGGTAGGCCTATGCATGGATTTCTCCGAAATAAGCTCAAGTTGCGAAAAAAGGAGGAAAAGAAATCTGCTTACCTTTTAATATATTATAGAAGATATTTTTATCACGTAAACCTACATTCAAGCTTATTATGAACTAACACTCTTCCTTTTTATTTTACCTTAATACCTTAATACCTTATTAAATTCAACGGTCTTTGAGGCCTATTTGTTCAAGTATAATATTAAATTATTTATCAAATTTCACTTTTTAAGTTTTCAATTGATTTTATTATCTTCGGGCCGAGATCCCACGTACACAAACACCTCTAAAAGCGTTTAGTTGGGAAAAAAGGATTAAATATGAAATGTATGTTTAATTCAAAGATAGCTAATTAATTAAATTATTGCAATAAATATTTCATACGCTCTAACTGCTACTACAATACAGGGTGTCCCGTAACTCTATGAACAACGGTATATTGGTTAGTTCAAGATAAACAAATTACACCGTAGGAACATGGTCTCTGGTGCTTACTTTCCTGGCTATATGCTGTATGTGTTTTTTACAACAAAAATCCTTACTCCTAAACAGTTTGAGGCACTTCGTTGACATTTTGCACAATAGTGTGATTTGCCCAATAAATTTCCGTCTTTGAGTAAAATTTTACATAAATATCATTAGCTTTTTCAAAATAGATAAATAAAAATATTTTATGCCAATTTCATGACCGTTAACTTTAAATCTTATATCTTACATTATATACGAAATTACATGTTGTACTCACAGGTATTATTGAAAATATCACTTAAAATTACTGTCACCTCAACTGAAAATCATTTTAAGTCAATAAGCAAGTTTTAAAATAAAAAAAGTGTTGTATTAATTTAATGAATCTATAACCATAATATTGGTAAAATAGCATATGATCATATGTCTATTTTTCGAAATTCAATATTATAAGTAGTTTAGTGTACCTAAAGAAATCAAACTGGTCCAAGCAGTCAACAACTTGAATTTATTTGGAACATAACAATTTGCCATAACTTAAACGATCAGGTTAATAGTTGGCTGAATCGATTGAAGAAGAGTGAAATCCTCATAAATTCGTGTCGGTGCATCACTGTATTGATGCTATCCGATGTCAATGTCCAAAGATACTTTGCCTATTGAAATAAAGAATTTTTCATTTCATTTCAAAGATATTTCCCGACGGAAATTTTAGATGTACTTTATACTTTCAAGGTATATTTTATGCTTAATATGTAGCCTATAATCAAGTTTGTTTGTTGAAGTCATTCTTTGCATTAATAAAGTAATGAGCCGCAATTAAATTTTCCTTAATTTATACTTTTATACTTAGATAATTTCTTGAAACACCGACTCACTCTATAGTGTTTTTTGTAAGATGAGTATGACTGAAGGGTAATTGTGATGGATCAGATAAGGTGTATATTGTTACTGACAAGTGGCAGCTGATTCTTGTTAGGATCATTAATTAATAGCCCAATGACCAAAAGCAGTTTGTACAGTGGTATCGAACCATCAAAAAGCATTAACTTTTCTCTGGATCAAACCAGCAAATCTTTAGATTCAAAGGTAAGCTACCTAGCAAAGCCATCAAAAAGATGTATTTAAAAGAAATATAAATGATTCTTCCCAATACATAGCTTATTTTTTATACAGTAACTAGCAGTTACCCGGCGCGCGTTGCTGCGCTCAAATTAAGTTAATTACATAAATAAAGCAAAATTTTAATATAACAAAAAGAGATAAGTTAAGTTTTAATTTTTTTACTATAACAAAAAAAGTCAATGGCATAGAAAGTAAGTATATTAATATTACTGTAAGGCCAAAGGATAAACAGGCATTTTGCAAATTTAAACCCAGAATAGTCGAAGTTTTGAGTCGTATTTTATTGATCGTAATTGCAAATGCAAGAGCACCTATGAGCAAAGAGGCACGTCCATGTCAAATTTCAACCCCCGAGGCCCTAAATTAATTTTAAAGTCCAGTGGAACGCAGTCCTACTAAAAAATATATTTGCAAAACCATTCTTGGTGAGTACCTATGAGCAAAGAGACACGTCCAAGTAAAATTTCAACCATGGTGGCCATAAAGTAATTTAAAGTCCAGAGGGCCGCAGCCCTAAAGAGCTTAAAAATTATATTTGCAAAACCGTTTCCTAGTGAGTAGCTATGAACAAAAAGAATCGTACATCAAATTTCAACCCCGGTGGCCCTAAAGTAATTTTAAAGTCCAGTGGGGCGGAGCCCTAAAGTGATTAAAAACTATATTTGCAAAATCGTTTCTTAGTGAGTACCTATGAATAAAGAGCTTCGTCCATCAAATTTCAACCCGGTGGCCCTAAAGTAATTTGAAGTCCAGTGGGGTGGAGCCCTAAAGAGCTTAAAAAACTATATTTGCAAAACCGTTTCCTAGTGAATACCCATGAGCAAAGAGAATCGTCCATGTCAAATTTCAGCTCCGGAGGTCCTAAAATAATTTCAATGTCCAGTGAGGCGGAGCCTTATAGTGCTTAAAAAACTATATTTGCAAAATCGTTTCTTAGTGAGTACCTATGGGTAAAGAGCATCGTCCATCAAATTTCAACCCCGGTGGCCCTAAAGTAATTTTGAAGTCCAGTGGGGTGGAGCCCTAAAGATCTTAAAAAAACTATATTTGCATAACCGTTTCCTAGTCAGTGCCTATGAGCAAAGAGAATCGTCCATGTCAAATTTCAGCTCCAGAGGTCCTAAAGTAATTTCAATGTCCAGTGAGGCGGAGCCCTAAAGTGCTTAAAAAACTATATTTGCAAATCGTTTCTTAGTGAGTACCAATGGGTAAAGAGCATCGTCAATCAAATTTCAACCCCGGTGGCCCTAAAGTAATTTTGAAGTCCAGTGGGGTGGAGCCCTAAAAAGCTTAAAAAACAATTTTTGAAAAACCGTTTCCTAGTGAGTACCTATGAGCAAAGAGAATCGTCCATGTCAAATTTCAGCTCCGGAGGTCCTAAAATAATTTCAATATCCAGTGAGGCGGAGCCCTAAAGTGCTTAAAAAACTAAATTTCAAAATTGTTTCTTAGTGAGTACCTATGGGTAAAGAGCATCGTCCATCAAATTTCAACCCTGGTGGCCCTAAAGTAATTTTGAAGTCCAGTGGGGTGGAGCCCTAAAGAGCTTAAAAAACTATATTTGCATAACCGTTTCCTAGTGAGTACATATGAGCAAAGAGAATCGTCCATGTCAAATTTCAGCTCCGGAGGTGATAAAGTTATTTCATTGTCCAGTGAGCGGAGCCCTAAAGTGCTTAAAAAACTATATTTGCAAAATCGTTTCTTAGTGAGTACCTATGGGTAAAGAGCATCGTCAATCAAATTTCAACCCCGGTGGCTCTAAAGTAATTTTGAAGTCCAGTGGGGTGGAGCCCTAAAGAGCTTAAAAAACTATATTTGCAAAACCGTTTCCTAGTGAGTACCTATGAGCAAAGAGAATCGTCCATGCCAAATTTCAGCTCCAGAGGTCCTAAAATAATTTCAATGTCCAGTGAGGCGGAGCCCTAAAGTGCTTAAAAAAACTATATTTGCAAAATCGTTTCTTAGTGAGTACCTATGAGCAAAGAGAATCGTCCATGTCAAATTTCAGCTCCGGAAGTCCTAAAGTAATTTCAATGTCCAGTGAGGCGGAGCCCTATAGTGCTTAAAAAACTATATTTGCAAAATCGGTTCTTAGTGAGTATACCTATGGTTAAATATCATTGTCCATCAAATTTCAACCCCGGTGGCCCTAAAGTAATTTAGAAGTATATTGGGGGGTTGCAAAACTGTTTCCTAGTGAGTACCTATAAGCAAAGACAATCGTCCATGTTAAATTTCAGCTCTGGAGGTCCTAAAGTAATTTCAATGTCCAGTGAGGCGGAGCCCTAAAGTGCTTAAAAAACTATATTTGCAAAATCGTTTTTAGTGTGTACCTATGTGTAAAGAGAATCGTCCATCAAATTTCAACCCCGGTGGCCCTAAATTAATTTTGAAGTTCAGTGGGGTGGAGCCCTAAAGAGCTTAAAAAACTATATTTGCAAAACCTATGGACCTATGGTGCACCTATGGACAAAGACAATCGTCCATGTCAAATTTCAACTCCGGAGGTCCTAAAGTAATTTCAATGTCCAGTGAGGCGGAGCCCTAAAGTGCTTAAAAAACTATATTTGCAAAATCGTTTCTTAGTGCAGTACCTATGGGTATAAAGAGCATCGTCAATCAAATTTCAACCCGGTGGCCCTAAAGTAATTTTGAAGTCCAGTGGGGTGGAGCCCTAAAATCTTAAAAAACTATTTTGAAAAACCGTTTCCTAGTGAGTAGCTATGAACAAAAAGAATCGTACATCAAATTTCAACCCCGGTGGCCCTAAAGTAATTTTAAAGTCCAGTGGGGCGGAGCCCTAAAGTGATTAAAAACTATATTTGCAAAATCGTTCTTTCCTTAGTGAGTACCTATGAATAAAGAGCTTCGTCCATCAAATTTCAACCCCGGTGGCCCTAAAGTAATTTTGAAGTCCAGTGGGGTGGAGCCCTAAAGAGCTTAAAAAACTATATTTGCAAAAACCGTTTCCTAGTGAATACCCATGAGCAAAGAGAATCGTCCATGTCAAATTTCAGCTCCGGAGGTCCTAAAATAATTTCAATGTCCAGTGAGGCGGAGCCTTATAGTGCTTAAAAAACTATATTTGCAAAATCGTTTCTTAGTGAGTACCTATGGGTAAAGAGCATCGTCCATCAAATTTCAACCCCGGTGGCCCTAAAGTAATTTTGAAGTCCAGTGGGGTGGAGCCCTAAAGATCTTAAAAAACTATATTTGCATAACCGTTTCCTAGTCAGTGCCTATGAGCAAAGAGAATCGTCCATGTCAAATTTCAGCTCCAGAGGTCCTAAAGTAATTTCAATGTCCAGTGAGGCGGAGCCCTAAAGTGCTTAAAAAACTATATTTGCAAAATCGTTTCTTAGTGAGTACCAATGGGTAAAGAGCATCGTCAATCAAATTTCAACCCCGGTGGCCCTAAAGTAATTTTGAAGTCCAGTGGGGTGGAGCCCTAAAAAGCTTAAAAACAATTTTTGAAAAACCGTTTCCTAGTGAGTACCTATGAGCAAAGAGAATCGTCCATGTCAAATTTCAGCTCCGGAGGTCCTAAAATAATTTCAATATCCAGTGAGGCGGAGCCCTAAAGTGCTTAAAAAACTAAATTTCAAAATTGTTTCTTAGTGAGTACCTATGGGTAAAGAGCATCGTCCATCAAATTTCAACCCTGGTGGCCCTAAAGTAATTTTGAAGTCCAGTGGGGTGGAGCCCTAAAGAGCTTAAAAAACTATATTTGCATAACCGTTTCCTAGTGAGTACATATGAGCAAAGAGAATCGTCCATGTCAAATTTCAGCTCCGGAGGTGATAAAGTTATTTCATTGTCCAGTGAGGCGGAGCCCTAAAGTGCTTAAAAACTATATTTGCAAAATCGTTTCTTAGTGAGTACCTATGGGTAAAGAGCATCGTCAATCAAATTTCAACCCGGTGGCTCTAAAGTAATTTTGAAGTCCAGTGGGGTGGAGCCCTAAAGAGCTTAAAAAACTATATTTGCAAAACCGTTTCCTAGTGAGTACCTATGAGCAAAGAGAATCGTCCATGCCAAATTTCAGCTCCAGAGGTCCTAAAATAATTTCAATGTCCAGTGAGGCGGAGCCCTAAAGTGCTTAAAAAAAACTATATTTGCAAAATCGTTTCTTAGTGAGTACCTATGAGCAAAGAGAATCGTCCATGTCAAATTTCAGCTCCGGAAGTCCTAAAGTAATTTCAATGTCCAGTGAGGCGGAGCCCTATAGTGCTTAAAAAACTATATTTGCAAAATCGGTTCTTAGTGAGTATACCTATGGTTAAATATCATTGTCCATCAAATTTCAACCCCGGTGGCCCTAAAGTAATTTAGAAGTATATTGGGGGGTTGCAAAACTGTTTCCTAGTGAGTACCTATAAGCAAAGACAATCGTCCATGTTAAATTTCAGCTCTGGAGGTCCTAAAGTAATTTCAATGTCCAGTGAGGCGGAGCCCTAAAGTGCTTAAAAAACTATATTTGCAAAATCGTTTTTAGTGTGTACCTATGTGTAAAGAGAATCGTCCATCAAATTTCAACCCCGGTGGCCCTAAATTAATTTTGAAGTTCAGTGGGTGGAGCCCTAAAGAGCTTAAAAAACTATATTTGCAAAACCTATGGACCTATGGTGCACCTATGGACAAAGACAATCGTCCATGTCAAATTTCAACTCCGGAGGTCCTAAAGTAATTTCAATGTCCAGTGAGGCGGAGCCCTAAAGTGCTTAAAAAACTATATTTGCAAAATCGTTTCTTAGTGAGTACCTATGGGTATAAAGAGCATCGTCAATCAAATTTCAACCCCGGTGGCCCTAAAGTAATTTTGAAGTCCAGTGGGGTGGAGCCCTAAAAATCTTAAAAACTATTTTTGAAAAACCGTTTCCTAGTGAGTACCTATGAGCAAAGAGAATCGTCCATGTCAAATTTCAGCTCCGGAGGTTCTAAAATAATTTCAATATCCAGTGAGGCGGAGCCCTAAAGTGCTTAAAAAACTAAATTTCAAAATTGTTTCTTAGTGAGTACATATGGGTAAAGAGCATCGTCCATCAAATTTCAACCCTGGTGGCCCTAAAGTAATTTTGAAGTCCAGTGGGGTGGAGCCCTAAAAAGCTTAAAAAACTATATTTGAAAAACCGTTTCCTAGTGAGTACCTATGAGCAAAGAGAATCGTCCATGTCAAATTTCAGCTCCGGAGGTCCTAAAATAATTTCAATATCCAGTGAGGCGGAGCCCTAAAGTGCTTAAGAAACTATATTTGCAAAATCGTTTCTTAGTGAGTACCTATGGGTAAAGAGCATCGTCAATCAAATTTCAACCCCGGTGGCCCTAAAGTAATTTGAAGTCCAGTGGGGTGGAGCCCTAAAGAGCTTAAAAAACTATATTTGCATAACCGTTTCCTAGTGAGTACCTATGAGCAATGAGAATCGTCCATGTCAAATTTCAGCTCCGGAAGTCCTAAAGTAATTTCAATGTCCAGTGAGGCGGAGCCCTATAGTGCTTAAAAAACTATATTTGCAAAATCGGTTCTTAGTGAGTACCTATGGGTAAATATCATCGTCCATCAAATTTAAACCCCGGTGGCCCTAAAGTAATTTAGAAGTCAATTGGGGGGTTGCAAAACCGTTTCCTAGTGAGTACCTATGAGCAAAGAGAATCGTCCATGTCAAATTTCAGCTCTGGAGGTCCTAAAGTAATTTCAATGTCCAGTGAGGCGGAGCCCTAAAGTGCTTAAAAACTATATTTGCAAAATCGTTTCTTAGTGAGTACCTATGAGCAAAGAGAATCGTCCATGTCAAATTTCAGCTCCGGAAGTCCTAAAGTAATTTCAATGTCCAGTGAGGCGGAGCCCTATAGTGCTTAAAAAACTATATTTGCAACATCGTTTTTTAGTGTGTATCTATGGGTAAAGAGAATCGTCCATCAAATTTCAACCCCGGTGGCCCTAAAGTAATTTTGAAGTTCAGTGGGGTGGAGCCCTAAAGAGCTTAAAAAACTATATTTGCAAAACCTATGGACCTATGGTGCACCTATGGACAAAGACAATCGTCCATGTCAAATTTCAGCTCCGGAGGTCCTAAAGTAATTTCAATGTCCAGTGAGGCGGAGCCCTAAAGTGCTTAAAAAACTATATTTGCAAAATCGTTTCTTAGTGAGTACCTATGGGTAAAGAGCATCGTCCATCAAATTTCAACCCTGGTGGCCCTAAAGTAATTTTGAAGTCCAATGGGGTGGAGCCCTAAAGAGCTGAAAAAACTATATTTGCATAACTGTTTCCTAGTGAGTACCTATGAGCAAAGAGAATCGTCCATGTCAAATTTCAGCTCCGGAGGTCCTAAAGTAATTTCAATGTCCAGTGAGGCGGAGCCCTAAAGTGCTTAAAAAACTATATTTGCAAAATCGTTTCTTAGTGAGTACCTATGGGTAAAGAGCATCGTCAATCAAATTTCAACCCCGGTGGCCCTAAAGTAATTTTGAAGTCCAGTGGGGTGGAGCCCTAAAAAGCTTAAAAAACTATTTTTGAAAAACCGTTTCCTAGTGAGTACCTATGAGCAAAGAGAATCGTCCATGTCAAATTTCAGCTCCGGAGGTCCTAAAATAATTTCAATATCCAGTGAGGCGGAGCCCTAAAGTGCTTAAAAAACTAAATTTCAAAATTGTTTCTTAGTGAGTACCTATGGGTAAAGAGCATCGTCCATCAAATTTTAAGCCTGGTGGCCATAAAGTAATTTAAAGTCTAGAGGGCCGCAGCCCTAAAGAGCTTAAAAATTATATTTGCAAAACCGTTTCCTAGTGAGTAGCTATGAACAAAAAGAATCGTACATCAAATTTCAACCCCGGTGGCCCTAAAGTAATTTTAAAGTCCAGTGGGGCGGAGCCCTAAAGTGTTTAAAAACTATATTTGCAAAATCGTTTCTTAGTGAGTACCTATGAGTAAAGAGCTTCGTCCATCAAATTTCAACCCCGGTGGCCCTAAAGTAATTTGAAGTCCAGTGGGGTGGAGCCCTAAAGAGCTTAAAAAACTATATTTGCAAAAACCGTTTCCTAGTGAATACCCATGAGCAAAGAGAATCGTCCATGTCAAATTTCAGCTCCGGAGGTCCTAAAATAATTTCAATGTCCAGTGAGGCGGAGCCTTATAGTGCTTAAAAAACTATATTTGCAATATCGTTTCTTAGTGAGTACCTATGGGTAAAGAGCATCGTCCATCAAATTTCAACCCCGGTGGCCCTAAAGTAATTTTGAAGTCCAGTGGGGTGGAGCCCTAAAGATCTTAAAAAACAATATTTGCATAACCGTTTCCTAGTGAGTACCTATGAGCAAAGAGAATCGTCCATGTCAAATTTCAGCTCCAGAGGTCCTAAAGTAATTTCAATGTCCAGTGAGGCGGAGCCCTAAAGTGCTTAAAAAACTATATTTGCAAAATCGTTTCTTAGTGAGTACCTATGGGTAAAGAGCATCGTCAATCAAATTTCAACCCCGGTGGCCCTTAAGTAATTTTGAAGTCCAGTGGGGTGGAGCCCTAAAGAGCTTAAAAAAACTATATTTGCAAAAAACCGTTTCCTAGTGAGTACCTATGAGCAAAGAGAATCGTCCATGTCAAATTTCAGCTCCGGAGGTCCTAAAATAATTTCAATATCCAGTGAGGCGGAGCCCTAAAGTGCTTAAAAAACTAAATTTCAAAATTGTTTCTTAGTGAGTACCTATGGGTAAAGAGCATCGTCCATCAAATTTCAACCCTGGTGGCCCTAAAGTAATTTTGAAGTCCAGTGGGGTGGAGCCCTAAAGAGCTTAAAAAACTATATTTGCATAACCGTTTCCTAGTGAGTACATATGAGCAAAGAGAATCGTCCATGTCAAATTTCAGCTCCGGAGGTGATAAAGTTATTTCATTGTCCAGTGAGGCGGAGCCCTAAAGTGCTTAAAAAACTATATTTGCAAAATCGTTTCTTAGTGAGTACCTATGGTAAAGAGGATCGTCAATCAAATTTCAACCCCGGTGGCTCTAAAGTAATTTTGAAGTCCAGTGGGGTGGAGCCCTAAAGAGCTTAAAAAACTATATTTGCAAAACCGTTTCCTAGTGAGTACCTATGAGCAAAGAGAATCGTCCATGCCAAATTTCAGCTCCAGAGGTCCTAAAATAATTTCAATGTCCAGTGAGGCGGAGCCCTAAAGTGCTTAAAAAAAACTATATTTGCAAAATCGTTTCTTAGTGAGTACCTATGAGCAAAGAGAATCGTCCATGTCAAATTTCAGCTCCGGAAGTCCTAAATTAATTTCAATGTCCAGTGAGGCGGAGCCCTATAGTGCTTAAAAAACTATATTTGCAAAATCGGTTCTTAGTGAGTACCTATGGTTAAATATCATTGTCCATCAAATTTCAACCCCGGTGGCCCTAAAGTAATTTAGAAGTATATTGGGGGGTTGCAAAACTGTTTCCTAGTGAGTACCTATAAGCAAAGAGAATCGTCCATGTTAAATTTCAGCTCTGGAGGTCCTAAAGTAATTTCAATGTCCAGTGAGGCGGAGCCTTAAAGTGCTTAAAAAACTATATTTGCAAAATCGTTTTTAGTGTGTACCTATGTGTAAAGAGAATCGTCCATCAAATTTCAACCCCGGTGGCCTTAAATTAATTTTGAAGTTCAGTGGGGTGAAGCCCTAAAGAGCTTAAAAACTATATTTGCAAAACCTATGGACCTATGGTGCACCTATGGACAAAGACAATCGTCCATGTCAAATTTCAACTCCGGAGGTCCTAAAGTAATTTCAATGTCCAGTGAGGCGGAGCCCTAAAGTGCTTAAAAAACTATATTTGCAACATCGTTTTTTAGTGTGTATCTATGGGTAAAGAGAATCGTCCATCAAATTTCAACCCCGGTGGCCCTAAAGTAATTTGAAGTTCAGTGGGTGGAGCCCTAAAGAGCTTAAAAAACTATATTTGCAAAACCTATGGACCTATGGTGCACCTATGGACAAAGACAATCGTCCATGTCAAATTTCAGCTCCGGAGGTCCTAAAGTAATTTCAATGTCCAGTGAGGCGGAGCCCTAAAGTGCTTAAAAAACTATATTTGCAAAATCGTTTCTTAGTGAGTACCTATGCGTAAAGAGCATCGTCCATCAAATTTCAACCCTGGTGGCCCTAAAGTAATTTTGAAGTCCAATGGGGTGGAGCCCTAAAGAGCTGAAAAAACTATATTTGCATAACTGTTTCCTAGTGAGTACCTATGAGCAAAGAGAATCGTCCATGTCAAATTTCAGCTCCGGAGGTCCTAAAGTAATTTCAATGTCCAGTGAGGCGGAGCCCTAAAGTGCTTAAAAAACTATATTTGCAAAATCGTTTCTTAGTGAGTACCTATGGGTAAAGAGCATCGTCAATCAAATTTCAACCCCGGTGGCCCTAAAGTAATTTTGAAGTCCAGTGGGGTGGAGCCCTAAAAAGCTTAAAAAACTATTTTGAAAAACCGTTTCCTAGTGAGTACCTATGAGCAAAGAGAATCGTCCATGTCAAATTTCAGCTCCGGAGGTCCTAAAATAATTTCAATATCCAGTGAGGCGGAGCCCTAAAGTGCTTAAAAAACTAAATTTCAAAATTGTTTCTTAGTGAGTACCTATGGGTAAAGAGCATCGTCCATCAAATTTTAAGCCTGGTGGCCATAAAGTAATTTAAAGTCTAGAGGGCCGCAGCCCTAAAGAGCTTAAAAATTATATTTGCAAAACCGTTTCCTAGTGAGTAGCTATGAACAAAAAGAATCGTACATCAAATTTCAACCCGGTGGCCCTAAAGTAATTTTAAAGTCCAGTGGGGCGGAGCCCTAAAGTGTTTAAAAACTATATTTGCAAAATCGTTTCTTAGTGAGTACCTATGAGTAAAGAGCTTCGTCCATCAAATTTCAACCCCGGTGGCCCTAAAGTAATTTTGAAGTCCAGTGGGGTGGAGCCCTAAAGAGCTTAAAAAACTATATTTGCAAAAACCGTTTCCTAGTGAATACCCATTGAGCAAAGAGAATCGTCCATGTCAAATTTCAGCTCCGGAGGTCCTAAAATAATTTCAATGTCCAGTGAGGCGGAGCCTTATAGTGCTTAAAAAACTATATTTGCAATATCGTTTCTTAGTGAGTACCTATGGGTAAAGAGCATCGTCCATCAAATTTCAACCCCGGTGGCCCTAAAGTAATTTTGAAGTCCAGTGGGGTGGAGCCCTAAAGATCTTAAAAAACAATATTTGCATAACCGTTTCCTAGTGAGTACCTATGAGCAAAGAGAATCGTCCATGTCAAATTTCAGCTCCAGAGGTCCTAAAGTAATTTCAATGTCCAGTGAGGCGGAGCCCTAAAGTGCTTAAAAAACTATATTTGCAAAATCGTTTCTTAGTGAGTACCTATGGGTAAAGAGCATCGTCAATCAAATTTCAACCCCGGTGGCCCTTAAGTAATTTTAAAGTCCAGTGGGGTGGAGCCCTAAAAAGCTTAAAAAACTATTTTTGAAAAACCGTTTCCTAGTGAGTACCTATGAGCAAAGAGAATCGTCCATGTCAAATTTCAGCTCCGGAGGTCCTAAAATAATTTCAATATCCAGTGAGGCGGAGCCCTAAAGTGCTTAAAAAACTAAATTTCAAAATTGTTTCTTAGTGAGTACCTATGGGTAAAGAGCATCGTCCATCAAATTTCAACCCTGGTGGCCCTAAAGTAATTTTGAAGTCCAGTGGGGTGGAGCCCTAAAGAGCTTAAAAAACTATATTTGCATAACCGTTTCCTAGTGAGTACATATGAGCAAAGAGAATCGTCCATGTCAAATTTCAGCTCCGGAGGTGATAAAGTTATTTCATTGTCCAGTGAGGCGGAGCCCTAAAGTGCTTAAAAAACTATATTTGCAAAATCGTTTCTTAGTGAGTACCTATGGGTAAAGAGGATCGTCAATCAAATTTCAACCCCGGTGGCTCTAAAGTAATTTTGAAGTCCAGTGGGGTGGAGCCCTAAAGAGCTTAAAAAACTATATTTGCAAAACCGTTTCCTAGTGAGTACCTATGAGCAAAGAGAATCGTCCATGCCAAATTTCAGCTCCAGAGGTCCTAAAATAATTTCAATGTCCAGTGAGGCGGAGCCCTAAAGTGCTTAAAAAAACTATATTTGCAAAATCGTTTCTTAGTGAGTACCTATGAGCAAAGAGAATCGTCCATGTCAAATTTCAGCTCCGGAAGTCCTAAATTAATTTCAATGTCCAGTGAGGCGGAGCCCTATAGTGCTTAAAAAACTATATTTGCAAAATCGGTTCTTAGTGAGTACCTATGGTTAAATATCATTGTCCATCAAATTTCAACCCCGGTGGCCCTAAAGTAATTTAGAAGTATATTGGGGGGTTGCAAAACTGTTTCCTAGTGAGTACCTATAAGCAAAGAGAATCGTCCATGTTAAATTTCAGCTCTGGAGGTCCTAAAGTAATTTCAATGTCCAGTGAGGCGGAGCCTTAAAGTGCTTAAAAAACTATATTTGCAAAATCGTTTTTAGTGTGTACCTATGTGTAAAGAGAATCGTCCATCAAATTTCAACCCCGGTGGCCCTAAATTAATTTTGAAGTTCAGTGGGGTGGAGCCCTAAAGAGCTTAAAAAACTATATTTGCAAAACCTATGGACCTATGGTGCACCTATGGACAAAGACAATCGTCCATGTCAAATTTCAACTCCGGAGGTCCTAAAGTAATTTCAATGTCCAGTGAGGCGGAGCCCTAAAGTGCTTAAAAAACTATATTTGCAAAATCGTTTCTTAGTGAGTACCTATGGGTATAAAGAGCATCGTCAATCAAATTTCAACCCCGGTGGCCCTAAAAAAATTTTGAAGTCCAGTGGGGTGGAGCCCTAAAAAGCTTAAATAACTATTTTTGAAAAACCGTTTCCTAGTGAGTACCTATGAGCAAAGAGAATCGTCCATGTCAAATTTCAGCTCCGGAGGTTCTAAAATAATTTCAATATCCAGTGAGGCGGAGCCCTAAAGTGCTTAAAAAACTAAATTTCAAAATTGTTTCTTAGTGAGTACATATGGGTAAAGAGCATCGTCCATCAAATTTCAACCCTGGTGGCCCTAAAGTAATTTTGAAGTCCAGTGGGGTGGAGCCCTAAAAAGCTTAAAAAACTATATTTGAAAAACCGTTTCCTAGTGAGTACCTATGAGCAAAGAGAATCGTCCATGTCAAATTTCAGCTCCGGAGGTCCTAAAATAATTTCAATATCCAGTGAGGCGGAGCCCTAAAGTGCTTAAGAAACTATATTTGCAAAATCGTTTCTTAGTGAGTACCTATGGGTAAAGAGCATCGTCAATCAAATTTCAACCACGGTGGCCCTAAAGTAATTTTGAAGTCCAGTGGGGTGGAGCCCTAAAGAGCTTAAAAAACTATATTTGCATAACCGTTTCCTAGTGAGTACCTATGAGCAAAGAGAATCGTCCATGTCAAATTTCAGCTCCGGAAGTCCTAAAGTAATTTAAATGTCCAGTGAGGCGGAGCCCTATAGTGCTTAAAAAACTATATTTGCAAAATCGGTTCTTAGTGAGTACCTATGGGTAAATATCATCGTCCATCAAATTTCAACCCCGGTGGCCCTAAAGTAATTTAGAAGTCAATTGGGGGGTTGCAAAACCGTTTCCTAGTGAGTACCTATGAGCAAAGAGAATCGTCCATGTCAAATTTCAGCTCTGGAGGTCCTAAAGTAATTTCAATGTCCAGTGAGGCGGAGCCCTAAAGTGCTTAAAAACTATATTTGCAAAATCGTTTCTTAGTGAGTACCTATGAGCAAAGAGAATCGTCCATGTCAAATTTCAGCTCCGGAAGTCCTAAAGTAATTTCAATGTCCAGTGAGGCGGAGCCCTATAGTGCTTAAAAAACTATATTTGCAACATCGTTTTTTAGTGTGTATCTATGGGTAAAGAGAATCGTCCATCAAATTTCAACCCCGGTGGCCCTAAAGTAATTTTGAAGTTCAGTGGGGTGGAGCCCTAAAGAGCTTAAAAAACTATATTTGCAAAACCTATGGACCTATGGTGCACCTATGGACAAAGACAATCGTCCATGTCAAATTTCAGCTCCGGAGGTCCTAAAGTAATTTCAATGTCCAGTGAGGCGGAGCCCTAAAGTGCTTAAAAAACTATATTTGCAAAATCGTTTCTTAGTGAGTACCTATGCGTAAAGAGCATCGTCCATCAAATTTCAACCCTGGTGGCCCTAAAGTAATTTTGAAGTCCAATGGGGTGGAGCCCTAAAGAGCTGAAAAAACTATATTTGCATAACTGTTTCCTAGTGAGTACCTATGAGCAAAGAGAATCGTCCATGTCAAATTTCAGCTCCGGAGGTCCTAAAGTAATTTCAATGTCCAGTGAGGCGGAGCCCTAAAGTGCTTAAAAAACTATATTTGCAAAATCGTTTCTTAGTGAGTACCTATGGGTAAAGAGCATCGTCAATCAAATTTCAACCCCGGTGGCCCTAAAGTAATTTTGAAGTCCAGTGGGGTGGAGCCCTAAAAAGCTTAAAAAACTATTTTTGAAAAACCGTTTCCTAGTGAGTACCTATGAGCAAAGAGAATCGTCCATGTCAAATTTCAGCTCCGGAGGTCCTAAAATAATTTCAATATCCAGTGAGGCGGAGCCCTAAAGTGCTTAAAAAACTAAATTTCAAAATTGTTTCTTAGTGAGTACCTATGGGTAAAGAGCATCGTCCATCAAATTTTAAGCCTGGTGGCCAAAAGTTATTTAAAGTCTAGAGGGCCGCAGCCCTAAAGAGCTTAAAAATTATATTTGCAAAACCGTTTCCTAGTGAGTAGCTATGAACAAAAAGAATCGTACATCAAATTTCAACCCCGGTGGCCCTAAAGTAATTTTAAAGTCCAGTGGGGCGGAGCCCTAAAGTGATTAAAAACTATATTTGCAAAATCGTTTCTTAGTGAGTACCTATGAGTAAAGAGCTTCGTCCATCAAATTTCAACCCCGGTGGCCCTAAAGTAATTTTGAAGTCCAGTGGGGTGGAGCCCTAAAGAGCTTAAAAAACTATATTTGCAAAAACCGTTTCCTAGTGAATACCCATGAGCAAAGAGAATCGTCCATGTCAAATTTCAGCTCCGGAGGTCCTAAAATAATTTCAATGTCCAGTGAGGCGGAGCCTTATAGTGCTTAAAAAACTATATTTGCAATATCGTTTCTTAGTGAGTACCTATGGGTAAAGAGCATCGTCCATCAAATTTCAACCCCGGTGGCCCTAAAGTAATTTTGAAGTCCAGTGGGGTGGAGCCCTAAAGATCTTAAAAAACTATATTTGCATAACCGTTTCCTAGTGAGTACCTATGAGCAAAGAGAATCGTCCATGTCAAATTTCAGCTCCAGAGGTCCTAAAGTAATTTCAATGTCCAGTGAGGCGGAGCCCTAAAGTGCTTAAAAAACTATATTTGCAAAATCGTTTCTTAGTGAGTACCTATGGGTAAAGAGCATCGTCAATCAAATTTCAACCCCGGTGGCCCTTAAGTAATTTTAAAGTTCAGTGGGGTGGAGCCCTAAAAAGCTTAAAAAACTATTTTTGAAAAACCGTTTCCTAGTGAGTACCTATGAGCAAAGAGAATCGTCCATGTCAAATTTTAGCTCCGGAGGTTCTAAAATAATTTCAATATCCAGTGAGGCGGAGCCCTAAAGTGCTTAAAAAACTAAATTTCAAAATTGTTTCTTAGTGAGTACATATGGGTAAAGAGCATCGTCCATCAAATTTCAACCCTGGTGGCCCTAAAGTAATTTTGAAGTCCAGTGGGGTGGAGCCCTAAAAAGCTTAAAAAACTATATTGGAAAAACCGTTTCCTAGTGAGTACCTATGAGCAAAGAGAATCGTCCATGTCAAATTTCAGCTCCGGAGGTCCTAAAATAATTTCAATATCCAGTGAGGCGGAGCCCTAAAGTGCTTAAGAAACTATATTTGCAAAATCGTTTCTTAGTGAGTACCTATGGGTAAAGAGCATCGTCAATCAAATTTCAACCCCGGTGGCCCTAAAGTAATTTTGAAGTCCAGTGGGGTGGAGCCCTAAAGAGCTTAAAAAACTATATTTGCATAACCGTTTCCTAGTCCATGTAAATTTCAGCTCTAGAGGTCCTAAAGTAATTTCAATGTCCAGTGAGGCGGAGCCCTAAAGTGCTTAAAAAACTATATTTGCAAAATCGTTTCTTAGTGAGTACCTATGAGCAAAGAGAATCGTCCATGTCAAATTTCAGCTCCGGAAGTCCTAAAGTAATTTCAATGTCCAGTGAGGCGGAGCCCTATAGTGCTTAAAAAACTATATTTGCAAAATCGTTTTTTAGTGTGTATCTATGGGTAAAGAGAATCGTCCATCAAATTTCAACCCCGGTGGCCCTAAAGTAATTTTGAAGTTCAGTGGGGTGGAGCCCTAAAGAGCTTAAAAAACTATATTTGCAAAACCTATGGACCTATGGTGCACCTATTGACAAAGACAATCGTCCATGTCAAATTTCAGCTCCGGAGGTCCTAAAGTAATTTCAATGTCCAGTGAGGCGGAGCCCTAAAGTGCTTAAAAAACTATATTTGCAAAATCGTTTCTTAGTGAGTACCTATGGGTAAAGAGCATCGTCCATCAAATTTCAACCCTGGTGGCCCTAAAGTAATTTTGAAGTCCAATGGGGTGGAGCCCTAAAGAGCTGAAAAAACTATATTTGCATAACCGTTTCCTAGTGAGTACCTATGAGCAAAGAGAATCGTCCATGTCAAATTTCAGCTCCGGAGGTCCTAAAGTAATTTCAATGTCCAGTGACGCGGAGCCCTAAAGTGCTTAAAAAACTATATTTGCAAAATCGTTTCTTAGTGAGTACCTATGGGTAAAGAGCATCGTCAATCAAATTTCAACCCCGGTGGCCCTAAAGTAATTTTGAAGTCCAGTGGGGTGGAGCCCTAAAAAGCTTAAAAAACTATTTTTGAAAAACCGTTTCCTAGTGAGTACCTATGAGCAAAGAGAATCGTCCATGTCAAATTTCAGCTCCGGAGGTCCTAAAATAATTTCAATATCCAGTGAGGCAAAGCCCTAAAGTGCTTAAAAAACTAAATTTCAAAATTGTTTCTTAGTGAGTACCTATGGGTAAAGAGCATCGTCCATCAAATTTTAACCCTGGTGGCCATAAAGTAATTTAAAGTCTAGAGGGCCGCAGCCCTAAAGAGCTTAAAAATTATATTTGCAAAACCGTTTCCTAGTGACTAGCTATGAACAAAAAGAATCGTACATCAAATTTCAACCCCGGTGGCCCTAAAGTAATTTTAAAGTCCAGTGGGGCGGAGCCCTAAAGTGATTAAAAACTATATTTGCAAAATCGTTTTTTAGTGAGTACCTATGAGTAAAGAGCTTCGTCCATCAAATTTCAACCCCGGTGGCCCTTAAGTAATTTTGAAGTCCAGTGGGGTGGAGCCCTAAAGAGCTTAAAAAACTATATTTGCAAAAACCGTTTCCTAGTGAATACCCATGAGCAAAGAGAATCGTCCATGTCAAATTTCAGCTCCGGAGGTCCTAAAATAATTTCAATGTCCAGTGAGGCGGAGCCTTATAGTGCTTAAAAAACTATATTTGCAAAATCGTTTCTTAGTGAGTACCTATGGGTAAAGAGCATCGTCCATCAAATTTCAACCCCGGTGGCCCTAAAGTAATTTTGAAGTCCAGTGGGGTGGAGCCCTAAAGATCTTAAAAAACTTTATTTGCATAACCGTTTCCTAGTGAGTACCTATGAGCAAAGAGAATCGTCCATGTCAAATTTCAGCTCCAGAGGTCCTAAAGTAATTTCAATGTCCAGTGAGGCGGAGCCCTAAAGTGCTTAAAAAACTATATTTGCAAAATCGTTTTTAGTGAGTACCTATGGGTAAAGAGCATCGTCAATCAAATTTCAACCCCGGTGGCCCTAATGTAATTTTGAAGTCCAGTGGGGTGGAGCCCTAAAAAGCTTAAAAAACTATATTTGAAAAACCGTTTCCTAGTGAGTACCTATGAGCAAAGAGAATCGTCCATGTCAAATTTCAGCTCCCGAGGTCCTAAAATAATTTCAATGTCCAGTGAGGCGGAGCCCTAAAGTGCTTAAAAAACTAAATTTCAAAATCGTTTCTTAGTGAGTACCTATGGGTAAAGAGAATCGTCCATCAAATTTCAACCCCGGTGACCCTAAAGTAATTTTGAAGTTCAGTGGGGTGGAGCCCTAAAAAGCTTAAAAAACTATATTTGAAAAACCGTTTCCTAGTGAGTACCTATGAGCAAAGAGAATCGTCCATGTCAAATTTCAGCTCCGGAGGTAATAAAATAATTTCAATGTCCAGTGAGGCGGAGCCCTAAAGTGCTTAAAAAACTAAATTTCAAAATCGTTTCTTAGTGAGTACCTATGGGTAAAGAGCATCGTCCATCAAATTTCAACCCTGGTGGCCCTAAAGTAATTTTGAAGTCCAGTGGGGTGGAGCAATAAAGAGCTTAAAAAACTATATTTGCAAAACCGTTTCCTAGTGAGTACCTATGATCAAAGAGAATCGTCCATGCCAAATTTCAGCTCCAGATGTCCTAAAATAATTTCAATGTCCAGTGAGGCGGAGCCCTAAAGTGCTTAAAAAAACTATATTTGCAAAATCGTTTCTTAGTGAGTACCTATGAGCAAAGAGAATCGTCCATGTCAAATTTCAGCTCCGGAAGTCCTAAAGTAATTTCAATGTCCAGTGAGGCGGAGCCCTATAGTGCTTAAAAAACTATATTTGCAAAATCGTTTTTTAGTGTGTATCTATGGGTAAAGAGAATCGTCCATCAAATTTCAACCCCGGTGGCCCTAAAGTAATTTTGAAGTTCAGTGGGGTATAGCCCTAAAGAGCTTAAAAAACTATATTTGCAAAACCTATGGACCTATGGTGCACCTATGGACAAAGACAATCGTCCATGTCAAATTTCAGCTCCGGAGGTCCTAAAGTAATTTCAATGTCCAGTGAGGCGGAGCCCTAAAGTGCTTAAAAAACTATATTTGCAAAATCGTTTCTTAGTGAGTACCTATGGGTAAAGAGCATCGTCCATCAAATTTCAACCCTGGTGGCCCTAAAGTAATTTTGAAGTCCAGTGGGGTGGAGCCCTAAAGAGCTTAAAAAACTATATTTGCATAACCGTTTCCTAGTGAGTACCTATGAGCAAAGAGAATCGTCCATGTCAAATTTCAGCTCCGGAGGTCCTAAAGTAATTTCAATGTCCAGTGAGGCGGAGCCCTAAAGTGCTTAAAAAACTATATTTGCAAAATCGTTTCTTAGTGAGTACCTATGGGTAAAGAGCATCGTCAATCAAATTTCAACCCCGGTGGCCCTAAAGTAATTTTGAAGTCCAGTGGGGTGGAGCCCTAAAAAGCTTAAAAAACTATTTTTGAAAAACCGTTTCCTAGTGAGTACCTATGAGCAAAGAGAATCGTCCATGTCAAATTTCAGCTCCGGAGGTCCTAAAATAATTTCAATATCCAGTGAGGCGGAGCCCTAAAGTGCTTAAAAAACTAAATTTCAAAATTGTTTCTTAGTGAGTACCTATGGATAAAGAGCATCGTCCATCAAATTTTAACCCTGGTGGCCCTAAAGTAATTTTGAAGTCCAGTAGGGTGGAGCCCTAAAAAGCTTAAAAAACTATATTTGAAAAACCGTTTCCTAGTGTGTACCTATGATCAAAGAGAATCGTCCATGTCAAATTTCAGCTCCGGAAGTCCGAAAATAATTTCAATATCCAGTGAGGCGGAGCCCTAAAGTGCTTAAGAAACTATATTTGCAAAATCGTTTCTTAGTGAGTACCTATGGGTAAAGAGCATCGTCAATAAAATTTCAACCCCGGTGGCCCTAAAGTAATTTTTAAGTCCAGTGGGGTGGAGCCCTAAAGAGCTTAAAAAACTATATTTGCATAACCGTTTCCTAGTGAGTACCTATGAGCAAAGAGAATCGTCCATGTCAAATTTCAGCTCCGGAAGTCCTAAAGTAATTTCAATGTCCAGTGAGGCGGAGCCCTATGGTGCTTAAAAAACTATATTTGCAAAATCGGTTCTTAGTGAGTACCTATGGTTAAATATCATCGTCCATCAAATTTCAACCCCGGTGGCCCTAAAGTAATTTAGAAGTCCATTTGGGGGGTTGCAAAACCGTTTCCTAGTGAGTACCTATGAGCAAAGAGAATCGTCCATGTCAAATTTCAGCTCTGGAGGTCCTAAAGTAATTTCAATGTCCAGTGAGGCGGAGCCCTAAAGTGCTTAAAAAACTATATTTGCAAAATCGTTTCTTAGTGTGTACCTATGGGTAAAGAGAATCGTCCATCAAATTTCAACCCCGGTGGCCCTAAAGTAATTTTGAAGTTCAGTGGGGTGGAGCCCTAAAGAGCTTAAAAAACTATATTTGCAAAACCTATGGACCTATGGTGCACCTATGGACAAAGACAATCGTCCATGTCAAATTTCAGCTCCGGAGGTCCTAAAGTAATTTCAATGTCCAGTGAGGCGGAGCCCTCAGGGGCGTAACAGAGGGGCCCGCAGACCCCGCGGTGCGGGGGGGCCCGCAGCTAAGGGGGCCCGCGGACGGGGCCCGTGATATGTGAAATAAGCCTATGTTATGTTTAATAATTTTAACTCATGTTAGCAGTTTTAAATTTTGTATGGTCCCATTGTATTTTAAAAATACCATGAATATATATTTTTTTAAAATATAAAAATATTTTTACAATTAGGTTTGTCGGCAGGACACCGCAGTAGGCCTAACCACTCTGCCGGCTGCAGCTGGTCTGCCGCCAGCCCTAGTCGGCTCAACCCACAGAGGAAAGAAGCTTCCTTCCTCTGTGGCTCAACCTGACCGCCGCGGAATTCGTCGTTCTGTGTTGCGGCAATTGAATTTGGGGATCTTTTTAATAATTAAATTTAATGAAAAACTATCTTTGGAGTACAATGTCTCAAGAAAATCTTAGTGGCTTGCGTATACCAAGTAATAGAGAATAAGACACCCATACGTTTCAGAGGTACAGTAATCACATCAGCTGTTTCTTAAAACTGCGTAGGCCCACTCGCTAAGAAGATCCAATGAAGACAAAAGAAATACTTTTGAATAATAATAGTGTTAAAAAATTTTTTTCACTGAAATGAACAAAATTATATAAAATTATTTTCAATTTATTTTAAGCTTGAGCATTTTTATTTTTTACAAGAAAATTACTTTAAATGCCGATAACAATGATGTTATTATGTAGCCTACTTTAACAGCTGCATTTGTTTTCTCCCTTTCCCTTTTTAAAACACGTGTTATTCGTTGTGCTCATAGAGTTAAGAATCCTTGATGTTAGCTAAATAATCATATACTGTAGCCTACTTGTACTAGAGTGGTTATAGTGCTCACATTTGAAGCCAAATGTTGCCGGTTCGCGGTCCTCAGAAAAGTAAATAGATTTTTAAAGGTTAGATTTCGGACCCGGATTAACCAACAAGCATCGGTTAAATCCCTTACTGGATGATAAATAAAAGACAAATTAGATACATTGAGTTTTGTTACTTTAATTTTTGATAAAATGTCTAAGAGAGGGTAATAATATAAAACGAACAATTAGGCTGAATTTCTTTAACAGGATAGACTGTATGCCTAGTTGCAATCTGAATAAAAGTAGGCTATACATATTTTAAAATATAATACATTACTTGCGGTTGCAATGTTACAATTACCATTGACTATGTACACTACCGTGAATAGACCTCTCATCCAATGCATTTTGGTTGAGGCAAAAATTGGAAGTTTCGTGTACGCCGGTACCAGAGTCGCTGCCATCGATGTTGTTATTATTTAGCTAAATTTACAGTGCTGCAAAAAAAAAGAAAAACATTTCATCACAACATAAACAAAAACCTCCATTATAAAATGTTTAATCCTTGATTGAGAAGAGTGGTAGCATTGACTTGCCTATCATATGACTCTTGTACTTTCATGTACGCCGAACGAGATCACATCACCGTCAATATGTTTCAAACACGCCTATGCTATGAGAAATCTACTCACGGTAGTGTACATAGTCAATGCAATTTCTGTAGATGCACAATAATACTTTTAACTTTGTCTTATTATTTATATATATATTTTTTATTTTTTGTAAAATATAAAAAGAGCTTTACCACCACCTGTAACCACTGGTGACACTGGTTTACTGGCGGGAAACAGTGATAACCGGTGATTGGAACTTTCGGAGGGGGGCCCAAAAATAAGTTTGCAGGGGGGCCCGAAAAAATCAGTTACGCCACTGGGAGCCCTAAAGTGCTTAAGAAACTATATTTTCAAAATCGTTTCTTAGTAAGTACCTATGGGTAAAGAGCATCGTCAATGAAATTTCAACCCCGGTGGCCCTAGAGTAATTTTGAAGTCCAGTGGGGTGGAGCCCTAAAAAGCTTAAAAAACTATATTTGAAAAACCGTTTCCTAGTGAGTACCTATGAGCAAAGAGAATCGTCCATGTCAAATTTCAGCTCCGGAGGTCCTAAAATAATTTCAATGTCCAGTGAGGCGGAGCCCTAAAGTGCTTAAAAAACTAAATTTCAAAATCGTTTCTTAGTGAGTACCTATGGGTAAAGAGCATCGTCCATCATATTTCAACCCTGGTGGCCCTAAAGTAATTTTGAAGTCCAGTGGGGTGGAGCCCTAAAGAGCTTAAAAAACTATATTTGCAAAACCGTTTCCTAGTGAGTACCTATGATCAAAGAGAATCGTCCATGCCAAATTTCAGCTCCAGATGTCCTAAAATAATTTCAATGTACAGTGAGGCGGAGCCCTAAAGTGCTTAAAAAAACTATATTTGCAAAATCGTTTCTTAGTGAGTACCTATGAGCAAAGAGAATCGTCCATGTCAAATTTCAGCTCCGGAAGTCCTAAAGTAATTTCAATGTCCAGTGAGGCGGAGCCCTATAGTGCTTAAAAAACTATATTTGCAAAATCGTTTTTTAATTTGTATCTATGGGTAAAGAGAATCGTCCATCAAATTTCAACCCCGGTGGCCCTAAAGTAATTTTGAAGTTCAGTGGGGTGGAGCCCTAAAGAGCTTAAAAAACTATATTTGCAAAACCTATGGATCTATGGTGCACCTATGGACAAAGACAATCGTCCATGTCAAATTTCAGCTCCGGAGGTCCTAAAGTAATTTCAATGTCCAGTGAGGCGGAGCCCTAAAGTGCTTAAAAAACTATATTTGCAAAATCGTTTCTTAGTGAGTACCTATGGGTAAAGAGCATCGTCAATCAAATTTCAACCCCGGTGGCCCTAAAGTAATTTTGAAGTCCAGTGGGGTGGAGCCCTAAAAAGCTTAAAAAAACTATTTTTGAAAAACCATTTCCTAGTGAGTACCTATGAGCAAAGAGAATCGTCCATGTCAAATTTCAGCTCCGGAGGTCCTAAAATAATTTCAATATCCAGTGAGGCGGAGCCCTAAAGTGCTTAAAAAACTAAATTTCTAAATTGTTTCTTAGTGAGTACCTATGGGTAAAGAGCATCGTCCATCAAATTTCAACCCTGGTGGCCCTAAAGTAATTTTGAAGTCCAGTGGGGTGGAGCCCTAAAGAGACAAAAAACTATATTTGCATAACCGTTTCCTAGTGAGTACCTATGAGCAAAGAGAATCGTCCATGTCAAATTTCAGCTCCGGAGGTCCTAAAGTAATTTCAATGTCCAGTGAGGCGGAGCCCTAAAGTGCTTAAAAAACTATATTTGCAAAATCGTTTCTTAGTGAGTACCTATGGGTAAAGAGCATCGTCAATCAAATTTCAACCCCGGTGGCTCTAAAGTAATTTTGAAGTCCAGTAGGGTGGAGCCCTAAAAAGCTTAAAAAACTATATTTGAAAAACCGTTTCCTAGTGAGTACCTATGAGCAAAGAGAATCGTCCATGTCAAATTTCAGCTCCGGAGGCCCTAAAATAATTTCAATGTCCAGTGAGGCGGAGCCCTAAAGTGCTTAAAAAACTAAATTTAAAAATCGTTTCTTAGTGAGTACCTATGGGTAAAGAGCATCGTCCATCAAATTTCAACCCTGGTGGCCCTAAAGTAATTTTGAAGTCCAGTGGGGTGGAGCCCTAAAGAGCTTAAAAAACTATATTTGCAAAACCGTTTCCTAGTGAGTACCTATGAGCAAAGAGAATCGTCCATGCCAAATTTCAGCTCCAGAGGGCCTAAAATAATTTCAATGTCCAGTGAGGCGGAGCCCTAAAGTGCTTAAAAAAACTATATTTGCAAAATCGTTTCTTAGTGAGTACCTATGAGCAAAGAGAATCGTCCATGTCAAATTTCAGCTCCGGAAGTCCTAAAGTAATTTCAATGTCCAGTGAGGCGGAGCCCTATAGTGCTTAAAAAACTATATTTGCAAAATCGGTTCTTAGTGAGTACCTATGGGTAAATATCATCGTCCATCAAATTTCAACCCCGGTGGCCCTAAAGTAATTTAGAAGTCCATTGGGGGGTTGCAAAACCGTTTCCTAGTGAGTACCTATGAGCAAAGAGAATCGTCCATGTCAAATTTCAGCTCTGGAGGTCCTAAAGTAATTTCAATGTCCAGTGAGGCGGAGCCTTAAAGTGCTTAAAAAACTATATTTGCAAAATCGTTTTTTAGTGTGTACCTATGGGTAAAGAGAATCGTCCATCAAATTTCAACCCTGGTGGCCCTAAAGTAATTTTGAAGTTCAGTGGGGTGGAGCCCTAAAGAGCTTAAAAAACTATATTTGCAAAACCTATGGACCTATGGTGCACCTATGGACAAAGACAATCGTCCATGTCAAATTTCAGCTCCGGAGGTCCTAAAGTAATTTCAATGTCCAGTGAGGCGAAGCCCTAAAGTGCTTAAAAAACTATATTTGCAAAATCGTTTCTTAGTGAGTACCTATGGGTAAAGAGCATCGTCTATCAAATTTCAACCCTGGTGGCCCTAAAGTAATTTTGAAGTCCAGTGGGGTGGAGCCCTAAAAAGCTTAAAAAAATATATTTGAAAAACCGTTTTCTAGTGAGTACCTATGAGCAAAGAGAATCGTCCATGTCAAATTTCAGCTCCGGAGGTCCTAAAATAATTTCAATATCCAGTGAGGCGGAGCCCTAAAGTGCTTAAGAAACTATATTTTCAAAATCGTTTCTTAGTGAGTACCTATGGGTAAAGAGCATCGTCAATCAAATTTCAACCCCGGTGGCCCTAAAGTAATTTTGAAGTTCAGTGGGGTGGAGCCCTAAAGAGCTTAAAAAACTATATTTGCAAAACCTATGGACCTATGGTGCACCTATGGACAAAGACAATCGTCCATGTCAAATTTCAGCTCCGGAGGTCCTAAAGTAATTTCAATGTCATGTGAGGCGGAGCCTTAAAGTGCTTAAAAAACTATATTTGCAAAATCGTTTTTTAGTGTGTACCTATGGGTAAAGAGAATCGTCCATCAAATTTCAACCCTGGTGGCCCTAAAGTAATTTTGAAGTTCAGTGGGGTGGAGCCCTAAAGAGCTTAAAAAACTATATTTGCAAAACCTATGGACCTATGGTGCACCTATGGACAAAGACAATCGTCCATGTCAAATTTCAGCTCCGGAGGTCCTAAAGTAATTTCAATGTCCAGTGAGGCGAAGCCCTAAAGTGCTTAAAAAACTATATTTGCAAAATCGTTTCTTAGTGAGTACCTATGGGTAAAGAGCATCGTCTATCAAATTTCAACCCTGGTGGCCCTAAAGTAATTTTGAAGTCCAGTGGGGTGGAGCCCTAAAAAGCTTAAAAAAATATATTTGAAAAACCGTTTTCTAGTGAGTACCTATGAGCAAAGAGAATCGTCCATGTCAAATTTCAGCTCCGGAGGTCCTAAAATAATTTCAATATCCAGTGAGGCGGAGCCCTAAAGTGCTTAAGAAACTATATTTTCAAAATCGTTTCTTAGTGAGTACCTATGGGTAAAGAGCATCGTCAATCAAATTTCAACCCCGGTGGCCCTAAAGTAATTTTGAAGTTCAGTGGGGTGGAGCCCTAAAGAGCTTAAAAAACTATATTTGCAAAACCTATGGACCTATGGTGCACCTATGGACAAAGACAATCGTCCATGTCAAATTTCAGCTCCGGAGGTCCTAAAGTAATTTCAATGTCATGTGAGGCGGAGCCTTAAAGTGCTTAAAAAACTATATTTGCAAAATCGTTTCTTAGTGAGTACCTATGGGTAAAGAGCATCGTCAATCAAATTTCAACCCCTGTGGCCTTAAATTAATTTTGAAGTCCAGTGGGGTGAAGCCCTAAAAAGCTTAAAAACTATATTTGAAAAACCGTTTCCTAGTGAGTACCTATGAGCAAAGAGAATCGTCCATGTCAAATTTCAGCTCCGGAGGTCCTAAAATAATTTCAATATCCAGTGAGGCGGAGCCCTAAAGTGCTTAAAAAACTAAATTTAAAAATCGTTTCTTAGTGAGTACCTATGGGTAAAGAGCATCGTCCATCAAATTTCAACCCTGGTGGCCCTAAAGTAATTTTGAAGTCCAGTGGGGTGGAGCCCTAAAGAGCTTAAAAAACTATATTTGCAAAACCGTTTCCTAGTGAGTACCTATGAGCAAAGAGAATCGTCCATTTCAAATTTCAGCTCCGGAAGTCCTAAAGTAATTTCAATGTCCAGTGAGGCGGAGCCCTAAAGTGCTTAAAAAAACTATATTTGCAAAATCGGTTCTTAGTGAGTACCTATGGGTAAATATCATCGTCCATCAAATTTCAACCCCGGTGGCCCTAAAGTAATTTAGAAGTCAATTGGGGGGTTGCAAAACCATTTCCTAGTGAGTACCTATGAGCAAAGAGAATCGTCCATGTAAATTTCAGCTCTGGAGGTCCTAAAGTAATTTCAATGTCCAGTGAGGCGGAGCCCTAAAGTGCTTAAAAAACTAAATTTAAAAATCGTTTCTTAGTGAGTACCTATGAGCAAAGAGAATCGTCCATGTCAAATTTCAGCTCCGGAAGTCCTAAAGTAATTTCAATGTCCAGTGAGGCGGAGCCCTATAGTGCTTAAAAACTATATTTGCAAAATCGTTTTTTAGTGTGTATCTATGGGTAAAGAGAATCGTCCATCAAATTTCAACCCCGGTGGCCCTAAAGTAATTTTGAAGTTCAGTGGGGTGGAGCCCTAAAGAGCTTAAAAAACTATATTTGCAAAACCTATGGACCTATGGTGCACCTATTGACAAAGACAATCGTCCATGTCAAATTTCAGCTCCGGAGGTCCTAAAGTAATTTCAATGTCCAGTGAGGCGGAGCCCTAAAGTGCTTAAAAAACTATATTTGCAAAATCGTTTCTTAGTGAGTACCTATGGGTAAAGAGCATCGTCCATCAAATTTCAACCCTGGTGGCCCTAAAGTAATTTTGAAGTCCAATGGGGTGGAGCCCTAAAGAGCTGAAAAAACTATATTTGCATAACCGTTTCCTAGTGAGTACCTATGAGCAAAGAGAATCGTCCATGTCAAATTTCAGCTCCGGAGGTCCTAAAGTAATTTCAATGTCCAGTGAGGCGGAGCCCTAAAGTGCTTAAAAAACTATATTTGCAAAATCGTTTCTTAGTGAGTACCTATGGGTAAAGAGCATCGTCCATCAAATTTTAACCCTGGTGGCCATAAAGTAATTTAAAGTCTAGAGGGCCGCAGCCCTAAAGAGCTTAAAAATTATATTTGCAAAACCGTTTCCTAGTGAGTAGCTATGAACAAAAAGAATCGTACATCAAATTTCAACCCCGGTGGCCCTAAAGTAATTTTAAAGTCCAGTGGGGTGGAGCCCTAAAGAGCTTAAAAAACTATATTTGCAAAAACCGTTTCCTAGTGAATACCCATGAGCAAAGAGAATCGTCCATGTCAAATTTTAGCTCCGGAGGTCCTAAAATAATTTCAATGTCCAGTGAGGCGGAGCCTTATAGTGCTTAAAAAACTATATTTGCAAAATCGTTTCTTAGTGAGTACCTATGGGTAAAGAGCATCGTCCATCAAATTTCAACCCCGGTGGCCCTAAAGTAATTTTGAAGTCCAGTGGGGTGGAGCCCTAAAGATCTTAAAAAACTTTATTTGCATAACCGTTTCCTAGTGAGTACCTATGAGCAAAGAGAATCGTCCATGTCAAATTTCAGCTCCAGAGGTCCTAAAGTAATTTCAATGTCCAGTGAGGCGGAGCCCTAAAGTGCTTAAAAAACTATATTTGCAAAATCGTTTTTAGTGAGTACCTATGGGTAAAGAGCATCGTCAATCAAATTTCAACCCCGGTGGCCCTAATGTAATTTTGAAGTCCAGTGGGGTGGAGCCCTAAAAAGCTTAAAAAACTATATTTGAAAAACCGTTTCCTAGTGAGTACCTATGAGCAAAGAGAATCGTCCATGTCAAATTTCAGCTCCCGTGGTCCTAAAATAATTTCAATGTCCAGTGAGGCGGAGCCCTAAAGTGCTTAAAAAACTAAATTTCAAAATCGTTTCTTAGTGAGTACCTATGGGTAAAGAGAATCGTCCATCAAATTTCAACCCCGGTGACCCTAAAGTAATTTTGAAGTTCAGTGGGGTGGAGCCCTAAAAAGCTTAAAAAACTATATTTGAAAAACCGTTTCCTAGTGAGTACCTATGAGCAAAGAGAATCGTCCATGTCAAATTTCAGCTCCGGAGGTAATAAAATAATTTCAATGTCCAGTGAGGCGGAGCCCTAAAGTGCTTAAAAAACTAAATTTCAAAATCGTTTCTTAGTGAGTACCTATGGGTAAAGAGCATCGTCCATCAAATTTCAACCCTGGTGGCCCTAAAGTAATTTTGAAGTCCAGTGGGGTGGAGCAATAAAGAGCTTAAAAAACTATATTTGCAAAACCGTTTCCTAGTGAGTACCTATGATCAAAGAGAATCGTCCATGCCAAATTTCAGCTCCAGATGTCCTAAAATAATTTCAATGTCCAGTGAAGCGGAGCCCTAAAGTGCTTAAAAAAACTATATTTGCAAAATCGTTTCTTAGTGAGTACCTATGAGCAAAGAGAATCGTCCATGTCAAATTTCAGCTCCGGAAGTCCTAAAGTAATTTCAATGTCCAGTGAGGCGGAGCCCTATAGTGCTTAAAAAACTATATTTGCAAAATCGTTTTTTAGTGTGTATCTATGGGTAAAGAGAATCGTCCATCAAATTTCAACCCCGGTGGCCCTAAAGTAATTTTGAAGTTCAGTGGGGTATAGCCCTAAAGAGCTTAAAAAACTATATTTGCAAAACCTATGGACCTATGGTGCACCTATGGACAAAGACAATCGTCCATGTCAAATTTCAGCTCCGGAGGTCCTAAAGTAATTTCAATGTCCAGTGAGGCGGAGCCCTAAAGTGCTTAAAAAACTATATTTGCAAAATCGTTTCTTAGTGAGTACCTATGGGTAAAGAGCATCGTCCATCAAATTTCAACCCTGGTGGCCCTAAAGTAATTTTGAAGTCCAGTGGGGTGGAGCCCTAAAGAGCTTAAAAAACTATATTTGCATAACCGTTTCCTAGTGAGTACCTATGAGCAAAGAGAATCGTCCATGTCAAATTTCAGCTCCGGAGGTCCTAAAGTAATTTCAATGTCCAGTGAGGCGGAGCCCTAAAGTGCTTAAAAAACTATATTTGCAAAATCGTTTCTTAGTGAGTACCTATGGGTAAAGAGCATCGTCAATCAAATTTCAACCCCGGTGGCCCTAAAGTAATTTTGAAGTCCAGTGGGGTGGAGCCCTAAAAAGCTTAAAAAACTATTTTTGAAAAACCGTTTCCTAGTGAGTACCTATGAGCAAAGAGAATCGTCCATGTCAAATTTCAGCTCCGGAGGTCCTAAAATAATTTCAATATCCAGTGAGGCGGAGCCCTAAAGTGCTTAAAAAACTAAATTTCAAAATTGTTTCTTAGTGAGTACCTATGGATAAAGAGCATCGTCCATCAAATTTTAACCCTGGTGGCCCTAAAGTAATTTTGAAGTCCAGTAGGGTGGAGCCCTAAAAAGCTTAAAAAACTATATTTGAAAAACCGTTTCCTAGTGTGTACCTATGATCAAAGAGAATCGTCCATGTCAAATTTCAGCTCCGGAAATCCTAAAATAATTTCAATATCCAGTGAGGCGGAGCCCTAAAGTGCTTAAGAAACTATATTTGCAAAATCGTTTCTTAGTGAGTACCTATGGGTAAAGAGCATCGTCAATAAAATTTCAACCCCGGTGGCCCTAAAGTAATTTTTAAGTCCAGTGGGGTGGAGCCCTAAAGAGCTTAAAAAACTATATTTGCAAAACCGTTTCCTAGTGAGTACCTATGAGCAAAGAGAATCGTCCATGTCAAATTTCAGCTCCGGAAGTCCTAAAGTAATTTCAATGTCCAGTGAGGCGGAGCCCTATAGTGCTTAAAAAACTATATTTGCAAAATCGTTTTTAGTGTGTACCTATGGGTAAAGAGAATCGTCCATCAACTTTCAACCCCGGTGGCCCTAAAGTAATTTTGAAGTTCAGTGGGGTGGAGCCCTAAAGAGCTTAAAAAACTATATTTGCATAACCGTTTCCTAGTGAGTACCTATGAGCAAAGAGAATCGTCCATGTCAAATTTCAGCTCCGGAAGTCCTAAAGTAATTTCAATGTCCAGTGAGGCGGAGCCCTATGGTGCTTAAAAAACTATATTTGCAAAATCGGTTCTTAGTGAGTACCTATGGGTAAATATCATCGTCCATCAAATTTCAACCCCGGTGGCCCTAAAGTAATTTAGAAGTCCATTTGGGGGGTTGCAAAACCGTTTCCTAGTGAGTACCTATGAGCAAAGAGAATCGTCCATGTCAAATTTCAGCTCTGGAGGTCCTAAAGTAATTTCAATGTCCAGTGAGGCGGAGCCCTAAAGTGCTTAAAAAACTATATTTGCAAAATCGTTTCTTAGTGTGTACCTATGGGTAAAGAGAATCGTCCATCAAATTTCAACCCCGGTGGCCCTAAAGTAATTTTGAAGTTCAGTGGGGTGGAGCCCTAAAGAGCTTAAAAAACTATATTTGCAAAACCTATGGGCCTATGGTGCACCTATGGACAAAGACAATCGTCCATGTCAAATTTCAGCTCCGGAGGTCCTAAAGTAATTTCAATGTCCAGTGAGGCGGAGCCCTAAAGTGCTTAAGAAACTATATTTGCAAAATCGTTTCTTAGTAAGTACCTATGGGTAAAGAGCATCGTCAATGAAATTTCAACCCCGGTGGCCCTAGAGTAATTTTGAAGTCCAGTGGGGTGGAGCCCTAAAAAGCTTAAAAAACTATATTTGAAAAACCGTTTCCTAGTGAGTACCTATGAGCAAAGAGAATCGTCCATGTCAAATTTCAGCTCCGGAGGTCCTAAAATATTTTCAATGTCCAGTGAGGCGGAGCCCTAAAGTGCTTAAAAAACTAAATTTCAAAATCGTTTCTTAGTGAGTACCTATGGGTAAAGAGCATCGTCCATCATATTTCAACCCTGGTGGCCCTAAAGTAATTTTGAAGTCCAGTGGGGTGGAGCCCTAAAGAGCTTAAAAAACTATATTTGCAAAACCGTTTCCTAGTGAGTACCTATGATCAAAGAGAATCGTCCATGCCAAATTTCAGCTCCAGATGTCCTAAAATAATTTCAATGTACAGTGAGGCGGAGCCCTAAAGTGCTTAAAAAAACTATATTTGCAAAATCGTTTCTTAGTGAGTACCTATGAGCAAAGAGAATCGTCCATGTCAAATTTCAGCTCCGGAAGTCCTAAAGTAATTTCAATGTCCAGTGAGGCGGAGCCCTATAGTGCTTAAAAAACTATATTTGCAAAATCGTTTTTTAATTTGTATCTATGGGTAAAGAGAATCGTCCATCAAATTTCAACCCCGGTGGCCCTAAAGTAATTTTGAAGTTCAGTGGGGTGGAGCCCTAAAGAGCTTAAAAAACTATATTTGCAAAACCTATGGATCTATGGTGCACCTATAGACAAAGACAATCGTCCATGTCAAATTTCAGCTCCGGAGGTCCTAAAGTAATTTCAATGTCCAGTGAGGCGGAGCCCTAAAGTGCTTAAAAAACTATATTTGCAAAATCGTTTCTTAGTGAGTACCTATGGGTAAAGAGCATCGTCAATCAAATTTCAACCCCGGTGGCTCTAAAGTAATTTTGAAGTCCAGTGGGGTGGAGCCCTAAAAAGCTTAAAAAACTATATTTGAAAAACCGTTTCCTAGTGAGTACCTATGAGCAAAGAGAATCGTCCATGTCAAATTTCAGCTCCGGAGGCCCTAAAATAATTTCAATGTCCAGTGAGGCGGAGCCCTAAAGTGCTTAAAAAACTAAATTTAAAAATCGTTTCTTAGTGAGTACCAATGGGTAAAGAGCATCGTCCATCAAATTTCAACCCTGGTGGCCCTAAAGTAATTTTGAAGTCCAGTGGGGTGGAGCCCTAAAGAGCTTAAAAAACTATATTTGCAAAACCGTTTCCTAGTGAGTACCTATGAGCAAAGAGAATCGTCCATGCCAAATTTCAGCTCCAGAGGGCCTAAAATAATTTCAATGTCCAGTGAGGCGGAGCCCTAAAGTGCTTAAAAAAACTATATTTGCAAAATCGTTTCTTAGTGAGTACCTATGAGCAAAGAGAATCGTCCATGTCAAATTTCAGCTCCGGAAGTCCTAAAGTAATTTCAATGTCCAGTGAGGCGGAGCCCTATAGTGCTTAAAAAACTATATTTGCAAAATCGGTTCTTAGTGAGTACCTATGGGTAAATATCATCGTCCATCAAATTTCAACCCCGGTGGCCCTAAAGTAATTTAGAAGTCCATTGGGGGGTTGCAAAACCGTTTCCTAGTGAGTACCTATGAGCAAAGAGAATCGTCCATGTCAAATTTCAGCTCTGGAGGTCCTAAAGTAATTTCAATGTCCAGTGAGGCGGAGCCTTAAAGTGCTTAAAAAACTATATTTGCAAAATCGTTTTTTAGTGTGTACCTATGGGTAAAGAGAATCGTCCATCAAATTTCAACCCTGGTGGCCCTAAAGTAATTTTGAAGTTCAGTGGGGTGGAGCCCTAAAGAGCTTAAAAAACTATATTTGCAAAACCTATGGACCTATGGTGCACCTATGGACAAAGACAATCGTCCATGTCAAATTTCAGCTCCGGAGGTCCTAAAGTAATTTCAATGTCCAGTGAGGCGAAGCCCTAAAGTGCTTAAAAAACTATATTTGCAAAATCGTTTCTTAGTGAGTACCTATGGGTAAAGAGCATCGTCTATCAAATTTCAACCCTGGTGGCCCTAAAGTAATTTTGAAGTCCAGTGGGGTGGAGCCCTAAAAAGCTTAAAAAAATATATTTGAAAAACCGTTTTCTAGTGAGTACCTATGAGCAAAGAGAATCGTCCATGTCAAATTTCAGCTCCGGAGGTCCTAAAATAATTTCAATATCCAGTGAGGCGGAGCCCTAAAGTGCTTAAGAAACTATATTTTCAAAATCGTTTCTTAGTGAGTACCTATGGGTAAAGAGCATCGTCAATCAAATTTCAACCCCGGTGGCCCTAAAGTAATTTTGAAGTTCAGTGGGGTGGAGCCCTAAAGAGCTTAAAAAACTATATTTGCAAAACCTATGGACCTATGGTGCACCTATGGACAAAGACAATCGTCCATGTCAAATTTCAGCTCCGGAGGTCCTAAAGTAATTTCAATGTCATGTGAGGCGGAGCCTTAAAGTGCTTAAAAAACTATATTTGCAAAATCGTTTCTTAGTGAGTACCTATGGGTAAAGAGCATCGTCAATCAAATTTCAACCCCTGTGGCCTTAAATTAATTTTGAAGTCCAGTGGGGTGAAGCCCTAAAAAGCTTAAAAACTATATTTGAAAAACCGTTTCCTAGTGAGTACCTATGAGCAAAGAGAATCGTCCATGTCAAATTTCAGCTCCGGAGGTCCTAAAATAATTTCAATATCCAGTGAGGCGGAGCCCTAAAGTGCTTAAAAAACTAAATTTAAAAATCGTTTCTTAGTGAGTACCTATGGGTAAAGAGCATCGTCCATCAAATTTCAACCCTGGTGGCCCTAAAGTAATTTTGAAGTCCAGTGGGGTGGAGCCCTAAAGAGCTTAAAAAACTATATTTGCAAAACCGTTTCCTAGTGAGTACCTATGAGCAAAGAGAATCGTCCATGTCAAATTTCAGCTCCGGAAGTCCTAAAGTAATTTCAATGTCCAGTGAGGCGGAGCCCTATAGTGCTTAAAAAACTATATTTGCAAAATCGTTTTTAGTGTGTACCTATGGGTAAAGAGAATCGTTCATCAAATTTCAACCCCGGTGGCCCTAAAGTAATTTTGAAGTTCAGTGGGGTGGAGCCCTAAAGAGCTTAAAAAATTATATTTGCAAAACCTATGGACCTATGGTGCACCTATGGACAAAGACAATCGTCCATGTCAAATTTCAGCTCCGGAGGTCCTAAAGTAATTTCAATGGCCAGTGAGGCGGAGCCCTAAAGTGCTTAAAAAACTAAATTTAAAAATCGTTTCTTAGTGAGTACCTATGGGTAAAGAGCATCGTCAATCAAATTTCAACCCCGGTGGCCCTAAAGTAATTTTGAAGTCCAGTGGGGTGGAGCCCTAAAAAGCTTAAAAAACTATATTTGAAAAACCGTTTCCTAGTGAGTACCTATGAGCAAAGAGAATCGTCCATGGCAAATTTTAGCACCGGAGGTCCTAAAATAATTTCAATATCCAGTGAGGCGGAGACCTAAAGTGCTTAAAAACTAAATTTCATAATTGTTTCTTAGTGAGTACCTATGGGTAAAGAGCATCGTCCATCAAATTTCAACCCTGATGGCAATAAAGTAATTTTGAAGTCCAGTGGGGTGGAGCCCTAAAGAGCTTAAAAAACTATATTTGCATAACCGTTTCCTAGTGAGTACCTATGAGCAAAGAGAATCGTCCATGTCAAATTTCAGCTCTGGAGGTCATAAAGTAATTTCAATGTCCAGTGAGGCGGAGCCTTAAAGTGCTTAAAAAACTATATTTGCAAAATCGTTTTTTAGTGTGTACCTATGGGTAAAGAGAATCGTCCATCAAATTTCAACCCTGGTGGCCCTAAAGTAATTTTGAAGTTCAGTGGGGTGGAGCCCTAAAGAGCTTAAAAAACTATATTTGCAAAACCTATGGACCTATGGTGCACCTATGGACAAAGACAATCGTCCATGTCAAATTTCAGCTCCGGAGGTCCTAAAGTAATTTCAATGTCCAGTGAGGCGGAGCCTTAAAGTGCTTAAAAAACTATATTTGCAAAATCGTTTTTTAGTGAGTACCTATGAGCAAAGAGAATCGTCCATGTCAAATTTCAGCTCTGGAGGTCATAAAGTAATTTCAATGTCCAGTGAGGCGGAGCCTTAAAGTGCTTAAAAAACTATATTTGCAAAATCGTTTTTTAGTGTGTACCTATGGGTAAAGAGAATCGTCCATCAAATTTCAACCCTGGTGGCCCTAAAGTAATTTTGAAGTCCAGTGGGGTGGAGCCCTAAAAAGCTTAAAAAATATATTTGAAAAACCGTTTTCTAGTGAGTACCTATGAGCAAAGAGAATCGTCCATGTCAAATTTCAGCTCCGGAGGTCCTAAAATAATTTCAATATCCAGTGAGGCGGAGCCCTAAAGTGCTTAAGAAACTATATTTTCAAAATCGTTTCTTAGTGAGTACCTATGGGTAAAGAGCATCGTCAATCAAATTTCAACCCCGGTGGCCCTAAAGTAATTTTGAAGTCCAGTGGGGTGGAGCCCTAAAAAGCTTAAAAAACTATATTTGAAAAACCGTTTCCTAGTGAGTACCTATGAGCAAAGAGAATCGTCCATGTCAAATTTTAGCACCGGAGGTCCTAAAATAATTTCAATATCCAGTGAGGCGGAGACCTAAAGTGCTTAAAAACTAAATTTCATAATTGTTTCTTAGTGAGTACCTATGGGTAAAGAGCATCGTCCATCAATTTTCAACCCTGATGGCAATAAAGTAATTTTGAAGTCCAGTGGGGTGGAGCCCTAAAGAGCTTAAAAAACTATATTTGCATAACCGTTTCCTAGTGAGTACCTATGAGCAAAGAGAATCGTCCATGTCAAATTTCAGCTCTGGAGGTCATAAAGTAATTTCAATGTCCAGTGAGGCGGAGCCTTAAAGTGCTTAAAAAACTATATTTGCAAAATCGTTTTTTAGTGTGTACCTATGGGTAAAGAGAATCGTCCATCAAATTTCAACCCTGGTGGCCCTAAAGTAATTTTGAAGTTCAGTGGGGTGGAGCCCTAAAGAGCTTAAAAAACTATATTTGCAAAACCTATGGACCTATGGTGCACCTATGGACAAAGACAATCGTCCATGTCAAATTTCAGCTCCGGAGGTCCTAAAGTAATTTCAATGACCAGTGAGGCGAAGCCCTAAAGTGCTTAAAAAACTATATTTGCAAAATCGTTTCTTAGTGAGTACCTATGGGTAAAGAGCATCGTCTATCAAATTTCAACCCTGGTGGCCCTAAAGTAATTTTGAAGTCCAGTGGGGTGGAGCCCTAAAAAGCTTAAAAAAATATATTTGAAAAACCGTTTTCTAGTGAGTACCTATGAGCAAAGAGAATCGTCCATGTCAAATTTCAGCTCCGGAGGTCCTAAAATAATTTCAATATCCAGTGAGGCGGAGCCCTAAAGTGCTTAAGAAACTATATTTGCAAAATCGTTTCTTAGTGAGTACCTATGGGTAAAGAGCATCGTCAATCAAATTTCAACCCTGGTGGCCCTAAAGTAATTTTGAAGTTCAGTGGGGTGGAGCCCTAAAGAGCTTAAAAAACTATATTTGCAAAACCTATGGACCTATGGTGCACCTATGGACAAAGACAATCGTCCATGTCAAATTTCAGCTCCGGAGGTCCTAAAGTAATTTCAATGTCATGTGAGGCGGAGCCTTAAAGTGCTTAAAAAACTATATTTGCAAAATCGTTTCTTAGTGAGTACCTATGGGTAAAGAGCATCGTCAATCAAATTTCAACCCCTGTGGCCTTAAATTAATTTTGAAGTCCAGTGGGTAGAAGCCCTAAAAAGCTTAAAAACTATATTTGAAAAACCGTTTCCTAGTGAGTACCTATGAGCAAAGAGAATCGTCCATGTCAAATTTCAGCTCCGGAGGTCCTAAAATAATTTCAATATCCAGTGAGGCGGAGCCCTAAAGTGCTTAAAAAACTAAATTTAAAAATCGTTTCTTAGTGAGTACCTATGGGTAAAGAGCATCGTCCATCAAATTTCAACCCTGGTGGCCCTAAAGTAATTTTGAAGTCCAGTGGGGTGGAGCCCTAAAGAGCTTAAAAAACTATATTTGCAAAACCGTTTCCTAGTGAGTACCTATGAGCAAAGAGAATCGTCCATGTCAAATTTCAGCTCCGGAAGTCCTAAAGTAATTTCAATGTCCAGTGAGGCGGAGCCCTATAGTGCTTAAAAAACTATATTTGCAAAATCGTTTTTAGTGTGTACCTATGGGTAAAGAGAATCGTTCATCAAATTTCAACCCCGGTGGCCCTAAAGTAATTTTGAAGTTCAGTGGGGTGGAGCCCTAAAGAGCTTAAAAAATTATATTTGCAAAACCTATGGACCTATGGTGCACCTATGGACAAAGACAATCGTCCATGTCAAATTTCAGCTCCGGAGGTCCTAAAGTAATTTCAATGGCCAGTGAGGCGGAGCCCTAAAGTGCTTAAAAAACTAAATTTAAAAAGCGTTTCTTAGTGAGTACCTATGGGTAAAGAGCATCGTCAATCAAATTTCAACCCCGGTGGCCCTAAAGTAATTTTGAAGTCCAGTGGGGTGGAGCCCTAAAAAGCTTAAAAAACTATATTTGAAAAACCGTTTCCTAGTGAGTACCTATGAGCAAAGAGAATCGTCCATGTCAAATTTTAGCACCGGAGGTCCTAAAATAATTTCAATATCCAGTGAGGCGGAGACCTAAAGTGCTTAAAAACTAAATTTCATAATTGTTTCTTAGTGAGTACCTATGGGTAAAGAGCATCGTCCATCAAATTTCAACCCTGATGGCAATAAAGTAATTTTGAAGTCCAGTGGGGTGGAGCCCTAAAAAGCTTAAAAAACTATATTTGCATAACCGTTTCCTAGTGAGTACCTATGAGCAAAGAGAATCGTCCATGTCAAATTTCAGCTCCGGAGGTCCTAAAGTAATTTCAATGTCCAGTGAGGCGGAGCCCTAAAGTGCTTAAAAAACTATATTTGCAAAATCGTTTCTTAGTGAGTACCTATGGGTAAAGAGCATCGTCAATCAAATTTCAACCCCGGTGGCCCTAAAGTAATTTTGAAGTCCAGTGGGGTGGAGCCCTAAAAAGCTTAAAAAACTATATTTGAAAAACCGTTTCCTAGTGAGTACCTATGAGCAAAGAGAATCGTCCATGTCAAATTTCAGCTCCGGAAGTCCTAAAGTAATTTCAATGTCCAGTGAGGCGGAGCCCTATAGTGCTTAAAAAACTATATTTGCAAAATCGGTTCTTAGTGAGTACCTATGGGTAAATATCATCGTCCATCAAATTTCAACCCCGGTGGCCCTAAAGTAATTTAGAAGTCAATTGGGGGGTTGCAAAACCGTTTCCTAGTGAGTACCTATGAGCAAAGAGAATCGTCCATGTCAAATTTCAGCTCTGGAGGTCCTAAAGTAATTTCAATGTACAGTGAGGCGGAGCCCTAAAGTGCTTAAAAAACTATATTTGCAAAATCCTTTTTGTAGTGTGTACCTATGGGTAAAGAGAATCGTCCATCAAATTTCAACCCCGGTGGCCCTAAATTAATTTTGAAGTCCAGTGGGGTGGAGCCCTAAAAAGCTTAAAAAACTATATTTGAAAAACCGTTTCCTAGTGAGTACCTATGAGCAAAGAGAATCGTCCATGTCAAATTTCAGCTCCGGAGGTCCTAAAATAATTTCAATATCCAGTGAGGCGGAGCCCTAAAGTGCTTAAAAAACTAAATTTAAAAATCGTTTCTTAGTGAGTACTAATGGGTAAAGAGCATCGTCCATCAAATTTCAACCCTGGTGGCCCTAAAGTAATTTTGAAGTCCAGTGGGGTGGAGCCCTAAAGAGCTTAAAAAACTATATTTGCAAAACCGTTTCCTAGTGAGTACCTATGAGCAAAGAGAATCGTCCATGTCAAATTTAAGCTCCGGAAGTCCTAAAGTAATTTCAATGTCCAGTGAGGCGGAGCCCTATAGTGCTTAAAAAACTATATTTGCAAAATCGTTTTTAGTGTGTACCTATGGGTAAAGAGAATCGTCCATCAAATTTCAACCCCGGTGGCCCTAAAGTAATTTTGAAGTTCAGTGGGGTGGAGCCCTAAAGAGCTTAAAAAACTATATTTGCAAAACCTATGGACCTATGGTGCACCTATGGACAAAGACAATCGTCCATGTAAAATTTCAGCTCCGGAGGTCCTAAAGTAATTTCAATGTCCAGTGAGGCGGAGCCCTAAAGTGCTTAAAAAACTATATTTGCAAAATCGTTTCTTAGTGAGTACCTATGGGTAAAGAGAATCGTCCATCAAATTTCAACCCCGGTGGCCCTAAAGTAATTTTGAAGTCCAGTGGGGTGGAGCCCTAAAAAGCTTAAAAAACTATATTTGAAAAACCGTTTCCTAGTGAGTACCTATGAGCAAAGAGAATCGTCCATGTCAAATTTTAGCACCGGAGGTCCTAAAATAATTTCAATATCCAGTGAGGCGGAGACCTAAAGTGCTTAAAAACTAAATTTCAAAATTGTTTCTTAGTAAGTACCTATGGGTAAAGAGCATCGTCCATCAAATTTCAACCCTGATGGCTATAAAGTAATTTTGAAGTCCAGTGGGGTGGAGCCCTAAAGAGCTTAAAAAACTATATTTGCATAACCGTTTCCTAGTGAGTATTTATGAGCAAAGAGAATCGTCCATGTCAAATTTCAGCTCCGGAGGTCCTAAAGTAATTTCAATGTCCAGTGAGGCGGAGCCCTAAAGTGCTTAAAAAACTAAATTTAAAAATCGTTTCTTAGTGAGTACCTATGGGTAAAGAGCATCGTCAATCAAATTTCAACCCCGGTGGCCCTAAAGTAATTTTGAAGTCCAGTGGGGTGGAGCCCTAAAAAGCTTAAAAAACTATATTTGAAAAACCGTTTCCTAGTGAGTACCTATGAGCAAAGAGAATCGTCCATGTCAAATTTTAGCACCGGAGGTCCTAAAATAATTTCAATATCCAGTGAGGCGGAGACCTAAAGTGCTTAAAAACTAAATTTCATAATTGTTTCTTAGTGAGTACCTATGGGTAAAGAGCATCGTCCATCAAATTTCAACCCTGATGGCAATAAAGTAATTTTGAAGTCCAGTGGGGTGGAGCCCTAAAGAGCTTAAAAAACTATATTTGCATAACCGTTTCCTAGTGAGTACCTATGAGCAAAGAGAATCGTCCATGTCAAATTTCAGCTCCGGAAGTCCTAAAGTAATTTCAATGTACAGTGAGGCGGAGCCCTAAAGTGCTTAAAAAACTATATTTGCAAAATCCTTTTTGTAGTGTGTACCTATGGGTAAAGAGAATCGTCCATCAAATTTCAACCCCGGTGGCCCTAAATTAATTTTGAAGTCAGTGGGGTGGAGCCCTAAAAAGCTTAAAAAACTATATTTGAAAAACCGTTTCCTAGTGAGTACCTATGAGCAAAGAGAATCGTCCATGTCAAATTTCAGCTCCGGAGGTCCTAAATAATTTCAATATCCAGTGAGGCGGAGCCCTAAAGTGCTTAAAAAACTAAATTTAAAAATCGTTTCTTAGTGAGTACTAATGGGTAAAGAGCATCGTCCATCAAATTTCAACCTGTGGCCCTAAAGTAATTTTGAAGTCCAGTGGGGTGGAGCCCTAAAGAGCTTAAAAAACTATATTTGCAAAACCGTTTCCTAGTGAGTACCTATGAGCAAAGAGAATCGTCCATGTCAAATTTAAGCTCCGGAAGTCCTAAAGTAATTTCAATGTCCAGTGAGGCGGAGCCCTATAGTGCTTAAAAAACTATATTTGCAAAATCGTTTTTAGTGTGTACCTATGGGTAAAGAGAATCGTCCATCAAATTTCAACCCCGGTGGCCCTAAAGTAATTTTGAAGTTCAGTGGGGTGGAGCCCTAAAGAGCTTAAAAAACTATATTTGCAAAACCTATGGACCTATGGTGCACCTATGGACAAAGACAATCGTCCATGTCAAATTTCAGCTCCGGAGGTCCTAAAGTAATTTCAATGTCCAGTGAGGCGGAGCCCTAAAGTGCTTAAAAAACTATATTTGCAAAATCGTTTCTTAGTGAGTACCTATGGGTAAAGAGAATCGTCCATCAAATTTCAACCCCGGTGGCCCTAAAGTAATTTTGAAGTCCAGTGGGGTGGAGCCCTAAAAAGCTTAAAAAACTATATTTGAAAAACCGTTTCCTAGTGAGTACCTATGAGCAAAGAGAATCGTCCATGTCAAATTTTAGCACCGGAGGTCCTAAAATAATTTCAATATCCAGTGAGGCGGAGACCTAAAGTGCTTAAAAACTAAATTTCAAAATTGTTTCTTAGTGAGTACCTATGGGTAAAGAGCATCGTCCATCAAATTTCAACCCTGATGGCTATAAAGTAATTTTGAAGTCCAGTGGGGTGGAGCCCTAAAGAGCTTAAAAAACTATATTTGCATAACCGTTTCCTAGTGAGTACCTATGAGCAAAGAGAATCGTCCATGTCAAATTTCAGCTCCGGAGGTCCTAAAGTAATTTCAATGTCCAGTGAGGCGGAGCCCTAAAGTGCTTAAAAAACTATATTTGCAAAATCGTTTCTTAGTGAGTACCTATGGGTAAAGAGCATCGTCAATGAAATTTCAACCCCAGTGGCCCTAAAGTAATTTTGAAGTCCAGTGGGGTGGAGCCCTAAAAAGCTTAAAAAACTATATTTGAAAAACCGTTTCCTAGTGAGTACCTATGAGCAAAGAGAATCGTCCATGTCAAATTTCAGCTCCGGAAGTCCTAAAGTAATTTCAATGTCCAGTGAGGCGGAGCCCTATAGTGCTTAAAAAACTATATTTGCAAAATCGGATCTTAGTGAGTACCTATGGGTAAATATCATCGTCCATCAAATTTCAACCCCGGTGGCCCTAAAGTAATTTAGAAGTCAATTGGGGGGTTGCAAAACCGTTTCCTAGTGAGTACCTATGAGCAAAGAGAATCGTCCATGTCAAATTTCAGCTCTGGAGGTCCTAAAGTAATTTCAATGTACAGTGAGGCGGAGCCCTAAAGTGCTTAAAAAACTATATTTGCAAAATCCTTTTTGTAGTGTGTACCTATGGGTAAAGAGAATCGTCCATCAAATTTCAACCCCGGTGGCCCTAAAGTAATTTTGAAGTTCAGTGGGGTGGAGCCCTAAAGAGCTTAAAAAACTATATTTGCAAAACCTATGGACCTATGGTGCACCTATGGACAAAGACAATCGTCCATGTCAAATTTCAGCTCCGGAGGTCCTAAAGTAATTTCAATGTCCAGTGAGGCGGAGCCCTAAAGTGCTTAAAAAACTATATTTGCAAAATCGTTTCTTAGTGAGTACCTATGGGTAAAGAGCATCGTCAATCAAATTTCAACCCCGGTGGCCCTAAAGTAATTTTGAAGTCCAGTGGGGTGGAGCCCAAAAAAGCTTAAAAAACTATTTTTGAAAAACCGTTTCCTAACGAGTACCTATGAGCAAAGAGAATCGTCCATGTCAAATTTCAGCTCCGGAGGTCCTAAAATAATTTCAATATCCAGTGAGGCGGAGCCCTAAAGTGCTTAAAAAACTAAATTTCAAAATTGTTTCTTAGTGAGTACCTATGGGTAAAGAGCATCGTCCATCAAATTTCAACCCTGGTGGCCCTAAAGTAATTTTGAAGTCCAGTGGGGTGGAGCCCTAAAGAGCTTAAAAAACTATATTTGCATAACCGTTTCCTAGTGAGTACCTATGAGCAAAGAGAATCGTCCATGTCAAATTTCAGCTCCGGAGGTCCTAAAGTAATTTCAATGTCCAGTGAGGCGGAGCCCTAAAGTGCTTAAAAAACTATATTTGCAAAATCGTTTCTTAGTGAGTACCTATGGGTAAAGAGCATCGTCAATCAAATTTCAACCCCGGTGGCCCTAAAGTAATTTTGAAGTCCAGTGGGGTGGAGCCCTAAAAAGCTTAAAAAACTATATTTGAAAAACCGTATCCTAGTGAGTACCTATGAGCAAAGAGAATCGTCCATGACAAATTTCATCTCCGGAGGTCCTAAAATAATTTCAATGTCCAGTGAGGCGGAGCCCTAAAGTGCTTAAAAAACTAAATTTAAAAATCGTTTCTTAGTGAGTACCTATGGGTAAAGAGCATCGTCCATCAAATTTCAACTCTGGTGGCCATAAAGTAATTTTGAAGTCCAGTGGGGTGGAGCCCTAAAAAGCTTAAAAAACTATATTTGAAAAACCGTTTCCTAGTGAGTACCTATGAGCAAAGAGAATCGTCCATGTCAAATTTCAGCTCCGGAAGTCCTAAAGTAATTTCAATGTCCAGTGAGGCGGAGCCCTATAGTGCTTAAAAAACTATATTTGCAAAATCGGTTCTTAGTGAGTACCTATGGGTAAATATCATTGTCCATCAAATTTCAACCCCGGTGGCCCTAAAGTAATTTAGAAGTCAATTGGGGGGTTGCAAAACCGTTTCCTAGTGAGTACCTATGAGCAAAGAGAATCGTCCATGTCAAATTTCAGCTCTGGAGGTCCTAAAGTAATTTTAATGTACAGTGAGGCGGAGCCCTAAAGTGCTTAAAAAACTATATTTGCAAAATCCTTTTTGTAGTGTGTACCTATGGGTAAAGAGAATCGTCCATCAAATTTCAACCCCGGTGGCCCTAAAGTAATTTTGAAGTCCAGTGGGGTGGAGCCCTAAAAAGCTTAAGAAACTATTTTTGAAAAACCGTTTCCTAGTGAGTACCTATGAGCAAAGAGAATCGTCCATGTCAAATTTCAGCTCCGGAGGTCCTAAAGTAATTTCAATGTCCAGTGAGGCGGAGCCCTAAAGTGCTTAAAAAACTATATTTGCAAAATCGTTTCTTAGTGAGTACCTATGGGTAAAGAGCATTGTCAATCAAATTTCAACCCCGGTGGCCCTAAAGTAATTTTGAAATCCAGTGGGGTGGAGCCCTAAAAAGCTTAAAAAACTATTTTTGAAAAACCGTTTCCTAGTGAGTACCTATGAGCAAAGAGAATCGTCCATGTCAAATTTCAGCTCCGGAGGTCCTAAAGTAATTTCAATGTCCAGTGAGGCGGAGCCCTAAAGTGCTTAAAAAACTATATTTGCAAAATCGTTTCTTAGTGAGTACCTATGGGTAAAGAGCATCGTCAATCAAATTTCAACCCCGGTGGCCCTAAAGTAATTTTGAAGTCCAGTGGGGTGGAGCCCTAAAAAGCTTAAAAAACTATATTTGAAAAACCGTATCCTAGTGAGTACCTATGAGCAAAGAGAATCGTCCATGACAAATTTCAGCTCCGGAGGTCCTAAAATAATTTCAATGTCCAGTGAGGCGGAGCCCTAAAGTGCTTAAAAAACTAAATTTAAAAATCGTTTCTTAGTTAGTACCTATGGGTAAAGAGCATCGTCCATCAAATTTCAACCCTGGTGGCCCTAAAGTAATTTTGAAGTCCAGTGGGGTGGAGCCCTAAAGAGCTTAAAAAACTATATTTGCAAAACCGTTTCCTAGTGAGTACCTATGAGCAAAGAGAATCGTCCATGTCAAATTTCAGCTCCGGAAGTCCTAAAGTAATTTCAATGTCCAGTGAGGCGGAGCCCTATAGTGCTTAAAAAACTATATTTGCAAAATCGTTTCTTAGTGAGTACCTATGGGTAAATATCATCGTCCATCAAATTTCAACCCCGGTGGCCCTAAAGTAATTTAGAAGTCAATTGGGGGGTTGCAAAACCGTTTCCTAGTGAGTACCTATGAGCAAAGAGAATCGTCCATGTCAAATTTCAGCTCTGGAGGTCCTAAAGTAATTTCAATGTCCAGTCAGGCGGAGCCCTAAAGTGCTTAAAAAACTATATTTGCAAAATCGTTTTTTAGTGTGTACCTATGGGTAAAGAGAATCGTCCATCAAATTTCAACCCCGGTGGCCCTAAAGTAATTTTGAAGTTCAGTGGGGTGGAGCCCTAAAGAGCTTAAAAAACTATATTTGCAAAACCTATGGACCTATGGTGCACCTATGGACAAAGACAATCGTCCATGTCAAATTTCAGCTCCGGAGGTCCTAAAGTAATTTCAATGTCCAGTGAGGCGGAGCCCAAAAGTGCTTAAAAAACTATATTTGCAAAATCGTTTCTTAGTGAGTACCTATGGGTAAAGAGCATCGTCAATCAAATTTCAACCCCGGTGGCCCTAAATTAATTTTGAAGTCCAGTGGGGTGAAGCCCTAAAAAGCTTAAAAAACTATATTTGAAAAACCGTTTCCTAGTGAGTACCTATGAGCAAAGAGAATCGTCCATGTCAAATTTCAGCTCCGGAATTCCTAAAATAATTTCAATATCCAGTGAGGCGGAGCCCTAAAGTGCTTAAAAAACTAAATTTAAAAATCGTTTCTTAGTGAGTACTAATGGGTAAAGAGCATCGTCCATCAAATTTCAACCCTGGTGGCCCTAAAGTAATTTTGAAGTCCAGTGGGGTGGAGCCCTAAAGAGCTTAAAAAACTATATTTGCAAAACCGTTTCCTAGTGAGTACCTATGAGCAAAGAGAATCGTCCATGTCAAATTTCAGCTCCGGAAGTCCTAAAGTAATTTCAATGTCCAGTGAGGCGGAGCCCTATAGTGCTTAAAAAACTATATTTGCAAAATCGTTTTTAGTGTGTACCTATGGGTAAAGAGAATCGTCCATCAACTTTCAACCCCGGTGGCCCTAAAGTAATTTTGAAGTTCAGTGGGGTGGAGCCCTAAAGAGCTTAAAAAACTATATTTGCAAAACCTATGGACCTATGGTGCACCTATGGACAAAGACAATCGTCCATGTCAAATTTCAGCTCCGGAGGTCCTAAAGTAATTTCAATGTCCAGTGAGGCGGAGCCCTAAAGTGCTTAAAAAACTATATTTGCAAAATCGTTTCTTAGTGAGTACCTATGGGTAAAGAGAATCGTCCATCAAATTTCAACCCCGGTGGCTCTAAAGTAATTTTGAAGTCCAGTGGGGTGGAGCCCTAAAAAGCTTAAAAAACTATATTTGAAAAACCGTTTCCTAGTGAGTACCTATGAGCAAAGAGAATCGTCCATGTCAAATTTTAGCACCGGAGGTCCTAAAATAATTTCAATATCCAGTGAGGCGGAGACCTAAAGTGCTTAAAAACTAAATTTCAAAATTGTTTCTTAGTGAGTACCTATGGGTAAAGAGCATCGTCCATCAAATTTCAACCCTGATGTCTATAAAGTAATTTTGAAGTCCAGTGGGGTGGAGCCCTAAAGAGCTTAAAAAACTATATTTGCATAACCGTTTCCTAGTGAGTACCTATGAGCAAAGAGAATCGTCCATGTCAAATTTCAGCTCCGGAGGTCCTAAAGTAATTTCAATGTCCAGTGAGGCGGAGCCCTAAAGTGCTTAAAAAACTATATTTGCAAAATCGTTTCTTAGTGAGTACCTATGGGTAAAGAGCATCGTCAATGAAATTTCAACCCCGGTGGCCCTAAAGTAATTTTGAAGTCCAGTGGGGTGGAGCCCTAAAAAGCTTAAAAAACTATATTTGAAAAACCGTTTCCTAGTGAGTACCTATGAGCAAAGAGAATCGTCCATGTCAAATTTCAGCTCCGGAAGTCCTAAAGTAATTTCAATGTCCAGTGAGGCGGAGCCCTATAGTGCTTAAAAAACTATATTTGCAAAATCGGTTCTTAGTGAGTACCTATGGGTAAATATCATCGTCCATCAAATTTCAACCCCGGTGGCCCTAAAGTAATTTAGAAGTCAATTGGGGGGTTGCAAAACCGTTTCCTAGTGAGTACCTATGAGCAAAGAGAATCGTCCATGTCAAATTTCAGCTCTGGAGGTCCTAAAGTAATTTCAATGTACAGTGAGGCGGAGCCCTAAAGTGCTTAAAAAACTATATTTGCAAAATCCTTTTTGTAGTGTGTACCTATGGGTAAAGAGAATCGTCCATCAAATTTCAACCCCGGTGGCCCTAAAGTAATTTTGAGGTCCAGTGGGGTGGAGCCCTAAAAAGCTTAAAAAACTATTTTTGAAAAACCGTTTCCTAGTGAGTACCTATGAGCAAAGAGAATCGTCCATGTCAAATTTCAGCTCCGGAGGTCCTAAAGTAATTTCAATGTCCAGTGAGGCGGAGCCCTAAAGTGCTTAAAAAACTATATTTGCAAAATCGTTTCTTAGTGAGTACCTATGGGTAAAGAGCATCGTCAATCAAATTTCAACCCCGGTGGCCCTAAAGTAATTTTGAAGTCCAGTGGGGTGGAGCCCTAAAAAGCTTAAAAAACTATATTTGAAAAACCGTATCCTAGTGAGTACCTATGAGCAAAGAGAATCGTCCATGTCAAATTTCAGCTCCGGAGGTCCTAAAATAATTTCAATGTCCAGTGAGGCGGAGCCCTAAAGTGCTTAAAAAACTAAATTTAAAAATCGTTTCTTAGTTAGTACCTATGGGTAAAGAGCATCGTCCATCAAATTTCAACCCTGGTGGCCCTAAAGTAATTTTGAAGTCCAGTGGGGTGGAGCCCTAAAGAGCTTAAAAAACTATATTTGCAAAACCGTTTCCTAGTGAGTACCTATGAGCAAAGAGAATCGTCCATGTCAAATTTCAGCTCCGGAAGTCCTAAAGTAATTTCAATGTCCAGTGAGGCGGAGCCCTATAGTGCTTAAAAAACTATATTTGCAAAATCGGTTCTTAGTGAGTACCTATGGGTAAATATCATCGTCCATCAAATTTCAACCCCGGTGGCCCTAAAGTAATTTAGAAGTCAATTGGGGGGTTGCAAAACCGTTTCCTAGTGAGTACCTATGAGCAAAGAGAATCGTCCATGTCAAATTTCAGCTCTGGAGGTCCTAAAGTAATTTCAATGTCCAGTGAGGCGGAGCCCTAAAGTGCTTAAAAAACTATATTTGCAAAATCGTTTTTTAGTGTGTACCTATGGGTAAAGAGAATCGTCCATCAAATTTCAACCCCGGTGGCCCTAAAGTAATTTTGAAGTTCAGTGGGGTGGAGCCCTAAAGAGCTTAAAAAACTATATTTGCAAAACCTATGGACCTATGGTGCACCTATGGACAAAGACAATCGTCCATGTCAAATTTCAGCTCCGGAGGTCCTAAAGTAATTTCAATGTCCAGTGAGGCGGAGCCCTAAAGTGCTTAAAAAACTATATTTGCAAAATCGTTTCTTAGTGAGTACCTATGGGTAAAGAGCATCGTCAATCAAATTTCATTCCCGGTGGCCCTAAAGTAATTTTGAAGTCCAGTGGGGTGGAGCCCTAAAAAGCTTAAAAAACTATTTTTGAAAAACCGTTTCCTAACGAGTACCTATGAGCAAAGAGAATCGTCCATGTCAAATTTCAGCTCCGGAGGTCCTAAAATAATTTCAATATCCAGTGAGGCGGAGCCCTAAAGTGCTTAAAAAACTAAATTTCAAAATTGTTTCTTAGTGAGTACCTATGGGTAAAGAGCATCGTCCATCAAATTTCAACCCTGGTGGCCCTAAAGTAATTTTGAAGTCCAGTGGGGTGGAGCCCTAAAGAGCTTAAAAAACTATATTTGCATAACCGTTTCCTAGTGAGTACCTATGAGCAAAGAGAATCGTCCATGTCAAATTTCAGCTCCGGAGGTCCTAAAGTAATTTCAATGTCCAGTGAGGCGGAGCCCTAAAGTGCTTAAAAAACTATATTTGCAAAATCGTTTCTTAGTGAGTACCTATGGGTAAAGAGCATCGTCAATCAAATTTCAACCCCGGTGGCCCTAAAGTAATTTTGAAGTCCAGTGGGGTGGAGCCCTAAAAAGCTTAAAAAACTATATTTGAAAAACCGTATCCTAGTGAGTACCTATGAGCAAAGAGAATCGTCCATGACAAATTTCATCTCCGGAGGTCCTAAAATAATTTCAATGTCCAGTGAGGCGGAGCCCTAAAGTGCTTAAAAAACTAAATTTAAAAATCGTTTCTTAGTGAGTACCTATGGGTAAAGAGCATCGTCCATCAAATTTCAACCCTGGTGGCCCTAAAGTAATTTTGAAGTCCAGTGGGGTGGAGCCCTAAAAAGCTTAAAAAACTATTTTTGAAAAACCGTTTCCTAGTGAGTACCTATGAGCAAAGAGAATCGTCCATGTCAAATTTCAGCTCCGGAGGTCCTAAAGTAATTTCAATGTCCAGTGAGGCGGAGCCCTAAAGTGCTTAAAAAACTATATTTGCAAAATCGTTTCTTAGTGAGTACCTATGGGTAAAGAGCATCGTCAATCAAATTTCAACCCCGGTGGCCCTAAAGTAATTTTGAAGTCCAGTGGGGTGGAGCCCTAAAAAGCTTAAAAAACTATATTTGAAAAACCGTATCCTAGTGAGTACCTATGAGCAAAGAGAATCGTCCATGACAAATTTCAGCTCCGGAGGTCCTAAAATAATTTCAATGTCCAGTGAGGCGGAGCCCTAAAGTGCTTAAAAAACTAAATTTAAAAATCGTTTCTTAGTTAGTACCTATGGGTAAAGAGCATCGTCCATCAAATTTCAACCCTGGTGGCCCTAAAGTAATTTTGAAGTCCAGTGGGGTGGAGCCCTAAAGAGCTTAAAAAACTATATTTGCAAAACCGTTTCCTAGTGAGTACCTATGAGCAAAGAGAATCGTCCATGTCAAATTTCAGCTCCGGAAGTCCTAAAGTAATTTCAATGTCCAGTGAGGCGGAGCCCTATAGTGCTTAAAAAACTATATTTGCAAAATCGGTTCTTAGTGAGTACCTATGGGTAAATATCATCGTCCATCAAATTTCAACCCCGGTGGCCCTAAAGTAATTTAGAAGTCAATTGGGGGGTTGCAAAACCGTTTCCTAGTGAGTACCTATGAGCAAAGAGAATCGTCCATGTCAAATTTCAGCTCTGGAGGTCCTAAAGTAATTTCAATGTCCAGTGAGGCGGAGCCCTAAAGTGCTTAAAAAACTATATTTGCAAAATCGTTTTTTAGTGTGTACCTATGGGTAAAGAGAATCGTCCATCAAATTTCAACCCCGGTGGCCCTAAAGTAATTTTGAAGTTCAGTGGGGTGGAGCCCTAAAGAGCTTAAAAAACTATATTTGCAAAACCTATGGACCTATGGTGCACCTATGGACAAAGACAATCGTCCATGTCAAATTTCAGCTCCGGAGGTCCTAAAGTAATTTCAATGTCCAGTGAGGCGGAGCCCTAAAGTGCTTAAAAAACTATATTTGCAAAATCGTTTCTTAGTGAGTACCTATGGGTAAAGAGCATCGTCAATCAAATTTCATTCCCGGTGGCCCTAAAGTAATTTTGAAGTCCAGTGGGGTGGAGCCCTAAAAAGCTTAAAAAACTATTTTTGAAAAACCGTTTCCTAACGAGTACCTATGAGCAAAGAGAATCGTCCATGTCAAATTTCAGCTCCGGAGGTCCTAAAATAATTTCAATATCCAGTGAGGCGGAGCCCTAAAGTGCTTAAAAAACTAAATTTCAAAATTGTTTCTTAGTGAGTACCTATGGGTAAAGAGCATCGTCCATCAAATTTCAACCCTGGTGGCCCTAAAGTAATTTTGAAGTCCAGTGGGGTGGAGCCCTAAAGAGCTTAAAAAACTATATTTGCATAACCGTTTCCTAGTGAGTACCTATGAGCAAAGAGAATCGTCCATGTCAAATTTCAGCTCCGGAGGTCCTAAAGTAATTTCAATGTCCAGTGAGGCGGAGCCCTAAAGTGCTTAAAAAACTAGATTTGCAAAATCGTTTCTTAGTGAGTACCTATGGGTAAAGAGCATCGTCAATCAAATTTCAACCCCGGTGGCCCTAAAGTAATTTTGAAGTCCAGTGGGGTGGAGCCCTAAAAAGCTTAAAAAACTATATTTGAAAAACCGTATCCTAGTGAGTACCTATGAGCAAAGAGAATCGTCCATGACAAATTTCATCTCCGGAGGTCCTAAAATAATTTCAATGTCCAGTGAGGCGGAGCCCTAAAGTGCTTAAAAAACTAAATTTAAAAATCGTTTCTTAGTGAGTACCTATGGGTAAAGAGCATCGTCCATCAAATTTCAACCCTGGTGGCCCTAAAGTAATTTTGAAGTCCAGTGGGGTGGATCCCTAAAGAGCTTAAAAAACTATATTTATATAACCGTTTCCTAGTGAGTACCTATGAGCAAAGAGAATCGTCCATGTCAAATTTCAGCTCCGGAGGTCCTAAAGTAATTTCAATGTCCAGTGAGGCGGAGCCCTAAAGTGCTTAAAAAACTATATTTGCAAAATCGTTTCTTAGTGAGTACCTATGGGTAAAGAGAATCGTCCATCAAATTTCAACCCTGGTGGCCCTAAAGTAATTTTGAAGTCCAGTGGGGTGGAGCCCTAAAGAGCTTAAAAAACTATATTTGCAAAACCGTTTCCTAGTGAGTACCTATGAGCAAAGAGAATCGTCCATGTCAAATTTCAGCTCCGGAGGTCCTAAAGTAATTTCAATGTCCAGTGAGGCGGAGCCCTAAAGTGCTTAAAAAACTATATTTGCAAAATCGTTTCTTAGTGAGTACCTATGTTTAAAGAGCATCGTCAATCAAATTTCAACCCCGGTGGCCCTAAAGTAATTTTGAAGTCCAGTGGGGTGGAGCCCTAAAAAGCTTAAAAAACTATATTTGAAAAACCGTATCCTAGTGAGTACCTATGAGCAAAGAGAATCGTCCATGACAAATTTCATCTCCGGAGGTCCTAAAATAATTTCAATGTCCAGTGAGGCGGAGCCCTAAAGTGCTTAAAAAACTAAATTTAAAAATCGTTTCTTAGTGAGTACCTATGGGTAAAGAGCATCGTCCATCAAATTTCAACCCTGGTGGCCCTAAAGTAATTTTGAAGTCCAGTGGGGTGGAGCCCTAAAAAGCTTTAAAAACTATATTTGAAAAACCGTTTCCTAGTGAGTACCTATGAGCAAAGAGAATCGTCCATGTCAAATTTCAGCTCCGGAAGTCCTAAAGTAATTTCAATGTCCAGTGAGGCGGAGCCCTATAGTGCTTAAAAAACTATATTTGCAAAATCGGTTCTTAGTGAGTACCTATGGGTAAATATCATTGTCCATCAAATTTCAACCCCGGTGGCCCTAAAGTAATTTAGAAGTCAATTGGGGGGTTGCAAAACCGTTTCCTAGTGAGTACCTATGAGCAAAGAGAATCGTCCATGTCAAATTTCAGCTCTGGAGGTCCTAAAGTAATTTTAATGTACAGTGAGGCGGAGCCCTAAAGTGCTTAAAAAACTATATTTGCAAAATCCTTTTTGTAGTGTGTACCTATGGGTAAAGAGAATCGTCCATCAAATTTTAACCCCGGTGGCCCTAAAGTAATTTTGAAGTTCAGTGGGGTGGAGCCCTAAAGAGCTTAAAAAACTATATTTGCAAAACCTATGGACCTATGGTGCACCTATGGACAAAGACAATCGTCCATGTCAAATTTCAGCTCCGGAGGTCCTAAAGTAATTTCAATGTCCAGTGAGGCGGAGCCCTAAAGTGCTTAAAAAACTATATTTGCAAAATCGTTTCTTAGTGAGTACCTATGGGTAAAGAGCATTGTCAATCAAATTTCAACCCCGGTGGCCCTAAAGTAATTTTGAAGTCCAGTGGGGTGGAGCCCTAAAAAGCTTAAAAAACTATTTTTGAAAAACCGTTTCCTAGTGAGTACCTATGAGCAAAGAGAATCGTCCATGTCAAATTTCAGCTCCGGAGGTCCTAAAGTAATTTCAATGTCCAGTGAGGCGGAGCCCTAAAGTGCTTAAAAAACTATATTTGCAAAATCGTTTCTTAGTGAGTACCTATGGGTAAAGAGCATCGTCAATCAAATTTCAACCCCGGTGGCCCTAAAGTAATTTTGAAGTCCAGTGGGGTGGAGCCCTAAAAAGCTTAAAAAACTATATTTGAAAAACCGTATCCTAGTGAGTACCTATGAGCAAAGAGAATCGTCCATGTCAAATTTCAGCTCCGGAGGTCCTAAAGTAATTTCAATGTCCAGTGAGGCGGAGCCCTAAAGTGCTTAAAAAACTATATTTGCAAAATCGTTTCTTAGTGAGTACCTATGGGTAAAGAGCATCGTCAATCAAATTTCAACCCCGGTGGCCCTAAAGTAATTTTGAAGTCCAGTGGGGTGGAGCCCTAAAAAGCTTAAAAAACTATATTTGAAAAACCGTATCCTAGTGAGTACCTATGAGCAAAGAGAATCGTCCATGACAAATTTCATCTCCGGAGGTCCTAAAATAATTTCAATGTCCAGTGAGGCGGAGCCCTAAAGTGCTTAAAAAACTAAATTTCAAAATTGTTTCTTAGTGAGTACCTATGGGTAAAGAGCATCGTCCATCAAATTTCAACCCTGGTGGCCCTAAAGTAATTTTGAAGTCCAGTGGGGTGGAGCCCTAAAGAGCTTAAAAAACTATATTTGCAAAACCGTTTCCTAGTGAGTACCTATGAGCAAAGAGAATCGTCCATGTCAAATTTCAGCTCCGGAAGTCCTAAAGTAATTTCAATGTCCAGTGAGGCGGAGCCCTATAGTGCTTAAAAAACTATATTTGCAAAATCGGTTCTTAGTGAGTACCTATGGGTAAATATCATCGTCCATCAAATTTCAACCCCGGTGGCCCTAAAGTAATTTAGAAGTCAATTGGGGGGTTGCAAAACCGTTTCCTAGTGAGTACCTATGAGCAAAGAGAATCGTCCATGTCAAATTTCAGCTCTGGAGGTCCTAAAGTAATTTCAATGTCCAGTGAGGCGGAGCCCTAAAGTGCTTAAAAAACTATATTTGCAAAATCGTTTTTTAGTGTGTACCTATGGGTAAAGAGAATCGTCCATCAAATTTCAACCCCGGTGGCCCTAAAGTAATTTTGAAGTTCAGTGGGGTGGAGCCCTAAAGAGCTTAAAAAACTATATTTGCAAAACCTATGGACCTATGGTGCACCTATGGACAAAGACAATCGTCCATGTCAAATTTCAGCTCCGGAGGTCCTAAAGTAATTTCAATGTCCAGTGAGGCGGAGCCCTAAAGTGCTTAAAAAACTATATTTGCAAAATCGTTTCTTAGTGAGTACCTATGGGTAAAGAGCATCGTCAATCAAATTTCATTCCCGGTGGCCCTAAAGTAATTTTGAAGTCCAGTGGGGTGGAGCCCTAAAAAGCTTAAAAAACTATTTTTGAAAAACCGTTTCCTAACGAGTACCTATGAGCAAAGAGAATCGTCCATGTCAAATTTCAGCTCCGGAAGTCCTAAAGTAATTTAAATGTCCAGTGAGGCGGAGCCCTATAGTGCTTAAAAAACTATATTTGCAAAATCGGTTCTTAGTGAGTACCTATGGGTAAATATCATTGTCCATCAAATTTCAACCCCGGTGGCCCTAAAGTAATTTAGAAGTCAATTGGGGGGTTGCAAAACCGTTTCCTAGTGAGTACCTATGAGCAAAGAGAATCGTCCATGTCAAATTTCAGCTCTGGAGGTCCTAAAGTAATTTTAATGTACAGTGAGGCGGAGCCCTAAAGTGCTTAAAAAACTATATTTGCAAAATCCTTTTTGTAGTGTGTACCTATGGGTAAAGAGAATCGTCCATCAAATTTTAACCCCGGTGGCCCTAAAGTAATTTTGAAGTTCAGTGGGGTGGAGCCCTAAAGAGCTTAAAAAACTATATTTGCAAAACCTATGGACCTATGGTGCACCTATGGACAAAGACAATCGTCCATGTCAAATTTCAGCTCCGGAGGTCCTAAAGTAATTTCAATGTCCAGTGAGGCGGAGCCCTAAAGTGCTTAAAAAACTATATTTGCAAAATCGTTTCTTAGTGAGTACCTATGGGTAAAGAGCATTGTCAATCAAATTTCAACCCCGGTGGCCCTAAAGTAATTTTGAAGTCCAGTGGGGTGGAGCCCTAAAAAGCTTAAAAAACTATTTTTGAAAAACCGTTTCCTAGTGAGTACCTATGAGCAAAGAGAATCGTCCATGTCAAATTTCAGCTCCGGAGGTCCTAAAGTAATTTCAATGTCCAGTGAGGCGGAGCCCTAAAGTGCTTAAAAAACTATATTTGCAAAATCGTTTCTTAGTGAGTACCTATGGGTAAAGAGCATCGTCAATCAAATTTCAACCCCGGTGGCCCTAAAGTAATTTTGAAGTCCAGTGGGGTGGAGCCCTAAAAAGCTTAAAAAACTATATTTGAAAAACCGTATCCTAGTGAGTACCTATGAGCAAAGAGAATCGTCCATGTCAAATTTCAGCTCCGGAGGTCCTAAAGTAATTTCAATGTCCAGTGAGGCGGAGCCCTAAAGTGCTTAAAAAACTATATTTGCAAAATCGTTTCTTAGTGAGTACCTATGGGTAAAGAGCATCGTCAATCAAATTTCAACCCCGGTGGCCCTAAAGTAATTTTGAAGTCCAGTGGGGTGGAGCCCTAAAAAGCTTAAAAAACTATATTTGAAAAACCGTATCCTAGTGAGTACCTATGAGCAAAGAGAATCGTCCATGACAAATTTCATCTCCGGAGGTCCTAAAATAATTTCAATGTCCAGTGAGGCGGAGCCCTAAAGTGCTTAAAAAACTAAATTTCAAAATTGTTTCTTAGTGAGTACCTATGGGTAAAGAGCATCGTCCATCAAATTTCAACCCTGGTGGCCCTAAAGTAATTTTGAAGTCCAGTGGGGTGGAGCCCTAAAGAGCTTAAAAAACTATATTTGCAAAACCGTTTCCTAGTGAGTACCTATGAGCAAAGAGAATCGTCCATGTCAAATTTCAGCTCCGGAAGTCCTAAAGTAATTTCAATGTCCAGTGAGGCGGAGCCCTATAGTGCTTAAAAAACTATATTTGCAAAATCGGTTCTTAGTGAGTACCTATGGGTAAATATCATCGTCCATCAAATTTCAACCCCGGTGGCCCTAAAGTAATTTAGAAGTCAATTGGGGGGTTGCAAAACCGTTTCCTAGTGAGTACCTATGAGCAAAGAGAATCGTCCATGTCAAATTTCAGCTCTGGAGGTCCTAAAGTAATTTCAATGTCCAGTGAGGCGGAGCCCTATAGTGCTTAAAAAACTATATTTGCAAAATCGTTTTTTAGTGTGTACCTATGGGTAAAGAGAATCGTCCATCAAATTTCAACCCCGGTGGCCCTAAAGTAATTTTGAAGTTCAGTGGGGTGGAGCCCTAAAGAGCTTAAAAAACTATATTTGCAAAACCTATGGACCTATGGTGCACCTATGGACAAAGACAATCGTCCATGTCAAATTTCAGCTCCGGAGGTCCTAAAGTAATTTCAATGTCCAGTGAGGCGGAGCCCTAAAGTGCTTAAAAAACTATATTTGCAAAATCGTTTCTTAGTGAGTACCTATGGGTAAAGAGCATCGTCAATCAAATTTCATTCCCGGTGGCCCTAAAGTAATTTTGAAGTCCAGTGGGGTGGAGCCCTAAAAAGCTTAAAAAACTATTTTTGAAAAACCGTTTCCTAACGAGTACCTATGAGCAAAGAGAATCGTCCATGTCAAATTTCAGCTCCGGAGGTCCTAAAATAATTTCAATATCCAGTGAGGCGGAGCCCTAAAGTGCTTATAAAACTAAATTTCAAAATTGTTTCTTAGTGAGTACCTATGGGTAAAGAGCATCGTCCATCAAATTTCAACCCTGGTGGCCCTAAAGTAATTTTGAAGTCCAGTGGGGTGGAGCCCTAAAGAGCTTAAAAAACTATATTTGCATAACCGTTTCCTAGTGAGTACCTATGAGCAAAGAGAATCGTCCATGTCAAATTTCAGCTCCGGAGGTCCTAAAGTAATTTCAATGTCCAGTGAGGCGGAGCCCTAAAGTGCTTAAAAAACTATATTTGCAAAATCGTTTCTTAGTGAGTACCTATGGGTAAAGAGCATCGTCAATCAAATTTCAACCCCGGTGGCCCTAAAGTAATTTTGAAGTCCAGTGGGGTGGAGCCCTAAAAAGCTTAAAAAACTATATTTGAAAAACCGTATCCTAGTGAGTACCTATGAGCAAAGAGAATCGTCCATGACAAATTTCATCTCCGGAGGTCCTAAAATAATTTCAATGTCCAGTGAGGCGGAGCCCTAAAGTGCTTAAAAAACTAAATTTAAAAATCGTTTCTTAGTGAGTACCTATGGGTAAAGAGCATCGTCCATCAAATTTCAACCCTGGTGGCCCTAAAGTAATTTTGAAGTCCAGTGGGGTGGATCCCTAAAGAGCTTAAAAAACTATATTTGCATAACCGTTTCCTAGTGAGTACCTATGAGCAAAGAGAATCGTCCATGTCAAATTTCAGCTCCGGAGGTCCTAAAGTAATTTCAATGTCCAGTGAGGCGGAGCCCTAAAGTGCTTAAAAAACTATATTTGCAAAATCGTTTCTTAGTGAGTACCTATGGGTAAAGAGCATCGTCAATCAAATTTCAACCCCGGTGGCCCTAAAGTAATTTTGAAGTCCAGTGGGGTGGAGCCCTAAAAAGCTTAAAAAACTATATTTGAAAAACCGTATCCTAGTGAGTACCTATGAGCAAAGAGAATCGTCCATGACAAATTTCAGCTCCGGAGGTCCTAAAATAATTTCAATGTCCAGTGAGGCGGAGCCCTAAAGTGCTTAAAAAACTAAATTTAAAAATCGTTTCTTAGTGAGTACCTATGGGTAAAGAGCATCGTCCATCATATTTCAACCCTGGTGGCCCTAAAGTAATTTTGAAGTCCAGTGGGGTGGAGCCCTAAAGAGCTTAAAAAACTATATTTGCAAAACCGTTTCCTAGTGAGTACCTATGAGCAAAGAGAATCGTCCATGCCAAATTTCAGCTCCAGAGGTCCTAAAATAATTTCAATGTCCAGTGAGGCGGAGCCCTAAAGTGCTTAAAAAAACTATATTTGCAAAATCGTTTCTTAGTGAGTACCTATGAGCAAAGAGAATCGTCCATGTCAAATTTCAGCTCCGGAAGTCCTAAAGTAATTTCAATGTCCAGTGAGGCGGAGCCCTATAGTGCTTAAAAAACTATATTTGCAAAATCGGTTCTTAGTGAGTACCTATGGGTAAATATCATCGTCCATCAAATTTCAACCCCGGTGGCCCTAAAGTAATTTAGAAGTCCATTGGGGGGTTGCAAAACCGTTTCCTAGTGAGTACCTATGAGCAAAGAGAATCGTCCATGTCAAATTTCAGCTCTGGAGGTCCTAAAGTAATTTCAATGTCCAGTGAGGCGGAGCCCTAAAGTGCTTTATAAACTATATTTGCAAAATCGTTTTTTAGTGTGTACCTATGGGTAAAGAGAATCGTCCATCAAATTTCAACCCCGGTGGCCCTAAAGTAATTTTGAAGTTCAGTGGGGTGGAGCCCTAAAGAGCTTAAAAAACTATATTTGCAAAACCTATGGACCTATGGTGCACCTATGGACAAAGACAATCGTCCATGTCAAATTTCACCACCTATAGGCTTTTAGTGTAATTGTGAGCTTCCGTAGAGCGGAGCCATAAAGACAACACAAACATCAACATTCTTCCTCACACCTGGTTACTTCTATGATTATAAGCATCTGCTTGAGTGAAACTTTCAAATTTTTTAATTACAGCAGTTCATTTTGTAAACAATAAATTTCTAAAACCTGACACTGCACCAATGTATGCCCTCTGGGCCAGAGCCCTTTGGACAGATTTGCACCAAACTTCACACAAACCATCCTCGAATAATGCTTACTAATGTCTGAAAGTTTGATTACAATCTGTTGAGCGGTTTCGGAGTCTATAGGCAACAAACATATATATATATATATATATATATATATATATATATATATATATATATATATATATATATACATACTTCCTCTTTTATAGATATAGAAGATTAGATGGAATAACCATAAAAGCTATTAATTTTCAATTTACTTTCAATTCTTAAGAGGGGGCTAAAGGGTCAGTCCTGGCGGACGTTGTTGAAACTACCTGAATACGATTACAAGCGTACTGAGAGCGAGAAACAATTTCTAGTATTTGGTGTAAAACACTCTGGATAACGATACGCTGCTGCAATTCAGCATGTGTGACGCCAAAATTTAGGTAGATGATGGTTAGGAAGGAGATTTGGCCGCGGAAAGTAGGCCTTTTAATTAGGAGGGGGCAAAATGGCCCCTCTCAAAACGTCATGCAGTGCTTCGCCTGCTCCAAGTTTCCTAGTTTATTTTAAGTCCGATAAAAGTGGAATTGGTTTTAAATGAAAGATAAAGATTTGGGCTATTTTGCTAACTTTTTGATTTTTTGATATTTTTAGTCCACATCAAGTTATAATGGATCAAAGTTTATCGAAGCCCTTATAGTTCCATATGGATTCAAATTTGAAAAAATCAAAAAGTTAGCCAAATGGCCCAAGTCTTTATCTTTCATTTAAAACCAATCCTACTTTTATCGGACTTAAAATAAACTCGGAAACTTGGAGCAGGCGAAGCACTGCACGATGAAATTTTGGTCCCAGTGAGCCCCGATACTGACAGCCTCCAGCGGCAGCCGCTGAAACTGACGTTTGCGCATGAATACGATCTACTTCCAACAGCTGATTGTAATTTAAAATGAATTAAAATATGTCACATGTTCATTATGTTGTTTATTGTTTACAATTTTACATTCTGCGCATGGTTTAGACCCAAGGTGTATAAATAAAAAGAACAGGTGTGTGCATAGTCAGCTGGTGTGACGTAGTTGGGCTCACCGCTAGCGCTCCGAGCGGTTGTGAAACACATTAAACTCATGTTGTTTACTTTTGTGTTTACAAATAAACTTTTGTCAAGTAAATGTTTTGTTTTCTTAACCGCAATACCAAATTTTTCCGTGTTTGGTTGCAAAATAAATCCCGAGATAGTGATACATGGATTAATTCAGTTTTACAGATTCCCTGATGTCAATACAGAATTTTGCGAAAATAGGTCGAAGTTTTCAAACAGAACAAAACAGTTTTGGGACGTTGATATAGAAATAGAGGATTGTTTCAACTTCAACGAAAGCCAAGGCTCGGTTCATTCCAACTACAACAGTAAGAATGATCGTTGGCGAGGTTCTCAAAAGCATGATGGAAGCTGGAAAATGCGTTTAATGAATGCTGTTCCCAAAAGAAGTTTTAAATGCACTTAATAGGTGCCTTAGAAGAATATATACTCATAGAAGAATATATAATTTATCATATGGCTTTTAGTGGAGGACGATCAGCAATTAACTGACAGTTAGTTATCTTCGTCTAAAAGGCCTACATTTTTTATGCAAGTGGACCAACGGCTTATCGTGACTTCAGAACCACGTAAAATAAAGATGTGAATAAAAAAACATTTTGACGGTGATTGCGGCGTTAGGAAAATCCTTGTAAAAATAAAAAAAGCTTATTACATACCTTTATTTAAGAAAATGTTTGAGTATTTATTTATAAAATTAACCTTAATCATTAAATTATTGGAAGTGTATAGTTGAGTGGGACTGTACTTTAATCATTCAAATCTTTTAATCAAATAAATGTATCTTGATTTATTATTAAAACTCTTAAAAAAAATTCGAATAAACTTCATTGGCCGAAGTTACAAAGGAGGTTTAAAAATTTATCAACCTTCAATGGCGGTATATTGAAAGGTTAGATATAAAATGCTTACAGTATGCTTACAGCAAGTTTTCCCTTGGTATGAATCTATTGCAGAGTAGTCGTAGTGAGAACAATCCAAAGCGTTGTGATATTTTTGTTTTAGGCCTAAGATAATGATATAAAAACACCATTCGTAAAGTTCGTATATCGTTAAATAAGTACTCTATTTAATTTTAAGTCACCGACGGACCCTGGTATATAAGGCATATCATAAGGCATATTTCATTTATTGGTAATGAAGAAACTGACGATTAGTATACATGCATGGGTCTATTTCAATATGCCTGTTTATAAATATAGGCTATAGAAAAGCCTACAGCTTGAATTAAAAAACAGGTTAAATTAAAAAATCAAGGTTGAATTCGAAAATTGAGAACATTATATTAAAAGGTGATAAGTTTGAGATCGGCATGGCGGCGGCGAGAGGAGATGGGTATGACTAGAGTGCATCACGTCGGCTTTGCTTTTTCATAGTAATCAGACTATGCTAGATCTTCTGAGTTCTTGTAGGCCGTTTCAAGCATAAGAGTGCAGGGTGGCGCGAAAAAATGACAAAAATAACGTTCCATAAATATGTCTAAAGCAACATCGGCTATATATTGGTTTATGTCATAATCATAAGTTTCATTCTTGTTATTCATTTCATGCGTAGACAAAAAATGGTTCATCCTACAATCGTGCTAAATAATTTATTAAACCAATATTTGGGGATACATACTTAATTAAAATTAAATTATCCTATTAGCTAATTTGGGTCATTTGTGAAAAACATAAAATTTTAATTGCATATGGTGACTAAAATAGTTTATATATAATATATTTATTAAATAATTCAAGAGTTAACAAATTAAGAAAATATTTAGGGCCTACTGAATGTATGTTCCAAGTACGTGCATAGTTCATTCTGCATAACTGTATACAGTAAGCACAAAAATAATTTTCACATCATGATAGTCCAACATGAAAATAAAATCAGGCAAACGTTTAATGCGTTGGCTTGCCGCTCGTAGCGCTAGCGGTGAGCCCAACTACGTCACACCAGCTGGCTATGCACACACCTGTTCTTTTTATATACACCTTGGTTTAGACCCTTCGAATGTTTTAATTTTGTTTTTCTCTTCAACCTTATAAATTTTAATTACGGTAATTTAATATAACCGTTAAATTTATATTTTTTGTATTTGAATTGAAAAAATGTAATACTGACAATGGCTCCAAAGGAACAAATTCATGGTGTAAGGAAGCAAAAACATCGCAGAGGAGAATTTCTTACGAAATGGAGAATACTTCAATCTCGCCAGGTATACCACGATATAAATGTAAATATGATATACCGTAATTATTTAAAAAAATATGTTCTTATAGTATTACAAAATATTCTGACGTCTCTATGGTAATATTTTGAAATAATACAATATTCTTTTATAGCTTGTTTCAAACTAATATAAGTTGTATGCAAATTAAAGTACTGTAGGCAATCTGTGCGATCAAATGATTTTTAAAGGGTTCTCTAATAATTTAAAATACTAATTAATTAAATAATATATATATATATATATATATATATATATATATATATATATATATATATATTAAAAACGCAAAAGGGAAAAGGTAAGTTACGTTGTTTTTAAGCAATACTAACTACAACTATTATAAAATTTATAATAGTTGTTGTCACATAGAAAAATATGCATATATAATTGCGTCTAAAAATTAATATAAAAATAAATTTCAATTTAAATATAAATTAATTCTATACAACGAACGTTTTTGAAAGTGCCCTTTGTAACTAGGGAGGATAAGGTTAGTAAATTGGTATTTAAATTACTAGTTACAAAGGGCACTTTCAAAAAACGGTTCGTTGTATAGAATTAATTTATATTTAAATTGAAATTTATTTTTATATTAATTTTTTAGACGCAATTATATATGCATAGTTTTCTATGTGACAACAACTATTAAGTGTTAACAGAAGGAAGCGACTTTGCAAAATCTTGACGAATCAAAATCACCCCAAACACCTTCGTGCACATTTGAGGAACCTGAAGAAAAATCTGCATTTTCAGTGCCAACAAAAAATGTTTATAGTTTATGTGGAAGAAGATTATTTAGTAGTATAAATCCATCAAAGCAGACTTGGAAAGTCAGAAAATTTATAATACATTGTTTTGTTTTATTTTACTGTAAACAGAATTGGTAAAAGTATTTATGTTTTCTGTCATAGGAGTGTTTCAAACTTATATTATATCCCTCCCTTCTGAATCTATGCTACACTTTAATTTTAATCAGGCAACATTAATATGGATGAAATATTATTAGGCCTATAATAAAACTACTAGTCTTTATATCAGTCCCGGCTTCGCCGGCGGTTGTGATTTACATGCAAATAATATTCTTCCATACGAATTCTATTGAAACCTTAAAGTTCTATGGGGCGGAGACCCAAAGGAACTTTGCAAAACAGTTTCTTAGTGAGCACCTATGAGGAGCGCAAAGAGGAACGTGTATGAAAAATTACAACCCCGTCAGCCATAGAGTTTTGAAGATTTGTGTTCCCATGATTTATTTTAAAGCCGTTGCCCAATTTTCTTTGCAATACCAACCTGAAGAATTTTTTGCTCTTCAGATGAGTTAGTTTGCTACTTTCACTCTCAACAATGAACATCTGCACTTAATTTAAAATAAATAATTTGGGATAGTACTGCTTAAAAACGGGCAATAGACGGCTTTTGTTTTTATCCTTCTTCTTATTTTGAGGTTCATAATGTTAATAACTTTTAATAATTTTTATTTTATTTTCAGTAATTTTATGTTACCAGTTTTAAACTAAATTTTATGGTTTTTGGACATAAAATAATATTTCTTCACTATATTGTTACTTCTTTTGAAGACTAAATTGCGTGAACGTAATTTATATTCAGAATTCATTACGATAATGTAATGAGTTTAGCATAGAAGAGGTCATTTCAGTTTGAAATACAACTTAAACAAGAGCAAAGGCGTTCAGTTAAACTTATGAAATAGAAATGTGTATTTGATTGTTTTATACATAAAGCATCACACTCGACGATCAGTCATACCCACCTTAAAAATAAGCACTTAAAGTGCGTTTGTGTTTCAAGCAACTATCTGAAGTATTTCAAAAATACAATTTTTAATTTTAATCGTGTAATAAAATAGAGGTAGTAAGTAAATGGAATGTAATGTGGTCGTAGACTAATTTGTTTCGTCATTTCAATAAAATTAAAGAATTTAAAAACCATTTAGCACGTGACAACAACACATTGAGTGATCCTCAGAGGTAGGGCAGTAGGCCTACACGTAACTAAAACGTAATAACTAACACCTATGATAACATTTTTCAGCTAAAACAATTAATTGGAGTAGAACAACAAAGTTGTAGACGGTTTTAGTCCCACTATTTTACAAATTTTAATCCAGTAGTGAAGTATATCATAGGCCAAGATATTCCTTGTTATCTGTACACGGAAGGAGAAGATAGGTAAAGGAGGACTAGAGCGACACGGGAAAACGTGAAGGGAGGTAGTGGCAGCAGTTGTCGAACTACATCCCTCCGCCAGCCGCGTCACAACTCAGTTGACTGGAATGGAACGAACTAAGAACGAACTGTGCTCCGGTAGTTTCAGCAACGTCCGCCAGGACTGACCCTTTAGCCCCCTCTTAATTAAATAAGTAAGAACCTAATTCAAATTTTAGTAGGTGTATAAATTTTTGGTTGTCACTTAAAACTTAAGCAAAAATTATTACTTTTCTTATTAGAAACTAATAAGAAATGATGACTAAAAAAGTCATAGCATTTTTTCTTTTAAATTAAAGAAAAATACAGTACACTCTCGTTCATCGGACTCGGCGATATCGGAACTCCGCTTCATCGGAACTGAAAATCTGGATATCATTAATTTTTTTTTCTTACGAAATAAATAATTTTTCCGTTTTAGCGCCTTCAATTTCCATTCGTTCTAGACGCACAACAGTGAAGTATCACATTTTGCATCAAACATCATCAGGCGTTTTCCATAATCTGTACACATCGATGTGATTTACGAGTCCGTGGAGTATTTGCACAAAAATAGAAAGAGGAAGGGGGCAGGAAGTGAACTTCCGTTTCGACCGCTTCCCAAACTGTCATTCAGTCTGACTCGCGTCGCGACTGCACCTTTGTTACGTGGAAGCCTGCTGGATTATGAGTAGAATATAAATATGGAATATGAGAATAACGATTTTAGATCTTTATTTCCTGCGTTGTTTTTATTCCTATAGGTTTATTGTTGCCATGTTAAAAGTTTGAGTGCCTTATTTTCATAAAATCTCTTGTGTTATCGTAAAAACAAGAATGAATACAATCACGATAGGTCACCGTACGGGCGGAAATGATAACTCACGACGGACTCCGTTTCATCGGAATTTTTTGACATCCGAACCGGCTGTCCGCCACATTAGTTCCGATGAACGAGAGTGTACTGTAGCAAATAATTTGTAGAAAACTAAGAAACATGCTTCTCACATAGAACGTTGCAAATAGGATGAAAACTTTTTGAGTGGTAAAATTAAAGAAGCAACCTAAGGAGGAGAGCTCTCTTCTCACCAATATAGCTAGAATAGAGTATTGTTTCAGTAACTTCGTAGTAGTAAATACAACTAAAAGGTCGAATAAAATAACTTTTAAAAGAGCAAGGGAAAAATAAATATTGTTATGTAATATTGTTGCATTTATCTACTGTATGCTAAACATTGTTTTACAAAAAGTAATATTTTAATATCGATATTTACATTCATAAAATATTTGTCAGAAATTAGCTTGAGAGATTTCAGAAACCTTCCATCAATAACGAAATTAGCATCAATAATGTGGGCTCCTACTTTCTTCATAGATAGCTGTTGTGTAAACAGACTAACAGAAAAAGCGCACCAATTGAAGATAAAGACTAATTTTCATTTTAAATAACATTCATAAAATCAATTTTTAAATAAATGCAAACAGTTAAGCACTCACAGGCATTTTCATAATCAAAGACTCTCAGTACCAGTGATTATTTTCTGCATATTGGCAACATTGCAATAGTCACGTAGTCGTCAAAATCATTTAACCTTATCTATTCAAGTTCAACTGTCGACCCGCTCGCTGCTGCGTTACTTTTTAACTGCCCTCCAGTAAGTGCATTAGACAATCCTTTAATCCGTAGAGTCGACTTTCGTGGCTTCGTAGTGAACTTGAAACAAAGTGCGATCATTCTCGTCTCGGGTCCTAAAATTCGCAGACGTTTGAAGCGTCGAAAGTGATCATGTGCAACAAGAAGGAAGACTTTCGCCGCATGCGTGGGCCCCCGGGCAGTCAACATCTTGGAAGAAACTGAACAAAGGGAGTGCATTTAAATTCTTTATTTCATAGACTAGACATTTCTAATAATTTTTTTACAGTTTCAGATCTGCACAAAAAATTGCAATTGCAATTTTTTTACGACCAGGCAATTTGTCCATTTTCATAATCTCAATTAATTACCTTTAAACTAATGGTCATTAGCAGTTACATCAGCCTAATTTCCCCTTCTACGTTCCACGCTCAGGGGTGTGTACTATAAGGGACAGAGTAAAAAAACTTACCAACGTATTTCATACATATCAATACTTGCACAGTGTACCATGGTAGTTACGTAAATCCAATTTAATACACATATGTTACTAGAATTTATATTAGGGACTCAATGTTGTATTTTTATTGATTTTAATAACAAGATATCTAACTAAAGATAAGTAAAAATAAGAAATATCAAAGTATAAGATTGATGTTGGGGATTGGCAGAAGATAGATGTGGCCGGTTTACTGGGCCGTCGCATCGGATCCAGTCTTTGTAATCAATCTCCAGAGGATCCAGTGATTGACCGATGAACCAGTTGGTTATATTGCGATCATATACTGTTATCGGCGTTGACATGAGTGTTATTCTATGAGGTTATATTGCGATGATATACTGGTTTCAAGATGATATACTGGTATCGGCGGTGACATGTTATTCCGGTGTTTTATTACGATGATATATTGTTATTGGCATTGAAAAGAGTGTTATTCCACTAGTTTATATTACTATGATGTAATGGTTTTGGTGTTGACATGAGTGTTATTCCAGTTGGTTTTATTACGATGATACTGGTATCGGCGTTGACATGAGTGTTATTCCAGTTGGTTATATTACGATGATATACTAGTATCGGCGTTGACATGAGTGTTATTCCAGTTGGTTTTATTACGATCATATACTGGTCTCGGCGTTGACATGAGTGTCATTCCATTTGGTTTTATTACGATGATATACTAGTATCGGCGTTGACATGAGTGTTATTCCAGTTGGCTTTATTACGATCATATACTGGTCTCGACGTTGACATGAGTGTCATTCCAGTTGGTTTTATTACGATGATGTACTGGTATCGGCGTTGACATGAGTGTCATTCCATTTTGTTTTATTACGTTGATATACTGGTATCGGCGTTGACATGAGTGTCTTTCCAGGAGTTTTATTACGATGATATACTGGTATCGGCATTGACATGAGTGTCATTCCAGTTGGTTGTATTACGATAATACTGGTCTCGGCGTTGACATGATTGTCATTCCATTTGGTTTTATTACGATGATATACTGGTATCGGCGTTGACATGAGTGTCTTTCCAGGAGTTTTATTACGATGATATACTGGTATCGGCGTTGACATGAGTGTTATTCTAGTTGGTTGTATTACGATGATATACTGGTATCGGCGTTGACATGAGTGTCATTCCATTTGGTTTTATTACGATGATATACTGGTATCGGTGTTGACATGAGTGTCTTTCCAGGAGTTTTATTACGATGATATACTGGTATCGGCATTGACATGAGTGTCATTCCAGTTGGTTGTATTACGATGATACTGGTCTCGACGTTGACGTGAGTGTCATTCCAGTTGGTTTTATTACGATGACTTACTGGTTTCAGTGGTTACGTCGAGTTACTCAGTAATTGGGAAATCACCACTTACAAACCTATTCTTATATCTGCGTTTACTTTTAAATAAACATGGACTCTCTAACTGAAGGATTCTTTTATTTCATAAAACTTAAATTTTAAATTTTTTAGGATATAAAAATATTTTACTAGCTTTGTGATTTTATAAGGTGTAAAGGAAATGCGTGATAAAATGTTTTTGATTGTTATTGAATAATTACTTGTTTCTGGTATCAAATGAGTAATTGTTTTACAAAACTAAATAAGCTAAATTTGCAGAGTTTTTGCATTTAGGAATTATTTATCTTCCTGAGTGTTGTGTACTTTCTCTCCCTAAAATTCGATTTCGCTCTCCCCACTTCCAGAGAAGTCCCTTGATCTTTATGTTAGGGGAAAGTTCAAATGACTTTTTTTGTATGCAAGACAAGGCGTCATTGAATCGGGAAACTTTCTATTTCCCTTATCGGATGAAGGAAGTTCGAAGCACTATCTAATACAAGTGTCAGTAATAAATCAAATTTATCTTTACTTAATTGATTTACTACACTAATTTTTTACATGTTGATAAAAAATCAATTTATATCTTAAATGATAAGTGTAGTTACACTGGTAATATTGCATTTTCGAGCACTAAATCTTAGTTCCTCTTAAATAGATTATAGCTAAAGAGGTTGAAACAGAACTGCATTTCAACAAAATTGTGTCTAATTAAAGAATAAAAATGGAGATATTGTATAGTGTTGATAAGTTATTATATATTGTATAGTGTTGTATATTATTGTAAGTTGGATATACAATGCATTTCCAAATGGTCCTTATCAACTTTGTGGTATTATTCTTGTTCTATGGATAAAAATAAATATAATTGTGTTAATATATGTGATTGTTTTCGTGTGTAAAAAATAATGTGTTTAATTATTATGTCATAACCAGAGAAAATGTTGCTATAGTAGGTATACTAACTGTTATAAAACGAGTGTGATAAAAGGTCAAGCTAAGAAATTTTAATCGAAATATAAATCTGTTGTAAGTAATACAAAGATACCCCTACAGTTATTTTCACTATGAAATAATTGTCTTACAGGAGGTAAATTTGCGCATGTAGTTAAAGAATCTAATTTTATTAGTCTATTTTCTATTGGACATTAATAATATAACATTGCTATAGTTGTCTGCGTAACAAAATTTTACAGCTTGTTTCTATTGAGATTTGTGTCATAATGTACCGGTATTGTTTCTATTTGAGTTACTAAATTCATAAAAATTTACATCAACGCCATTTAGAAGTAATATAATTTGGAAATGTCAAAACTAATTACTATAAAGGAAAATGTATTTAATGAATATGTCATGCAAACCTCAAATCTGTAGCTTCATGAACTTAAAGAAATCAATATTACTTTATGAACATTATTTTCAAACTCACATATTTAAATCATTGTAGGGTTTTTTATTAGGTCGTATTAAATTTTTTTTGTGAAAAAATCATGACCTGAATTTCTGAAACCTTTCTCTTAAAATTAAAAAATGAATACATAAAAAATAGTTGTAGAAAAAAATACATACATTATGGACATTTGATTTTTACATGTTTTACTCCATTAAAATAAAGTGCTAGGGCTGTATTCCTTTAAGTTATGGAGGTACTAAAGTATTCGGCAAGTATTGTTGTGGTATTCAATACTGATTTATATCGGTTTATAAATTATTCATGTCCTGCAAGTCTCCGAAGTATCGACCTCCGCTCGAGTGTATCAACAGCGATTTGAATTACTTATGTCAGAGTTAATGTGATTAAGGACACATTTATGCATTGACATTTTTAAAGTAACACTGGTTTACGTTATTGAAACTTTCCATTCAAAACTTGAAGGATACCTTTGCTTTCCATTGATTAAAATGATTTATAAAAGCACACTTTTCTCCCAAATTTGTTAGTATATACGGATAAACGTATTCATTTCTAGTCAAAGTTGTTTGCTAGCTTGATTTTATAAATACTAATTTTCTTAACTAAGATCAGCACGTGACGATAACCAAGGATAAAATCAAATGGCAAGGAAATCCCCCTACGTATACTTTTTTGTATCTAAAATTATTATTCAAGGTTATTAAAAAGAAGTTTACAAAAACAAGGTAGGGCTATTCGTTTGAAAAGCAAATCTAATACAATTACCAAGAGTGGATAAACAATTTGGTACATGAACACATTTGATTTATAAAAGAAATAGTTAATACACCGCAATTATTCGGTATGATATTCTGTAAGCTGTGGGATGAACCACACTGACAAGGTTTGTGCATGAAATACTTTTTCTGGCCTTGAGATAGTCTTTTTATAAACTGTTCATTGTCAGTCAACCAAACAAACAACTAAGAAAAAAAATAAAACTTGTTAGAATAATCTTTGTACGTTTCCCTTACTTTTGTTTCCTATATTTTAAAATTTATTTTTATTAACATTTATTTTTATAATAAAATATAATTTGAAATTGAATTCTTAGATTTTTGAATTATATTAATCTCTTATTGGTTTGTTTAGTGCTATCAAAGTATAATATTTGGCGGCCAATTGTTGATTCCAAACTTCTTTTGAAGTTTCCCAATTATCACATTTTTTCCACAATGTGATAAAAGTTTCCACAACATCCGAATGAGATAATTCTTGTAATGTAATCAGTCAAGGTTACACAACAACTTTCCCAACCATTCTTTTTTAAATTGTTACCTTAGCAAAATTCATGCTATCATAAAATTGGTGTTATTTCGTTGTTAAATATGTAAAACATTAGAATTTTTGGTGTTTGTAATGTCCTATTTCTTTATATTATGGGGATATAATATAGGCTTTATAGGCTGTATAAAAAAGCCTATTCGTTTTTATCAGTATGTACTTTTTTATGAATAACATGAAATCGTTTGAGTTTCATTGGCAAAGAACACAGACGTTAAAAAATTTGTTATATTAAATATTCGATTTTAGATGGCAAATGTCTTTCTGAGGGAAAACATACTTAAGTTACCTTTCAAGTTTATTACGCCACTCTCTGGTCATTGAAATTCGTTTAGCATGAATAATTCATAAATCAATGGGAAAACTCAACAAATATTTGAAGAAAATTTGGCTTCACAAAGAACGCATTTACGAGATGAATTCAAACCAAACCACATCAATATACGGATTGGTTATAAAGCAGTGAAAACTTCATATCCGAAGATTTAAGATTTTTATGGGATTTTACAGTGTCCTCCAAAGGGTTTATAAATATTAATGTATGCTCAGTACGATTTAAGGTTAAAATACTTGGTTTAAAAAACTTTGGGAATCATGAACAAAGAGATGGTTTTAAAAATTAAAACTCAGCTTTATAAAATATTGAGGAATTAAAGGACTTTCAAATATTTTTATTTAAAGTATTCGTGGAATTCATTCTATTTTTTATTTGTTAGTGACTGTCTGATAAAAGTAATGTATTTGATCCTACTTTTAATGATTCTAAAAGCGATGGATAAAGACAAATATTATATGATTAATCAACAAATCATACAAATATTTTTAACATAAAATCAACAAAGATATGTTTAAAAATTTACAAAGCTATATAGATGGGATAAAAAGTGGAATGAAAAACAAAGAATTATTTGACTGTAATGAGATGACTTCATGGCCAGCCAGGGGATTCAGATTGTTTAAGGAAAAATAACTAAAATATTCGCGTCGTAGCATACTTGCGTACACGGTGAATTTCCAATGGAATTTAAGATTTTGTATTTTCTCTATAAACACCATAGGAATGAGTATGTAGGTTTGCTGCCATGAGTTGCTGTAGGAAAATGGAAATTAATTGATAATTAGTACAGGTAGCCTATATATGTCAAACTGCATCATCAATATTTGGCAATATTTAATTTTCTTCATAAAAATAATGGGGGTCAGTATGTAGATTTGTAATTTCACTGATTTTAATAACCTGGGGAGGGATTTTTGCTCCGTCCGTCTGCGTATGTCCGTTTGTTGCTGTGTGCGCCGGCCTGGTACATACTACAGTGTGTCAAGTTATGCCAATAAATAAGCGAGAATAGGGGTTTGTTTATTTTCCTTAAGGATTAATGGGAAACATATTTTTTTCTTGATAACCAGTAAAGCTAAGTTAAAAATTCCAAACACTGAATTGTTTGTTTTACGGTTCTTTTTAATAATTTCAGTTGAATTTTTTTATAAAAAGAAAAAAAATAGGTGTTACAATTCCAGAACCAAATTATTTACCCTCTTAAAACCTCCTTACATAATCCGATCATGCTGGCTCGTGAACTCATGAAAATAGATCTTGTTTTGCACCTCAATAACAAATTTTATCCAAATCGAACGTTCCTTTAAAAAGCTATCAGTATCACGGACACACGCACACACTGAATCTGATCTAATAGGTTTTTTGCTTCTGATGACAAAACGAAAAAGTATCATGGTCCCTGACCTAGGTCTTACAATGTGTATTCCCTGTGATTAAATTCGTTAAAAGATTTAACCAATAGCTAGTCTTACCTATAGGTCTGGGAAATACTTACTATCAGGGCTATTATTTGAACCAGTGGCTAGATTATGTCAAGCTATGATATTAAAATGTTCCAATCTTAATAGAGAAATATATATAGTAATATTCAATATTATGATACAGGTATGAAAATAATATTTTTGTAATTTACCATTCCACTTTCATCCTCATTCATTTTCATGTCGTCAGTGTTGTATAAAACAAAAAGCTATACAATTTGGTTTGTACTTTTGCAATTTTTAATATGGTTTGTTTCATTATTCATATAAGCATTAACAAAATTAAAATAACTCAACACTTTTTTTTGAATAGTTTGTTGTAGATGTAGAGATTTGTGGGAGTTGTGGAAAATAATTTTAAATTATAAAACGTACATTGGAGTTGCTTGGTGTAACTGAAATCGCATTGACTTACATTATTATTATTTATTACAGTATAATAATTTGTTACAATAGGTTTCATTGTATTGGATACACCTTTGCATGCTATTACTAGTATTAATTTTTACCTTTGTACATATGTCATGAGAACTAACATTTTGTACAGTTCTTTAAGATTTATCAGAATTATACTATTGAAAATAAATGCATTGAAATACTATCGGATTACCTTTGGCTTGCCTTTGGAAATGAACAAATGATCATTACTTGCTGAAAGCAAACGAAGTGAACAATTCATATTTCAATATAACATCATAAAAAGAGAATATCCATTAAAATATCAATGACATATACCTGGGATTATTGGAAAATCTTCCATTTTAGTGATATATTGGACTCACAAAGCGTGAAATTGCAATATTGCTCTCTTCAAATGTTATTCGATATGGAACATTACCCAGTGCAACATTATCCTACACTTGGCACTGTTCTATAATAACGTGCACAATAAAAAACAATCAATTGAGGTCCTTTTGCATTTTATTCAAATTATTATTGTAAGGTGAGTGTTTATTATATTATACATACAGAACCGTATAGATAGGCACTAACAATTGAAGTAGTGGTTGAAGAGAGAACAGTACTGTTGGTTTGTATCAACTAATTTATAGTTAGATACATTATGAAAGATAAAATTTTAAATTAAAATGTTCAATAAAACGCTTTTTTCTGTACACGTTTCAATCAGCAATGGCATAATAATATTCTGAATAAAAACTGATGGTGCAGCATTATGTATTTCGACCAACAATACAACCAATCAGGTGTGTTCCACCCGTCCTCCTTTAATATCGTGGAGATTTGTCACTAGAAAATATTGTTCCAGATACAAATAAAATAAATAAATAAATTGATCAAAGTTGATTAAAATCCTATACATTTAGATAAATTTAACCAGCAATGACCGCGTGATTAGATTTCCTAAACTTTGATACATTACAAATTCCGTGAAGATTAAGTATAAGTAAATTACAAATTTATGGGGTTTTTCCATTAAACATTAATAGAATTATTTTTCACTTCTTTTGGAGTTTTGATACTATGCCAGGTTTTAAGGTTTTATGTATACCTTACATATAGGAGAATGCACTAATAATTTTGGCAAACAGAAAATAGTAGTTTCCCTTAAGCTCTCGAGAATAAAATAAATAAATATTTTAATTGTACTTATTTTATTAATATTTTTTAGAGCAAAGAGATATAAAAATAATTAAATTTTCATTATTAAAAACGTAAATTCCATAGTAAATTTCATAAGAGAAACATTAAAATATACAATATGAAAGACTTAAAGCCCGAAATTGTCAACGACATCCATAAACCTGCTAGAAGAAAATTCCGAGATCTGTATCAAGCGGATTTAACCTAAATAAATCCTTATAGTAAGCAACATAAAAGATTTAAATACGTAATGACGATTATCAATTATTTAAAAAATTGCTGACCGTTTACCGCTAAAGGATAAAACTGGCAACAGTGTTACAAAATCTATGGAGACAGCTATACAAAGAGACAAAAATACCATAACAAATTTACAAACTAACGGTGGTAAAGAGTATTTCAATGAGGAATTGGCAAAACAACATAAACCATGTTGGGTGAGAGCTTTGTGAGCTTTGTCAGTTAAAAAATCATTTTAATTCAACTATTACGGTAATTATTCTATATATTGTGTACAATGTAGTAACTTACACACTCAAAACGTTTCTTACTCCGGAAACACTCATTCAACAATATGTAATTAGTGAATTGTAAATTGTATATGATTAATAAAGAAATACTATGGCTTTAGACTTCTTCACATTTCTTCTGCCGAAAAAGGTCTACCTCGATCGGCCTTAATCGTTGTCCATACCGACGAGGAAAGCCCTAGTGGCGTAACATTAAAGGCCTAGCCCGACTAATGTGCTAAACAGTTCCAGGCTGGTGTCTTATGAGACGAGGAATTTTTTAGCCGGTAGTCCGTGGGACGATGAGTCTGTGGGAGTCCGGCACTCCTGCAGGGAAAATCAGCCCTTTCAGGGTGCGTAAACCCATTTTAACCTCCCCCCCCCCAAAAAAAAACCTTTTCTTTAGAGTAATGTAGCCTTACCACTGTTCATAGATAATCCGTGCGTTAAGTCTGCGTATGGTTGAATGGGTCAAGGTTGCTATAGTAGTCTTATCACTCAGTTATATTGTCATTCGCTTAATTTGTCATTTCGCTCTACCTAACCTAACTACATGTGTGAACAAAATGTGACAGACGACGCGGTGGTCGTGTACGACCGCTTTTAGTTGTCCAGTTAAGGGCTGTAATTCATGATGACAAAGGTGAAGAAAAAAAATGACATTTTTTTTTTTTTTTAGATTGTAGAGGTGTTATTTTGTACGATAAAGTGGTTTAGGTTTGTTTAGAATTTTATGTCTTTAAATGAGAGGCGTCCGGTTGGATTATAATCACCAGCATGGGTGGCCGTCCAACCTTTTAATCGTAGACATGTTCATTTAACTACTGGATATATTTACAGTGGTTTGCTGAATTTAAGTTGGTTGTAGATAACATAGTGTACGCAACGACTAAATTCAGTATTAGGGCCACTCGTAAGATATTTAGAACACTCGCTTTCCCCTGTATATAGGCTTTATGCAATCGTTGCATAAACTAATATTAGAAGTTAGCACACACTAACACGTGCTAGCCGAATGCCAGAACATTTAGAACACATTTAGAACACTCGCTTTCCCCTGTATATAGGCTTTATGCAATCGTTGCATAAACTAATATTAGAAGTTAGCACACACTAACACGTGCTAGCCGAATGCCAGAACATTTAGAACACATTTAGAACACTCGCTTTCCCCTGTATATAGGCTTTATGCAATCGTTGCATAAACTAATATTAGAAGTTAGCACACACTAACACGTGCTAGCCGAATGCCAGAACATTTAGAACACATTTAGAACACTCGCTTTCCCCTGTATATAGGCTTTATGCAATCGTTGCATAAACTAATATTAGAAGTTAGCACACACTAACACGTGCTAGCCGAATGCCAGAACATTTAGAACACATTTAGAACACTCGCTTTCCCCTGTATATAGGCTTTATGCAATCGTTGCATAAACTAATATTAGAAGTTAGCACACACTAACACGTGCTAGCCGAATGCCAGAACATTTAGAACACATTTAGAACACTCGCTTTCCCCTGTATATAGGCTTTATGCAATCGTTGCATAAACTAATATTAGAAGTTAGCACACACTAACACGTGCTAGCCGAATGCCAGAACATTTAGAACACATTTAGAACACTCGCTTTCCCCTGTATATAGGCTTTATGCAATCGTTGCATAAACTAATATTAGAAGTTAGCACACACTAACACGTGCTAGCCGAATGCCAGAACATTTAGAACACATTTAGAACACTCGCTTTCCCCTGTATATAGGCTTTATGCAATCGTTGCATAAACTAATATTAGAAGTTAGCACACACTAACACGTGCTAGCCGAATGCCAGAACATTTAGAACACATTTAGAACACTCGCTTTCCCCTGTATATAGGCTTTATGCAATCGTTGCATAAACTAATATTAGAAGTTAGCACACACTAACACGTGCTAGCCGAATGCCAGAACATTTAGAACACATTTAGAACACTCGCTTTCCCCTGTATATAGGCTTTATGCAATCGTTGCATAAACTAATATTAGAAGTTAGCACACACTAACACGTGCTAGCCGAATGCCAGAACATTTAGAACACATTTGGAACACTTGCTTTGCATATTTTCAAACTTAGGCCTACACTTCACTGATGGCTTAAAGACCTTCATAATACAATCGCTGATAAAATTTTATTTTTAGACATATTTTTACTATTTACAGTATTGTAGAGTAACTTACTCTGGTTAAATAATAACCAAATTATTAGTCTCAACACGGAATCAAAGTTTACAGGTTAGAATTCCTTCAGACTTTGCGAGGATTATTTCTGCTTACAACGAGTTTTCTCTAATACCACGTTTTAGTTCAAAGTCGGCGTGTTTATATTCCCATCATCTTTCTTGTTGAGTTGTGTAAGATTAAGTTCACCAAAAGTTTGAATCGGTCTTGTGTTCGTGTGGGTTTCTGGGATATTGTAATGATATCAGATTAATTATTAATTATGTATTTAACTATCTTTAATTTTTTGTCATTGTTATTGCATAATTAAGGTTTACTATTGTTATTCATGTTTAAATCGTAGGCTTTGTGTGATAAAAATAATTTTAGATATAGGGTTTAAAAAAAAAAAAAAACTTGAAATGCAACTTTTATACACTTTTATATTTTATGTAATTCCTTAATTTACTAAAACTCCGACAATTATTTATAAATAAATGTTATAAATGAAAATGAACCATTTTAGTTGAGTTTCACATCATCTGCCAAAATATATTTTAACCTCTCTTTATGTAATTAATTTTGAAACAACCACGATTTGTCGAACTATGATTGAATTGTGTGCCTAACAATATCCTGTACCATTGTCACCCACTATTTGGTTAAAAATTGATTCTGTATGGTCTTCCTATAAATTTATAATTTGTTGTTCTCATTAACGCTGAGTTCTCAGTAACTAATGAACCCTTCCTCACAATTTATACATCAAATTAAAGGGAGAGATGTTATATTTTTTAGAATTTTATAAATATTATCGGCCGTTCTTAGAGCCTATAGCTCTTTAAAGTTTTTAGGCCCAATGCTATTACTGTGGAAAAGTAAAATTCTGTTAAAATTTCACAAAATCTGTAAAGATTTATTCTACAGCTCTTTAATATTTCTGGATATATTGTAAACCTCGTCACATTTTATTAGTTTTAGTTATTTATTCAACTATTTTTTTTACTTCGGATGGATATATGTTTACTTAATCACCCCGCCTGCTCTAGTATCATCTACACCACTGGCCACTCAATAGTAGATGAGCAACTCTGCGGGACGGGAGCCGCGTCCCGATGGGAAGATCTCACTTATTATTCCACAAGGAAGTTCGACAGCGACTCTACCACAAAGTCATTTGAATGATTTCCTGTGGGAATCGTTCAGTTGAATTGAATTGAGAAGTTGTATTTTTTATAGTGAAAAATCTTTTTGACTTTGAAACGAATATTTTTAAATGTTGTAATTTTTGTCGGATACTGAATAAGTTAATAACTAACTCTATTTGCTATTATAAGGTGTTACATAATATATAGTTTTTCTTTTAGTTTAGGGGTTCTCACTAATTAATTGACAAGTCTTCTCGCCCGAAAGGCCCTGCACTTTTTATTTTTTTATGCAGGTGGACCAACAGATTAACACGACTTCCATACCTTGGGAGTGGCCGAGCGATAATTTTTTCTCGAAACCGGGAGTTGAACCCGGGCCCGTTGGGTGATAACCAGAGCACTACCACTGAGCCGCTGCCTAGGTGTTGCATAAAACAGGTTTTATTTTACGGCCAACACATTGTATAATAAGATAATTGAGATAATAACACGTCGTAACATTGTATTATTATGATAAGCTTATTTATGTAAAAAAAGAACCTGGGGCCGAACATTTACTCGGTAAACTAAAACAGATAAATTCTTTATAGTAATATCAGTTACAGACACTGCGCTAAAATGCTCAGTACAAAAACACTTATTTATTTTTCAAGACGAACTCGCTTTCTTCGCTCACTCACCTTTGAGACTGTTTCAAAGTAGGCCTGACTATTTCAATTGGGGCGCTGCCCTCTGGTGTATACTTATTGAAACTCATGTTAAATCTGTAACGTGGATTCTAATTATTTAGTTAACAGCTGTTTTCATAATTGTTACTAATGATTTTTGTGTTCCAATGCAACTCTACAAATTAATTAGTTTCATTATACTTTTACATGACCTTTATGTATATAAAAAATAATAAATTATTTTTCATATACAGTAGTACCATTTGTAATAATTTAGTAACTGGTTGTCACGCAAAATATGTTTATATTGGACTACGTAGTGTGCAGTGTAACAGTTGAGTCAGCTGTTTTCATAGTTCATTTGTTTTGATTTTTCACTACATAAAGACCAATGTTAAAAAATTTTAAATTTCAGTTAAAGATTAAAAAGAAATAAGATTTTTCCTGGCATAGAGACTTGTATTTATACTAATTTTATCCCAGAACTAAGTTATTTGCAATTTGAAGAAAATCGTTCGAGCCGATTTTGAGATCCTTGTGCAAACATACATACATACAATTATACCTTACTCGTATTAGAGTAAAAATAATTAAGTTATAGGCACACGTATTTTTTTTAATAAAAAGCAAACAAAATGTCAAATACTCTTATTTAGGGCATAAAATGTTGCATGTTTACTGTGGAAGTGTTCTATGGTAATAAAATAATAAAAAAATAACCTTGAAAACTAAACACCCTAAGGTATATAATAAACATACCTTTTTTACTTCCCCCCCCCTATACAATAGTATATGAAGAAAATATTGTTTTCGTAAACGCAGTACTTTGTTAAAAGTCAGAGACGGGCATAGAGTAAAACTCCTGCTGCTCAGTTGGTAACTATCCGACTGAGCCATCTAGACATTAATGTTTGGAGGTTCTTAACACCTTTTTATATTGTTGGGAGAAAGTATGTGTCAGTTATATGGTATCGTTTATTTAAAAATGCATCGGATTAAACCATGTTTAAATGAACTATTTTCTACACGTTCTTATAGAATTTCATAACTTATTTTGCGTGCGACTATTTCAATAAGCAAAATAATGTTATTACATCATAAATAGGCACATTATTAAACCAAGAACAATCCCGTTACATAATGAGACATGATACAGGAGTTTATGACCAATGAGACATTGAATGAAAGTCGTGCTGGTACTTTTTGGTTATGGGCACCGCCCATTTTGAATGTGTTTCGTTAATTTAGATTGGATCAGGTTAATATAGATATGTCAATCTTGATTCAAATATCTTCGTTATTGCTTGTTATTAAACCTAAAACAGTGTCCAACCAAACACAAGTTAAATATGTTTTCACGCAAGTTATTTTCTTAAAGCTGTAAGAACTTAAAAAGTTTAATGAAGTTTTATATTAAGATTATTCAATACAATTGAATCTATATTTATAAAAGAGGATGTTTGTATATTTATATACATATTTGTAATCGATGGACTCGGAAAATCCTCTGGTTGTTATTGCAAAGCATGCCGGGTACCAGCTAGCGACCTTAATACTAATTCATTGATATGTTTAGTTTAAGCTTGCTTGATTGGTTAGGCTAATTTAGATATCAGAATATCAATGCATTATTAAGCAGAAAAAACAACGGGATACTGTACGGGAAATCCTATGTAAGAAATAATTTGTTGCCATTTTCATTGATGTAATTTTTATGAATTACGTCTATAAGATAGATACAGTTTAACCATTTAACAAAGAAGAACCTAAAATTAAGTAAAAAAGCTATCCTCTGTTTTGACTTACCATCAGTAACTAGATATGTGGAAGTGTCGGAAAGATAAACACTTTGACGGCGAAACTCCATTAGAGGACTAACAGCTTTTTGCCACATCAACGTATTACAGTTTTATATACACATGGATATTTTCTCTCTTTATTCATGTCTGTCTAAAAATTTAATTAATAATGTTATAATATTCATAATTGTAATGGTGAGTCATAAGTACTGTATTTAGAAACGGTTAAACTTGTTTATTTAAAGCCACCTGCTCATTTGTAACGTTTGGAAAGTCAACGAACGTATTTTTGTGTCAAAGCCTGAATAGAAGGAAAGAATTCTTCGCTTCAGTCTATAAAAATATGAGAAATTATAGTAAATAAAATAAAAATATTTTTAAATTGTATAAACTCCGTAATAATTATTTAGAATAATAATGGAACTAATAAAATTTGTGTTCTTATTAAAACTTGTTAATTTTTTGTTGTTGCCAGAAAGCACGTAATATTAATTTTTTTTATGAAAACCAATTCAACTATTGATTTTGTAAGTGTATCCTAATTCTATAAATTGTTTCATAGATAAAAACTATATTTTTATAGTCATCGTGAAGACAAAGCTTTATTGCGTTAATGGAATTTCCTCGCCAGAGAGCTTATCCTTCAAATCCAGAAACGAATTTGGCTTCTTCAAGTTTTAAAATATCTAGTGTTTAATTTTGAAAATTGTAAACATATTCATAGTTTGATTATTTTACATTGAGTAAAATAATGACAGACTTTTCCTAAAAAAAATAAATAAATGCTTATAGATATAAAACGCCTACTATAAATTTAACTCTAATACATATTACATGATTTTAAAGACAATGACATGCTATTTCTTTTGATTCAAATTCAAAAAAATATGTAAATATTTTACCATCAGTTCAATCAAATAGTCTCAAGCAAATAAAATAATTTTTTTAACTGTGATTATTAAACTAATGATCGGTACTATATATAATTAAAAAATATTTCATTGCTATACAAAAAATCTAAACTTTGTAATATGGTTATCTGAAATAAATATAGATTATTACTACTTTATATGGTGTTTTCATTCAAGTAAATGCAATTGTTAAGTAAATAAATTATCTCTAGACATGTTGCTTAAAAACATCTTTATTTATGTTCTTAAACTGGAAAGAAAATAACATGCCCGAAAAATTTATTTTTCCCGTTTAATTTACTCTCGTTACTATCTGAATACATTATTAATAGTACGTGGGTCCAATTATTTGATCGGTAAAATTAAATAACTTTTTTCTTAGTGATAATATTATTCACAGACAGTGCGATAAACTGGCAACCGCAATAAAGACTTGGTTCTATTCAAGACGAGCTCGTTCGCTCTGCTCACTTGACATCTCGACGAGCTCGTTCATTTCGCTAACTCTTCTTTCACAGTGCTTAAATGTAAGCCTACGGATGCTGCAGCACTCTGACATAAATATGTTGAACACAAGTTGAATCTGAACATGTGGATTGGACTTCTACGACTAACTAAGCTGATTTCATCATTGTTACTAGTTTTTCGATTGCAATTCTACAAATCGCTTAGTTGTTTGGTTCTTTTTCTTTACTTTTATTTATTTTTAAGCCCTATTCATTATCACCGGTATAAAGTACGATTTAAAAACTAAAATTAGTTTTTATTATAGTATTATTCAGTGATCCAGTAACTGTCTCTAATAGAAAACCTCAAGTTTATACTGGAGCACGTGATTCGTGCATTGAGAGTTGACAGTCAATTACCGACAGTCAGCTGTTTTCAGTAACAATTCTTGTTTTCATTTCTTCTTGTTCTTGTTCTTTAATCCTCTTGCTCAATAAGAATAATATTAATTTTTAAAATTTAAATCTATACCTATAAAAGAGTAAGTATGTATACAGGGTGGTTGAAAAGTAACTTTCACCCCCCCCCCCCCCTTAACTTTTTAACTATTAGAGATATTTGAAATCGGTTTGCCAAAGGGCTTTGATATAAGGGGCTACAATAATGATGGTTAGTTTTCAAATTTTTACCTTTAGGGTTAGTGGTGGTAGGGGGCAGCTCAGAATTTTCAAATAGGAAGTATGGTTGACTTTGATATCATTTTACAGGTCTTGATAAAACAAATCAATTGACATAAAAAAAAAAATTGGACCACTAATAACAAAATGGTGCCCTTAAATTATTCAAATCTAATTAACCAGGATTACATTAATAATCTCTTCATTTAAAGAAGTCCATTAAAAGATTGTAAATAAATGTACTTTTTATTTGATCAAATGTTCAAATTGATCTCCTTGTACCTCCATACAGTAGTACAATTTCTGTTCAAACATGTTTCTTACATTTTGGAAAGTTTGATCGTTTATTTTGTTTACTACCACAATACAATGCCGTTTAAGAAGCGGGTTATTAAAAGTAATTTTTAGTTGCCATTTTGTTATTAGTGGTCCGATTTTTATTTTCTTTATGTCAATTGTTGTGTTTTATTAAGACCTATAAAATGATATAAATTGGACCATACTTCCCATTTGAAAATTTTGAGCTACCCCCATTACCCACCGCTAAGGGTAAAATGTGCAAAAACTAACCATCATTATTGTAGCCCAAACCGGCTTCAAATATCTCAAATAGTTAAAAAGTTAAGGGGGGGGGGGTGCAAGTTCCTTTTCAACCACCCTGTATATATTTATATACATATACAGGGTGAATCTCGTAAGGTGTCCTAAATGGATAACATACAAACGCTTTGCCCTACAACCTTCAATCAAAACCATTTCCCAATAAATCGACCCCAAGGAATAATTTAAAAATATTTTAATGTTGTATAAATACACGGTGTACCAAAAACTGGGGGTCACCCGTTCGAATCTTGGAAATTTCAAATACAAACAAATTATACATCATTGGAAAGGTCTATTTAAAACAAACATTTTGGTGGAAACAGAATTCAGTTATTTTTATTTGTTTCAAAATGGCGTGCATTTTTTAACCGAAATCAAAATTTACGAAATACCCTGTAATTAATTTATTATTTGTCATAAATGACTTCTGATTCAAAATACTTATTTGAAATAAGCTAAGATTTACAATGATATGTCATAAGACCCCATTTATTTAAAAACTAAAATTTCCAAAATTTTATATTTTTAAAAATGTTTACATAAACAAAACTCAAAAATTTTAAATGCTAACCCACCAACAGATTGTAATACAACTTTCAGGCATTATTGAACATTTTTCAAGGATGGTTTGTGTGAAGTTTTTGTTGCAAATCTGTCCAAAGGGCTCCGACCCAGAGGGCATATAATGGTGCAGTGTCCAGGTTTTAGAAATTTAGTGATTACAAGATTAACTGCTGTATTTAAAAAAATTAAAGTTTCATTCAAGCAAATACTTATGATATTTTTTTACATGCGTCTGGCATGCCTTAACATGCACTCAGGTGCAAAGGCAGAAGACTTGTCACAATTTACATTATATACAAAAATAGATTATGCACTAGCGAATGTACATACAGGTCAGCAGTTATTACATAAACCTTAAATCATATTCTTAAATCACACTTTAGGGCTCCACCCTACTGATCTTGAAAATTAATTTAGGGCCTCCGGGGTTGATATCTGACATGGACGTGTCTCTTTGCTCATTGGTGCTCTTGCATTTGCAATTACGATCAATAAGGTACAAGGGCAATCTTTGACTATTCCCGGTTTAAATTTGGAAAACGCCTGTTTTCCTCATGGTGTGCTTACGAATCAGTACGCCTGAAAATTTTTACAATTAGTCCTATTGCAAGATTGTTCATTTTTGAATTTCAATAAACTTTTTGAAAAATTTGAGGCCTGTGTAGGAATACATAGGTCTATATTTTTTTTATCTCAGAGCTAACTTATTTGAAAAGTTTGCATGAAATAGTTCCAGCAGTTTTTTTTGTTTAAATCAGTGTATACACAAAAATACTACAAATTAACATCACTCATATTATAGTGTAGGATATTGAATTATTTGTTTATATTTCAAAGTAGACCGACAACGTTGAGTAGGCTCTCCACTCTCCGCGGCTGTCGGTGGCAGGCTACTTGTATTGACTTTGAAACTTGACCAATACAGTTTCTTTGGAGTTTCGTTTACTGACTGTTGGAATACTGATTTCAAAACACTTTCATAAACAACAAACCTTTTTGTTTTAAGCTATTCAAAGTAACATTACTATTTTTACGAATAAAACTTTAAATTTTCTCAAAGCCATCCATCTTTGTCAATGTATAATAAAATCGTAGCTCTCCAAAAACGTATTTCTCTAATGATTATAAAAACTTACACAACGCATATTTGAATGTATGAAATGGAGGTAAAATTGCATTTTATGCAATTTTAACGTTAGGTTTTTTTATGTTTGATTTAGAGAAAATCAATGACCAATTTTCCCTCATGTAATACTTATACGCGAAAAATAAAAAAAAGTTGTGCCCTCATTATATCTTAAATTGCTAAGCTTAGAAAAAAAAGAATAACAAAGTGTAGATCGTGGGTACATTTTTAAACTATCACAAAGCCGGTGTCTATGAAAGTTTCAAGTTGTCCAACATATTGTAAAACGGCGGTCAAATTAGAAAAAAAATAAATTTCATAATATTTGTATTAGTCCCAAAAAATAAGTTAAAGTCCCTCAATATAGATTTTCTGTAAATATTTTTTATTAGAATTTACCAATGGCGGCACGCTTAAAATGATAAATATGTATATACAGTAGGGTGTCCAGCATAAAGTGTTCCTATAGCAAATATGTTAATTTAAAGTGTGTCAGTTAACTTGTTATAGGGGATGTCCTTTATCTCTTGTAGCTCTTAGTTATTTTTCAATTTTAAAATTTCTCAATATGGTAATCAACTTAATCATTAAAAATAAAAATAACAAGATTTTATATAATTTTATTATATTGTACATGTAACTTTAAGACCTTTTAATTATTTGGCATTATTATCTAAGCCCACAGTACCTCGAATATATAGGCCTAAACCTAACAGTTTAGTATATTTTTCTACCCAAAAGAATAACGAATCTTGTGTTCAATATGAAGAAACTTTCATTGCCTGTATTTTCAAAACTTTTCAGTAAAAGTTTCCATGTGCTAAGTAGCTTGTTTGTCGACGATTGCATTAACGAAGTTAGTATTCATTTTACGAATAAAACTTAAGTTTTTCTCAAGTCACCCATAAATATATTGTATATTGTTATATATATTTTCATAATGGAAGGGTTGGTGAACTCAAACCATTGAAGAAACTGAAAAGCTTAAAACAAAGTTAAGTCTCGTGGTTTTGAATTAAGCAAATGGTCAAGAAACGCCCCAGAATTACTAGCTGGTTTTCATAGTTTTCATATTCCACTCAGACAAAACTGAAGATACTTCTTTCAAGGTTCTTGGTCTGCATTTGCTTCCCAAACATGGCGTATTGACGTTTTATTCCCCCCCCGGGCAAAAAATGGATTACTATTACACATTTCTAATATCTTTGATCCTATGTTTAGCCACACACACAGAGTTTTCGGAATAACCAATTAATGCAACAACTGTAGACTCATAGCTTAAATTGTGACGACCACCTTCCAGATCATATCTAATCATAATGGAACAAGTTTCGTGAATCATGCCTACTTTAAGATATTTTCCATTCCGTCACATCTCAGAACCTCAAGGATTCTCAACTACATGGCTTTTGTGAATATATTTTGTTATAATCTGAAGGAGGCAATACTTTTCATATATTTACTACTTGTTGGAGACGACGATTCTGTTCCGGCTCACCTGGTATTAGCAAAATCGAAGAGACTTACTATTTAAAACATTGAGTTGAGTGGTTTTTACCAAAAACTAAATTGGGTCGTTAAATAAAGTGATTTAATTTTACAGGAAAAACAATTGAGGGCACAAGGTTTTTCTAGGACCAATTCTATGCTTACACAGGTTCTTAACTTTGAGTTGGATACGTACTTCCCCATATTTAATGAAAACAATTGTAGGCAACCAAGTTGTTGACATGGAGGTAACGTTGTAAGTTGTATGCGTCACATTGGTGTTGTGTTCTATCCACCGTAAATCCTAAAGACCACGTCTTGACGTACAGTGTCATATCTGATCATTTATCCTTCTATTTGGTGGCATGGTCCAGATTTTCTGCAACATCCATGCTCACATTGGTCAACTCAAGATAATATTATTAACTCTACAATATAATTTACATCTTAACTCAAACAAAAAGTTATTTTTACAACTTCCTTCAACCAGGGATTATTACTTCTTAACCTCAAAGAAGGGGTTTCCTCATTTGAAAACTTGCGAAGATCCTCCGTATTATCAATTTTTTTAATACAGCAGCCAAGATTACTTCATGAACTTCCATGCACCTAATTTTCTTCACCTAATGCTACCCAAAATGTTGGTAAACATTATAGTTATTAAATTAGTTCGTAAATTATTAGGTTGTGTTAGTATAGAAGCTTAAAAATTAATCAAAAATACCTTTGGTACATTTGATTTTACGACAATTTCAGTTATTCCAGGTAAACTGATTTGTTTGTTTTGTGGATTTGAAACCTATTAGCATTATGTTTAAAAATAATATATATTTTTTCACGCTTTGAGCACAACAAATAAAGATAACAATGCTTATGCATTTATAATGATGCAAACTGCATATTAGCAAACATACAATTACCTTTTACTTAACATTGGCGTTATTAAGATAAATCATACCTTTTCTTATTGATTTCTCACATATTGTAATTTACTTCATGGCTATTCATTAAATAAAATAAATATACTCATCCGAGTTGGTCTTTCGATGTATAAAACATGGCAGAACATTTTCTCGTTGTAAAGTCAACAATATCATTCGCATTTTCAATGGCAAGTGTTCGATGCGTCCTGAAATGAATTATTTAGCACTCTATTAACAAGGCAAAAAAGAGTAATAACCGTTTGCGAGCCCTGTAACCGGCCGTTAGCGCTCCATTTCAGGCGCATTTACACAGCCATTCTGGAGTATCTCTGGTGTAGATGTAATGGATATAATATTGAGGATCCAATACTGACCGTTACTGATATCTAATGTACATTATTCTATGGCTACGTTTCGCCAAAAATAGTAAACATAGTAGTCATCTTATAGTTCGGTGTCAGAGCAAACAGACAATCATATTCAGTATAAAAAATATAGGATGGTCTTAATTAAGAAATAAAGATGGTAAATAATAAAATAAGAAATAAAGATGGTTGAAAGACGGTTAAAGAACGGTAAATAAAGACGGTTAAATAAAGACGGTAAATAAAGACGGTTAAATAAGAAATAAAGATGGTCTAAATTAAAAAATAAAGATGGTCTTAATTAAGACCATCTTTAATTAAGTATAGAAACCCCTTAGATGTCAGTGAAACTGTACATGACTAGAAAACATTCAGTTAGAAAATTTAGGTTGTATATTCGTAAATTTGTTGAGACATTCATTTTACATTTAAATGGATGTTTTTCTAATATTTTAAGAAAAAAATTCAATTACATTTAAAGAAATCTCAGATCATTGAAGATAGTACTTATACATAAGATAGTATCTTATATGAATTTCATTCATTAGTATCTGAGATGATTTGAGTTAAAAGTGATCCATGGACCCGGATTACACAAGTTTATATGGCTTAAAACTCTGTGTATTTATATTGCCGTTATGGTGATCTAAAACCAGTCTCCGGAGACTTGAAATGTTTTGATTGCCATCTGAGACTGCTTAATGTCAATTTAATTAATTACATAAAAAGAACATTCGGTTTATTACTTAAATTTTATATGATGTGGGAATATAAAATAAAATTAAATATATCTTTTGAATAGTCTTGTCTTGAGAAAATGTTTTACTTAAACTAAGATGTACTAGCTATTTGATTGTTATAAATAAAAGTTTCATTAAAATTATGTATTCACCATAACTTGCTCAAGGTGCTCTGTTGCATTGTTTATCGACTGAGTGGGGGTGGTGAGACCGTGCATCCCCCGCCAGGTCGTTGATATGCCGGTGGTCATCGCTCCGCCGCGCCGCCGCCGCCGGCCACTCTCGTCCGCGGAAACTTCGTTATCCTGAAACTCACTCATCTGGAATTGTTTAAGTTAGGTGTATTGCAAACAAGTAAAAATAGTGGCATTTTACCTCGATGGTAAAATTATAGGCCTACCATCTCTGGTTTCTGCACCACGCGAAATAAAATGTTCATAATTTATTTTATAAATATTCAAGATAATCATTAATCTTATATGTTTATACTGAAATAAAAAAAAAACTTATACCATCCATAAATTTGATTTATTCAGGCCATATTCAACTACACAATAAAAATAGACAGTCACACATGGATGGGTCGGGACATAGTATTTATTTTTGGGTCGTGTTGAGTCATCTTCACCCTTGCAAAAAGACTGAAAACATGCTTCCGCATTCCTCTGTTTCGGACGGTGTTCTTGGATATTTTATGGTAAAATATATGTTTTCTTGTAGATTAGGGTTAGACCTAAATCCCTCATACCTGATATATTAGTAAAAATAAATGGTATTAGTAGAAAAAAACCTAAAGGTAAGGAAAATTGAGTTACTTTTGCTAGGTCTCTGAGAATAATATTTTCAATTTTTCAAACTTTTAAGGTATGAGTGACCTAATACAACTAATCAACTAAATGATTACCAATTTAAAGAAAATCGGGTGAAAAATGGTGTCAGAAACAGGGGAATAAAAAACCATGTTTTGCCTAAAAGCCCTATGATTAATATTGCAGACTGAGCTACTAGCACAAAGGTGAAGATAACTCTTAAGAGTCTGCAGTACCTCCGCCATCTTGATTTTTAGTCCTATAAGAACAATGTTAATTATATTTGTCTTTAAAACATTTTATCTCGATAACCTTGCATTGGATTCGCATGAAACTTAAATATGTTCACCCTAATGGTATGGCGGTTCATTTGACGCGCATAAATTAACTCTTTTATAAACCTCAAAATATTGTTTAACATGGTATAAACATGGTGATAGTATACATTGTTTTTTATTCGTAATTCGAGTGGATAATTTTTTAAACTAATTTACTATCACTTCAAATAAAAGACACTTTAGTAACATTCAAAATGACATCAATTTTGTAATTTTCAGACGAAAAACAAACTCGCAGTAATGTTTCAAATTTAACATTGTTCTTAAGGGACAAAATACCGAAATGACGTAGGTACTGCAGACTCTTAACGGTAGGTTATGACATAACATACAACAATGGTATTTGAGTTTACTTATTCCTTAATAGTATCTGTATGTATCACATGAATAGTATAGGTCGTTTCTTTAAGCTTGATCATCCTCGAGATGATTGGGGTTGGGGAGAGATTTAAACCGTAGAAAATATTTTAACTTGTGACGAACATGTTCAAGTAGCAGATTTCCTTAAATAACGTTTTTAATAACTTGTAAGTCTTTCAGTGACTCCCAGTCAGGTGTTACATTTTTTTGCTAAACCTATGTCTTGTTAAAAAGTAACAGTTCAAAAGTGAGTTGATTCAAAGCAACTGTTACAAATAATATGACAAAAATAATTCGCAACACGTTGTGATGCAAAATTATCATCTGGTATGCAACAGTGGCATAAGACAAAAAAAATTGTTTAAAATATTAGCAAGGAGAGACAACCCTTCCCAACACTATTTCTGCCCCCTCCCACGAACGATAAAAAAAATTAAAAAAAAAAAACGGTTTGTCCATTTTAAGGGTCTTAATACAGTTTTATAGAGTACGGTCTTTCTCTATTTTTATTACTAGTTAAAATCCAGTCAACACAAAAATAAATTTTCTCCCCATGGACAAAATAATTCAAACCGCTTAACTCAACTGATCGTTCAACAAAAGAAACGTATTCACAATCTTACTGGTTCCAATTGGTATTATTTTGTGCCTTTAAGCATTTTTAAGTTATATTAGTAAACTTAGAAACTAGACAGATCCTTATTGTTGTCGTTAAATTTTGCACTTGATATAGAAGGGTACCCTTTGACATTTGTGTAAAGCCATAAGTTTTTGCACATAAAACTAACCTATATGTTTATGGTTGAAACCTAAAGTACTGTAATACCAATTAATAAGACACAATTAATCTTGATTTGAGAATTAAAATATTTAAGGATACTTGATTAAAAAAAAATTATTTTTTTTACGTCATTGTAGAAACAGCGGAAAGAAAAGTTGGCGAAGTGAAATGTATAAAGTACTATTTTCCTATCTAATTTAATGTATTTATTGCCTTAGACGGCCGTATGAAAACTAAATAAAAACCAACTACGCTGCCAGGTTTAAAATTCAAGAAGTGGTTGTTAGTGATGAATATGGAGAGACCTGACTTAAGAGAAGGACTAAGGGTTGTTTTATTCATGAAACCAAAGAGTTCAACCTATTTGAAGCCGGTTAGCTTCAGTTAGATGCAACTGCATTGTTCCAGTAGGCCTACAAGGATAAGGAATAGTCAAGGAAAAATTGTTTGTAAGGAAAAGTTGTATCTTAAGTTTAATCATATTCCATTAAATTAAACAAGAAAGTATTGTAGTTTGTTTTGTAGCAGAAAATTATTTCTGAAAGTAAGGATAGAAACACGTTGTGGATGTTTAACTATTCTGGGGTATAAAATTTACATGTGTTGAAGATCGTAACTACAGATGACACAAATAATGTTTTTGATCAATTCTTAAAACTTCCAGCCTAACTATTTTTAGCTAATTTTCAGGTATATTAGTTCTAAAGTAACCTAGGTAATTCAAACGTATGATAATTTTAAGCTAAGTAAAAATAGATAATTAAAATTAAGTTATATCCAGTAAATATTGATGATCGTTGAAGATGGCCATTTAACTTCCCATGATGATAGCAATGAAGTTATAATGATTATAAATTATCTGTGAAGTTATAAATACGTTTCATTAACTATAAAATGATAAAACACTAAGTTCTAAATGCAGATAAGAGTGGAAAAAGTGGGGAGTTTTACCGTATATTTGCCAGGAAGCCTGTAACGGCCATTGCAATGTGCTCGCCGCTCTTAATGGGCTATCTTAATGTCCTAGGAGCCGTTTCCAAGCATTTCATAAATTTATTGAATACGACATTCCTCTTATACATGTACTTCCATGTTACCTTCTTCTTTTCGTAATAAACAGTAAATAATTGTTTGGAATATAATTTTAATCGTTTCGTAGTTTTTTTTGACGAGCTAAAACTATAATTGAGCTCTTAATATTCTAATTTATTTATCATCACAATTTGTGTTCATTTGTAAACAGTGAATATATAACTGGATAAATTGCATGACAATAATAATTGACGCAAACTAAAATTAATCAGTCGCTAACTTAAAACTTACGATATATTTATTTAAGATATGCAGTTAATTAAAAATATGATTGTGTTTAGTTAAGAGGGCCAAACAATCCCGTCAAACAAAGAGAAACAAAGCCTTTATTGACAGGGCGAAGGCCGTGGTCGTCATTGGACATGACAGCGCTTTGTTATTTGTTTCCCTGTGGACTTGGGACATTTCCCTCCCTCCTCATTGTTCCCAGCTGAGACTGCTTTGATGGTAGTCAGTACAGTTTTGGCGACTCTTTGTCAAAGTAACTTAATATCAGAAAGTGCACTCTCTATCGAACTCTTATGCAGTTATGATATAAAATATCTTCATCAAATTAAAATAAAATAAAAACTCATTTGAGAGAATTATCGGAAATACTATAAAAATAATTTGATAGAATTAAAAGTTTATTCATTGAGGTTTTTCTTAAATTTTTTCATCCTTGCTTAAATGTTTCAAGGCATTAAATTTACTAACTTTATGAACCTTTTATAAATTTTTAAATGAGTAAAAAGATTATCAAATTAGTTCAGATCATGTTATGACAACCCAAAACACCGAATAAATAATTAAAATCGGTGGCTACAACTTATTTTATGCACTATAAGGCATGAAAATAATGTGTCCCTTGATACATAGGCCTGTAGACAAACAATTAAAAAATGTCAGATGAAAATTAAGAAAAAAAATTGGTAAAATTTCTTTAATATATTGAATTAATTTAAATTTATCAATATTGCAGCGCTAATCTTCCCTCGTATAAAATACTGTGCTCCGTCAAATATGTCCCACTTCAATATCAACTCTTTTCAAACGAATGCTCTGGAAAATCCGGATTACCGCAGCTGCGCTTCATTTGGTCGTTTTTAATCATCGGCTCAAAGCCGGTCCACCAAATAAACCACCTTGTGTTGTCAAGTAATTTGTGGTTAAAATACAAAGATTATTTCCAATAAATTCTGTAATTGTTTATTTTGCAATTTATTTCACAAATCAGTATTAAAAACATATGAAATTTAAGTGGAATTTGTAGCAGACGTACATTTAAGAAAAGTATTACGGACAAATACGTATTTTCAGGTTATAGTCAGTTATTCTTGGGGGAAGAATTTTTGTTTTGAAATAAATACATATATGAAGTGCATAACAAAGAAAAATTGAAAAGTTTGATATCTATGTAAGTATTTTTACTCCATTTAACTAATATGTATTACAAAAACATTGAATTATACAGTGCTATAAATTATGAAAATAACACTCATAGTAACACGATGGGGGGTGATGTTGTTCGCGTCCAAAGCATTCCATTAAAGTTGCACGTACTCCCCGGGTGGTGCTAAACGAACAACAAAATTTTCAGCTGAACTATCATTCACGGTGATCTCTCAGCTATGCCAGCTGCCAGAAAAAATGCAGACGGCCCTTTCGAGGGCCAATTTTAAAATTTAGAATGTGTTTTAAATATTTTTAATTTTAACGTAGAGGGTCTGAGCAAATATAAAAGTGACTGCCTCAGTAAGGTGCTGCTGAAAAATGCGGTCGATGTCCTCGCACTGAAAGAAACACTTGCAGAAGACTTAGAAAACAGTGCAAGGGGCAACATCGCAGGATATTAGCTTGTGGAAGAAATAGGTCACAGGTCAATGGAGTGGCGATGTACGTTAGACAGGACATAGACGATGTATCAGTCTCCCAAAAAAGTTGTTATAACAACATATTTGTTGTTGCTGTTAAGGTTTCTCAGACTAATATTGTAAATGTCTACAAACCACCGAACACTCAGTAGTCAGACACAGTTCTCCCAACTTTTGAACATCCTGTGGCATATGTAGGTGACTTCAACAGTCATTATATCTAGTGGGGATACTCGTCTGATGATGACAATATCACTAGTCTTTCAATTTGGGCTGAAAATAACCACCTTTTCTTGGTATTTAATGCCAAGGACCCATACACCTTCCATCCAGACCGATGGCGTTGTGGGTACTCTCTAGTCTTGTGCTTTTGCTCCCGTGAACCATCAGCAACACTCGTACTTACTTCCAGGATGGTCCTAGGTGCATTTACCCATTCTCAGCACAGGCCTGTAATAATATCAGTAGGAATACAAATTCCACTAGTGAGATCTTTTCCTCTGCCTAGATGGAACTTTAATAAAGCTGAGTTAGAGGCCTTCTCATCAAGGCTTGACAGCGGCATCAGGTTCATCCCGTCTAAAAAAAAAAAAAAAAAAAAAAAAAAAAAAAACAGATCGGTTCACACGCCTTGTCGTGTCTTCCGCTAAGGCGACAATCCCAAGAGGTTTTGGAAAAGAATACATACCAGGATGGAGCAGAGAGTGCGAAGATCTTTACAGTGAGCTTACAGACACTGCTGACAGAGATGTATCTGACCAACTCCAACTCTCTCGACAACTCCTGGAGAGAGAAGTGGGTGAAAACTGTTGAGAACCTGAACTTCACCCAAAGTACTTGGAAAACTTGGTCTCTGCTCAGGAAACTCTCCACTGGCAAATCAAGTGATAAAACACGATGCCTCACAGCCTAGCCCTCGTGAAATTGCAGAACGCCTCTCCGTACTTTCAAAACCTGTGCGTATGTCTGCAGATAGAAAAATTAATTTCAAGCTTATCGATAAAGGAGAGTCGGCAAACACCCTTGGAAGTCTCTAGACCCTTCACATACGACAAGCTGGAAGTGGCAATTAATGCGAAGCCAATTGGCAAAGTAGCAGCTTGGATGACATTTTCCCGGAGTTTATAAAACACTCGGGTAACAGTGGCTAGACAGTGGCTTCTTGAAGTTTTTAACACCATTCTGAAAACCGGCAACATGCCTTGTATATTTAGAAAATCCAAAATCATAGCTATCTTGAAGCCCCGGAAAAGATCCAAAACGGCCTGAAAGCTTTCGTCCTAATAGCTCTTTTAAGTGTTTGTTATAAGCTGCTCGAGAGGTTGATTTATAACAGAATCCTCCCTATTCTCAATGCCAGCATCCCTTTTGAACAAGCTGGATTTAGGCCTGGTTGCAACTGTTGTGACCAGGTGATGACTCTGACTTCTTTAATTGAGGATGGGTTTCAGCGAAGACTGAAAACCTCTGTGGTTTTTGTAGGTCTGACTGCAGCATATGACACTGTTTGGAGAAAAGGCCTCCTAGTTAAATTTTACGACTTTATTCCTTGCCCTTTCTTGTTGCGGCTCCTCAACTCAATGCTCTCCAATAGGATGATAAAAGTTTATCTGGGATGCAGAGAAAGTACTTTTAGGCAACTAAAGGACGGCCTGCCACAAGGGTCACTGCTCGCCCCACTGCTCTTTAATTTGCAATACTACCGACATTCCTGTAACTCGGTCCTTAAAGTTTATCTATGCAGATGATATTGAATTGGCATATCAACACCAGCATTTTCAACAAGTTGAGGAAACACTAACAAATGACCTCATGACCCTTGGTCAATACTTTGAAGAACGGAAGCTAAATACAAACCCAACAAAAACTGAGGTTGCTTACTTACACTTGAATAATAGACTGGCCAACCAAAAACTTAAAATCGTATTCAAAGTTGTTGAGCTAAATAATAATGACCACCCACAGTACCTGGGAGTCACATTAGATTGGTCTCTCACGTTTATAATCCAGTTACAAAAAACGGCAGCTAAGGTGAAAACCAGGACTAACATTGTTCATTACCTTGCTGGCTCCACATGGGGAGCTAACGCACAAGTTCTGCGAACCACTGCTCTGTCATTGGTATATTCAACTGCTGAGTACTGCGCTCCCATGTGGTTAAATAGTGTGCATGTTAGGGAGATCGACGTCCAGCTAAACAGGACCATGAGAGCCATTAATGGTACACTCAGGAACCCTGTACCCTGCCTCCTGGTGCTGTGTAATATCGCTCCTCCTGAAAAAAGACGAAGGGATGTACTCATTAGGGAATGCACTAAGATTTTATCTGCTCCACAGCTACCCATCCATGATTACCCAAGAATGCGGGACGATTGAGGTCCCGAATCCCACCTCACGAACAGCCTCCTCTTAGTTGATGGTCACAAACTTCACCATCCATACAAACTGGACTTCCCCCTGGGACTGAGTCTTACCTAACCTATTTCTAGTTATGTAAACATTGTTACAATTTCTTGTTTCATGATAGTGGACATGTTTATTCAGAACTAATTCGTCCTCAACTGCATGGCTACAAGCCATTGAAATATGTAAACATTTAACAACTGTCATTATTTTTGCCTCAACAGTGGGCTGAATAGTGATTTCTATTCTAACGATACCAGATGACATAAGGCTTGGCGTGGCGGCAGCAGTAACCCCCTTTTTAAAAATTAAATAATCATAAACAGATTTTTTTAACCTCAATAAAACCTCAAAATAGTAGCTAACATAATAATACCATATTACATAACGAGATAACATTGTAGGGCAGTTACAAAATAACTTGTCATAGCAATGGACCAGACCTCTTTGGCTTATCAGATTGTCGATCTTGGTTAAAGAAGACAACACTCGTTTGTGGAACTCTTCTATTGGATTACTTCTCCCAGTATTGACTTTAATGTTGTAAGTCAAATTTACAGGACTAGGTAGTATATATATCAGTAAACCTTTATAAGTGGATTCACACCAGTGGCAAGGTCAATACAGGTCAATACAAGGTCAATACAGTGACATGGGTGTGTAACGTCGTCGCCAATTCCCACCCAACCAAACAGACGAATCATGGATATACCTATATAGACGCGGAGCAGAATACGGCCAGTATTGACCCAAAATAGCACAAAAAGGGCAAAAAATCCAATTTTCGTTTTCCATCGGTTTAACGGGTTCAATAAACACAAAAAATCTCTAAGCTCGACTCAAATCTTTATATCTTGACATTCGGAACCCAAAAAAAGTTGTACAGCAGACCTGTCAAATTACAGCTCTATCCAGAAGGAGGAGTAGGGTAGTCGAATGATTTTTAAAGCTAAAACTATACTGAATCTTTTGTGTTTGAAATTTACTTACTTGTATGTATAACGGTAGTAAATCTAGGCTATATGCATAAGTCAAATATTGTTTTTGAAGTGTCCACATACTATCAACAGCCCCTAGAGCAATTCTACAATTTTGTTGAAATTACCAAACTCCTAGAGTAATAAGAGATAGGCTACTACTGGCCTTTCAATTTATAATATTCAGATAGTCGTACGTTTAAAGTAAATTAGTTTGACTTAGTTCACTATCTTCCCCCCACAGATTGCATAACTCATCTCCTCCAATAGAATTGAACTGATTCGGTGCCAAATCCCAATACTCGAGCAAAAAAAAAAAAAAAAAAAAAAAAAAAAAAAAAAAAAAAAAAAAAAAAAAAAAAAAACTAAGAGAATTTTATGGAGAGGACTTTTACTTTTATATTCATAGAGTAAATGGGACTTTGATTTTGAGAGCCAGATGAAATAAAATGAAGTGAGATGATTGAGATAGTCTGATGATATTTTTAACTAATGTCCCAAACTGTTTCTGAGCAGTTTATGCCAGTGCAAAGAGGGGAGGCGGCGTATGACGCTGGGGGCCACTGTTGTTCTCACACGGGTTATTGGTTCGATATATTTTAATTCGACATTTACATTTTTTGGGAAATCTTTTTTCATATTCCACATTTGACAAAATTGTGAAAGGCCATGTTTTTTCAATTGGGACTAATTCATTTTTTGGTCTAAGTGAGCCCTTATTATGACACTTGTGTATTAACTAATTGCATATAATTTAAATTTAAGGAACAAAAACTTTAGCTATCTGTGGCCTTAGCACCTAAATAAATTTCATGAGATATTTCGGTAAACGTTACCAGAGACAGTAAGTTGTCTTGTGTTCATTAGGCCTAGTCCTTATTAGATTATGTCCAAAACTCAGCAAATATACTTGCTATGACACTGAGATGATATTATTAAATTTCATAAACGTTGAATTAAAAATGACCTTTGATATATTTTGTTACATGTTACTAATACAATTTATTAGAGCGAAGCTCGGTTCCCAACAGCGACCAAGGAATACTATTCCTTGGTCGCTGGTTCCCAGGTACTTTTTATTTTTTCAAACAATGTAGATCTTGGTAAAATTACAATATCACCATTGTAATCTTGGTGAATACCAAGATTATTATTGTCATATGTGATTATTGTACCATGTGATTATTTTCATAGGGTTAACATTAAGTTTTTCTATGTTGAAATTAAGAGTGCGAGACAGTCATCGGACCAATACAAATGATCTGATTTTCTTGGCGAGGGCATACCTATTTAAAATGCTAAACACGGCTGCAAACTTTTACAGCCTTTTCCAGCTTCTCCGCTTCCGAGAATTCTCACCTTTAACAAATGGCTTTGCTTAGCACTAATTTTGAAAATGTTAAAGTTTTAATCTCCTAGGATGTATTTAATTTTTTCCATACAACCCAAATATTTTCGTTTGTTTATATTCAATGGAAATTATGTTTATAACAGTTAAAGAAAACAACGTCCAAACAAGCATACGTATTTCAACAAAATGACTTTTTGGATTAAAGGCATGATTGGTAACAGTTAATAAATAATAAAAAAAAACGCCTATTCATACCATCACATTTGATTTATTTGTCATATTAAGTATTTGCTAAATGATTTATTTAGCATTCATTGTCACGGTGATGCAAAATGTTAAGCTTTATCTTTTATTAATTTTTTAAGTGAAACACATTAAATCATGTGCCTAAGTGTTATAAGTGTTATCGTAATAAAAGATTGATTGTGTCACTCACATATTTCGTCAGAAAATGGAGGATTACCTCATACAGTTTTTGTCTTTTGGAATAACATATCGTCGTCGAAAAGGGTGTAGAAATAAACAGAAATCATATCTCTTGTTGTTAACAAAACATACTCGTAATGATTAGAGCACTACACCATAAATAGGGTTTGGCACATTTGACTGCACTTCACCCATGGTTTAAAGCCATTTTATAGAACGTTCAAATGACAAAAGGCTGCTAGGTGCGTTTAAGTACCGATAGTGAGTTTCACTGTAACTGTTATAATAAACTAGAAGAAACATTTTTTTGGAGATAGCGGAGTTTTAAGTCTCTTTGGTGTTATTGTATGCAGACGACAACTTGAACCATGATATACATGTGTTTCAGTAGCAAGTATTTTGAAGGCATGGTATTGGAATATGGTAGGTACTCTTGATACACAAACAAAAGGTCTTTGGTGTAGTAACCTCATACAGGACATGAATAATTAATAAAGCCGTATAAATCACCATTGAATGCCATGACAACAGCTTCCCGGATACATAAATTTTCGATTACATCAACATTAGGAAAATACAATATTACTATATGCTAAATACAGTACCTTTAAAAATACATATTTTAGTATCAAAAGTAGCTGTTAGTGGAACGAAAATTGTTTTGATCGTTTCATTAAATCCCACTAATAATATCATCTTGTATAACAAAAGAGTGCTTTTAAGAGTCTAGAGAGAAAACTACTGAACGGATCAAAGCCATTTTGGTGTCAATGGATTTGATATAAGTAAATAATAATATTTCCAGTATTAAGGCAAATACTTCAAGTCAAATTGTGTATATATATATATATATATATATATATATATATATATATATATATATATATCCTAGTTGAGAATATTAAAGTGGGGAAGATATTTCGACTGTAAACAAAAAATGTATACTTGTGAGAAAAAAAATTTCGAGTAGCATATTTTCTTAAATTACGTTATTAGTCTTCCAGTGACTCTCAGTCAACTGTTTTAATTTAGGCCAAACCTTTGCATTGTAAAAAAAATTACAGTACTAAAGTAAACTGATTAACTGAGCAAATATTACAAATAGTATTATAATACCGATACACAGTATTTTTTTATATAAAATTAGTAGCTGGTATGCAATAGTGAATAAAACAAAAATAATTGTCTATTCGAAGAATAGACCTAGAGTGACTCATAGTGCTAATGCTTTCGCCGACGATTACGCTCGATAGAAGTAACAGATTGGCCTCAAATTTCAGTCGAATATTCTTTATGCAATTTTTAAGAACGAGTTCGTTGTTGAAAGTATTTGGTTGGATATTAATAAAATAATCCTAAAATGTGACTTTTTGGTTTTTCCCATAAGAAATGCATTGGAGACATTTTTAGTGGTCGGTGCTGTGTTTACTTTTTAGCAACGTCTTTGCGAGTCTTAACAATCAAGACTGAGACGTTCTGATTGGTCTATTGACCGACTATATTCCAGCCCAGTCCAATTGGATTCAGAACGGAGCGCCTGAGCGGAGTGAAGTAGTCGCATAAACATAAACAAAGTTGAGGTTATGTTAAATGTCAAATTTTTCGGCTCTTATTAAATTTGATTTGAGTAACGAAAATCAACTACATTATATACACAACTAATTAATGTCTTTTCTTAAAAAAAGCGTATTATGAAGTAAATTGAACAGTAAGTATTAGATTGTTTTATTTTTCATTTCTTGCCGTTGACAACTTTTTGTAGGCAAAGCCTTTAGGGTCAGGGGGTCACTTTCAGTTTTTAATTCATTGTGCATTTTGTGTATCAATGTGTATTCATGAAAATTTGGATTTTAGTGGGTACACCTTAAAAAGAAGTATAAATCATGAATACCATAAAGTATATGTTTGTATCATTTTTGTAACATTCATACTGTATGCTAATTAATTCACTTTTTAAAGTAACTCAGAAGCACTAGGCCTAATTGGCAAATTGTGAATCTGCCAATAGTTTACCAAGCCAATTAACTGTAACAATTATATTCATATAGGCCTTATCAAAATTAATTTAACGGAACATATTTTACATTTTAAATTACCCAAAAGAAGTCCCGGTTGGGTCAAGTAACTTAATTCGGAAGACAACTTGTTGTGGGTGTTATATGAAGGACTTGAAGCCTAAGTTACTGGGATAATGTTTGGTGTAAAAAGCAGAGCTTACATGACATGTACAGTACCGTAGTCGAATATAACTGAGGATCTCTGCCAGTTACCATAGGTTATTTCTAAGAGTAGGCCTAAGTTAATTTGAGATTGTTAACATATGTTTTTAATGGATAATTAGAGAGGCAGGCCTAGATAGATCAGTAAAAGTTTGATATCCTACTCTATAGTTTTTATCAATGGTTGAAATTTCAAAATTGCTATAATATTGCTATTTTATGCAATCACATGATACAGTTACGATTTTATTAGGTACCCTGATTCTGTGTTGTTCTAAAAATGTCCTGCGACAATAAAACAAATATACTGCACACAAGTAAAAAATAACCAAAACAAGTACAAATTATGGCGAAAATTCGTTATCCGACTCCACCGTTTTTATCGGTGTGAAAATTTTTATAGCCCTATTGCGATTAAAATTGTGCGATGAAAACAATCGAATCAACAATTAATACGGTATTGAAATAAGAAATTAATCATAATAATGATCTAACCTAACAGTCTAACCATAAACCTCCTTCGCTTTTATTGACAGGGATGTTTATAACAACAAAATCAATTTTGATTGGACACATTTCAAACGCATAGGCTTACCTCAATTACATGAGCAAAAAAATACCTTTCTGATTCGTATTTGGCAGCATTTGTGTACCTTTCTGATTCCTATTTGGCAGCATTTGTGTGACGCCATTTTAGGTCTAACCATCGTACTATCAAATTCTTCTATTGATATTATCTTACACAGCACATACTATTCAACTAAAAATTTTAATACCCGTAGGAACTGCAATAATTATTGTTGCTGATGTGAAGTAAGCTCAAGTAGTCGGCTTCTTTTCACAATTAAGATACACCTACGGTTAGTTTATTTTGTGTTGTTCTGGAATCGGCGTATACAAAAAGGTTCTAAGTCGAAAATTTCGCGATTTTCAGTTGAAGATTGAATCTTGTTATTTGAAGGTAGATACACAAGTTTATGCAAAAAAATTCTATGTCAGACCTCTCCAATGCATTGTTAGTGGTATCCATGGAAGATGAATGCAAACTAAAAGATTCTAAGTCAACGACTTAGAACATTTATGTTTACAGATTTTTACACCCGATTTATACAAAAACGTTCTAAGTCTGCTATATATAATCATATAAAATTTGTATATACAGCAAGTTTTTACAATAGTAACTATGGAATATAATTCATATAATATAAAACTACAATAAAACCTTGTATAAAAACAGAAAAAAACTTGGTTTTTTTAAGAAACCAGATTTTTACACTCGATTTATACAAAAACGTTCTAAGTCTGCTATATATAATCATATATAATTTGTATATACAGCAAGTTTTTACAATAGTAACTATGGAATATAATTCATATAATATAAAACTACAATAAAACCTTTTGGTGAATTTTTATCTTAATTTTTTGTGTATTTATGCAGTTTTTTTTAATTTCCCGAAAGTTATATACTTTTGACTTAGAACCTTTTTGTATACACCGATTCTGTTGCAAGTTAGGCCTACATTAGCTACAATTTTTACTTGTTTTCGTTATTTTCAGATACTTGTTTGCAATAACTTAGGCCTAAATTTGTTTTATAGTCAAATGGTATGTTTAATTATATTATAACAAAACTAGGCCCTAACTTATATCAGGTGATAAAATCGTAAACGTATTGAATAATTGTATCATTAATAAAATAGCAATATTATCGCAAATTCGAAATTTTCACATCGATATTAGGCCTAAGTGGTGTCGGATAACGAAGTTTCGCCCAAATTTTAAGTAAATTTTAACCAAAATTTAACCAAAACAAGTACAATTTTAAGTAATGTAGCCTAATTACATTGAAGGATAACACAAAACAAACAACATAATTTTTTATATGTAGGTCTTAATTGTCAAGAGATGCAGACTTCATGATATAGTCGTAACAAAAATATACTGCTAAATACAAATCAGCAAGGTATTTTTTACCAAATTGTATTGAGGGAATATGCCTTTTAAATGTTTCCAAAAACAATTGATTTTGTTGTTATAAATATTGCTTTCCATAAAAGTGAAGGAGGCTTACGGTTAGATTGTTAGGTTTGATTGTTCGTAGGCCTAAATCTTACCTCAATATTGTTGTTATGGGTACAGTTTCATACAGCGCCTAAACTACTATAGAATGAAAATATATATCAATATTTTAATTGAATAGGATTGAAAATTACTGTGAAAAATACAAAATTTAACTTAGCTCGACAAAATTTACTCTAACAAACTAACAGTAACCTCAACTAAAATCCATTAACATGCGGAACCATCCTAAGCCCAGGAAAGTTCACATTTAAGTAAGATACATAGGTAGGCTTAGTTGTTCTTATATTCTACGTTTGTTATTTTGTCATTATGATTAGTTGTGTTTCGGTTTTGTTGATGTTGATTATGTTAGGTTAAATGGTTTGTTTTTTAATGAAGCCTAAATGTGGGAATAAAAATCTAAACAAAATAGCAGTACGGTAATTACTAATTGTGATCGTATAAAGTTATTATTTAGGCTAGGTGATTGATTTGCTAAGTTTGCTGATATGATAGATATATCCATCAGGTCTAGAGATATTTCCATTCAATATTAGAGTAGGCGCTTTACGAAACTTGTTGATTCGATTGTTTTCATCGCACAATTTTAATCGTAAAATAAAAATTTCATCCAATGATAAATACGATGGAGTACGATAATGAACTTTTACCGGTATTTCCTCGTCGAAAGTCCATTCTATTCCTCAAGTAATTTTTAGGCCTAACTTAAATCATTTTTTGCGAATTTCAATAACTTATTGACCTAGGGAAAATGCTATCATTATAGTAGTCAGGGTAAAACCTAAGTCAGGGACCAAGATAGCCTACTTTTCATTTTCAAGCCCCTAGATGCAAAAAAAAAAAAAAAAAAAAAACAGCGTTTGTTCAAATTTTAGCAAGTTTTTCTTTTACAAGGAATTCTAGGCTTACGGTGAGATATAAGCCCGGAACCATGGTACTTTTCGTTTTGAGAATAATAGAAGAAAATACTGTAAAAGGCTTTTTGGCTTTTTTGGCCTTAATTTATCAAATTCTACAAATTTAACCTTAACCATTTAAAACAGCTAAAAAACTAACAATTTAGTATTTTGAATTTTTGATCTGGTTAAAAGCTCAAATGCTTATGGAGAAAATCCAAAAATAAGTTTCCCATGTTATTCCTAGGGAAATAAACAAAACTCTCTACCTTTCTTATTTATTGACATAGCTTGATAAAATTTGGTATATAAATTCACTTGGAAAGGGACAACTTATACATGCTTCCAAAACCCATATGGCAGCAAACCAATATACTCACACCCATGGTATTTGTGGGAAAAATAAAAATATCAAAATTCGGTAGGAAATTCTCTCAGTATGCAGGTCTGCTGCGACGGAAGTATTTGTAATTATCATGGCAGCAAACCTGCATACACTTTTTCCATGTTAATCATATGGAGAATAGGCAAACTCCTTTATTTATAAACCGAAATTGATGAAACTTAGTATATGGCTTCATATGGTCAAAATTTTTTATTTTCATCATCATCCCATGGCAGTAAACTTACATATACTCATTCGTATAGTTTTTATGGAGAAGATACAAAATATCAAATTCTTTTTCAAATTCACTGAGTTTAGCAGGTCTGCTGCGGTGATGGTATTTACTTTTAGCAAATTTCCTTATATGAACTGTAGCTCTTTTGAAGATCTTCCCAAAACATCTCACTGATTGTTCAATTGGACCAACCACATATTGTAGTCACTGGACCTTGACTTAAAAAATAATAAAAACTAAATATTTTTTGATACCATTAAATTTGGTTTTGAGGTTTAACAAGAGAACATAAGGCAGAGTCATATGACCAAAACTGTAGTTTGTATAAATATTTTTCAAAAATATTATTTAGATTTTTATAATATCTATTGTTTTGACACTAACGCTCAAAATCAGGAAAATGCATAGTTAAAAATGCTTTAAAATATCACAAAAATATATATCGAGAGTTAGAGGTGAGAAATATAGTAATTAGTCTGCAGTAACAGTGTTTGTAACCTGCAGTACTCTATTGTAGAATCAAGACAAGCAAGGTCAAGCACGATAGTGTGCTGGGTGTGCTTAAGAGGCGGCAGGACTCAGACCGCGCGCTCACTGGCTACTGCAATCATTTAACATAGGGCACATTTAATAATTTCGCGTTTTCTACAAAGAAGAAATTTATTTTAAAGAACAAAAACAGTCATATTTTTATATGAACCTTCAGGAAGATGAAGGTCATATATAAAACTAAAACTAGTAGTAGTAAATATTTTATTTTTTTGAAATAAGAAATAAAATTTCCCATAAGGATTTCACAAAATTAGTTCTATTGTACAATAATTATCTGTCAGTGTAAAATTATTTTCTTTCGATTGATATTAAATTTACATATTCGCAATAAAGTTGAGTTTTATAATTTTCAAATATTAAAACGTTTTTTAGCGATTTATTCAGTTTTAAAATTGCATTGCAACGACAGCGCTCGATTGTGATGCGCGGCGGGACCCAGCAGTTCACCGTTTCTCCGACGTGTAGCGCCACCGCAGTGTCGGCACAGCAGTGCAGCGGTTGACATGGTTTACATGTTCGCCCGTGTTGTTTGTGAGTGGACATTACTATTATGTGTCATCTCAAGAATATCTCAAGAATATACAAGTTATACGACAAAAGAAATTATAGCCTTTAAATATACTATTTTTGAGTTAGTATAATTTGAGTTAGTTAACTCTCTTTAAAAATAGTAGGTTTGTTCCTTGTGTTGTATAAACAAAAAACATTGCACAAAGATGTGTATAAAATCCTTTGTTAAAACGCTTGCCGCCATTTTGTTTTATCACATAATTATTTTCATTTCAGTAACGGATGGTTGTATTGAGTTCATATTTGGTATGAAGCTTTATATTATTTTTTATATTTTTAGAAACCCCATAATTTTTCCAAAGTGAATTTCAAAATGGCGGCATTTAAATTAAGTTTCCAAATTAAGTAATCCATCGAATGGTACCAAGTTTGTAAGGTTTTGACTACTAATAACGGAGTTATTGTGATTTTACTCCATAAAAACATAGATTTTTCATTAAGAATAATGAAAATTAAGGTCATTATAACGGAATAATCTCAATAACTCCGTTATTTGTTATCAAATCCTTACGAACTTGGCACCATTCGTCAGATACCTTCATTTTTTGGCAACATTACTGTCTCTTGTAAATTTTTGAAAATTTTACTGATTACAGATATATGAGTTTTAAAATTCAAATAACCGCCGATTTTTTATTAATTTTTTTTATTTTGATTTTTTGTCAATGATATAATTTATAGTCTCATGACAATAGATATATTTGATTTTTAATCGGAAAAAATATTGATCCAAGAAACAAATCGACAGTTTTTGTTTTAAGACAGTTCAATAACACCCTGTATAACTCCTAACTATAAAACTTTTGATTTATGTCCAACCGAAGCCTATAAGATAAATAACAATTACTGTAGGATATTCCTATTATACTTTCCTAGTTTTTTTTCCTGGCAGCTATTGTGGGTCATTATACGAAGGAAGTGCTGTATATGGGAGTAAAAAATAAATACTGCACGGCTTGTGCCCGAGCAGCAACTTCGGGAAAGGAAGTGAAAACGCACACATGTTATAAAAACTGGGGTACCACACAAAGTTCCTCTAGTATGAAACCTGCTATTATAGCAGACGGATTTCTTTTGAGTGAGGAAATGTATGTAGGGAGGTATGCTCGCTTGATAGCTGACGGAGACAACAGGGTCTACAAAAATCTTTAGAAAGTAGGCCGCAAAAATCCACTACTGTTAAAAAATTGAGTGTAAAAATCATTTGTTACGGAATTTTTCAAATAAACTGAGACAGATTGCCACAACATCTATAAAGAACAAAAACACCATCATGATGCGCAAGAAGTTGGGTGAAAATATTCTTCGTTGCCGGATGGCTGTTCAAAAGGCACTGGAATATAGAAAAAAACAAGACGTGCCCGTTCCCGAAAAAATAAAAGATTTAAGATTAGACATACTAAACATCCCAAGTCATGTTTTCGGCGAACACAGAAATTGCAAAGATAGGGGGTACTTTTGCAATAAAACAGTTCAAGATGCATTGTCAGAAGAAAACTTTGTGCCACGTTTGGTAACGACTGGTCTGTATAATGCAGTCGTTGATGTAGTCGTGATCTTAGCACGCCACTCACGTGATCCGTGAGCCGAAGTTATCACGGACGTCACATCAAATCCAGTCGAACATTACAACTCAATCGTGGCCAAGTACATAGGAACTAAAAGGTAAAAGGGTCAACTTCGCGATGAGAGGGTCATACCAAGGTAGATGTTCTGCGGCGGTGCTTCAACACAACACCGGAAACACACACTTACTTGCTCCACAAACACATGTACAACTCAATCGTGGCCAAGTACATAGGAACTAAAAGGTAAAAGGGTCAACTTCGCGATGAGAGGGTCATACCAAGGTAGATGTTCTGCGGCGGTGCTTCAACACAACACCGGAAACACACACTTACTTGCTTATCAAGAACGTGTTATAAATAAATACAATACCTAATCAAGAACGTATTATAAATAAATACAATACCAGCGAATAATTTATGCATATACGATTAGGCTTGAATTGTGTTTTTGATGCCTTAAGTTTTGATTTCAACTTAGTACTGGTAAGTACAGTAGTACCTTACAACTTTTAAAGGAAAACTATTAGGCATAACACCAATACATATTTTTATTAAATAGCCATTTATTGTTGTTATAGGCAACAATTTGGTAAAGTATTCATTTCGAAAACCTAACTGAGAATAAACATAAAATCTATACTTATTTAATACGCTAAGGGTTTTTTTTTTTGTCTTGAGAACTCCTCCTACAATTTTCAACCGATTTTCAAGTTTTTGGTGTCGTTGGATAGGGCTTGGTCTGCAGTTGTTTCCGCCAAAAACTGATGAGAATCTGACGGAAAATAAAGGCGTTATCCCCCATTGAAATCTCAAAATTTCCCATTTAAATAGCATTGGGATTGAAAAAAGCATTTTAAACATCTGTTAATAATCAGCTGTAAATACGTGTAGTGTTGGTGATTGCAGATATTCACAATATTGGATTGGTCAGACGTCAATGATTTAGAGATAAAAGTAACATTTGTATTGTATTTCAATAAATTGCTCGATTTCGAGCGTGTTGCTAGTTTACTAGTTAAAATTAAATGCCAGTATATTCAGATGTAGACTTCTCTCGAACCTGACCCAGCCCGGCCAGACCGTACGCGTTATCTGGCGTTATCTCGCTCACACAGGTGTTCATGCTAGCAGTCGCCAAGTTGTCGCCAGTCGGTAAGGAAGAATATGTAGTGCGGGTTGCGAAACGCTTCATTGCAGGCGACGCGTATAGACGATTTTCGTTCTGACTCCTGCCGCCTCTTAACTCTGCTTGACTCAGTCCGCTATGGTTCGCATCGCCATTGTTGGTTTGTACTTGCCTGTGCCACATCTGGAGTCGGTTCTTTGCACGAATCCAAGCATCGTGCGAGAATCGACCCAGTACACACTTTCTTAGGTTTGCTTTTGTTCTGGTATCGATTTTGGGTTATTCTCTGTGTTTATTCTGTGTATATCAATTTCTTTGGCGTTACTGTAATTTATAACTGCTTGTTATTAATGAAGTGGTCAAATGAAATCTTGTAGAGTTCCTTGAGCACTATCATACATAGTTGAGTCGACACATTAGCACCTTAAAGATAAATTCAAAGGGGTAGGTACGTGATGTTATAAAAGTAAAACACTTAATCGTCCTTTAATTTTAATTAATTTCCTTCAGTACACTATTCCTTAATCGAGGCGAGCAAGGTCAAGCAGATAGTGTTCTAAGTGAGCTTGACTCTGGTTGACTTAGTTCACCATGGTTCGCCTCTCCAGTGTTCGTGCTCGCATGCTTGCTCCATCTGCGGTCGGTTTTTGCACAAATCAAAGGACGCGAGCAGACCCAAGCATTCAGCACGAATCCACCCAGTGACCCAGTATATACTGGCATGAGGTTCTTCTGTTCTGGTTCAAAGTTGGCGTATGTTGGTGTGTATTGATTTCTTTTGTGCTATTTTATAACTGCTTGTTATAAAGGGAGTGGTGAAATGAAATCTTGAGTTTCTTGAGTATTATCATACGGAGTCTCTGTTTTGGGGCCCGACACATGAGCACATCTAAGATATACCCAATCTGGCAGATGTGAGGGGTTGTATAAGAAGTAAATGTAATCATGCTGTTACTGAAATTAAATTGAAAAAGAATTTGGTAATGCCTAACTTTACTGCTTCACTGCTTGTCTAAGTGTTTCGAGATCAGCTCATACAGTGACAGCGATAGTGTATTTCATGATTTTGCTGAGCGAGTTAAACCCAAATTTTGCTCCAGCATTTGCCCAAACAATTTGGCGATAGTGTACTAAAGGCTTCACAAAACCATCAATTTTAACAAGTGACCATTAAACTATTTTAAGTAGCTTGAAAATTTAAAAAATAATTATTTTGAATTTTTAAAACTTGGCATAATTGGTAACAGAGAAACCCCTAAATACATTTACCATATTATTCTTTTGGAAAGTCAACTCAAAACTGTAACTCACTTTCTTATTGGTAACACAACCTCTTAAAATTTAGTACCGGATGTACATTTACTAGGAAGGGTTTAACCACAGATAACCCATAGATATCTGTAGGTTATCTGGGGTTTAACCTATATTTGCTTACAACACCCATATGTTGGCAAATTTACCTACCTACCTGCACGCTGTTATGGGGAAAATAAAATAAATACCAAAACTTGATCAAATTCAGTATGTACCTGTAATGGGAGGGGGTTATCCTATACTATCTGTGGCCCACCACGGCTTCGCGAATTTTATTTTATAGATAACAAAATATGTTTAAGGGTAACAAAGTCTTCTTCTCAAGAATTCTATTGAAACATTGACGTTGTATTAGCGAAGTCCTGAAGGGATTTTGCAAAACCTTAGCTAGCACCTATGGTCGTTCATCATTTGCGCACTTTTTAATCCTTCTGTAAAATATTTCGAAGGGTCGCCTAATCCCCTGCTTGCATCATTTGCGCACTCTCCCGTCCAGGTAACCTCAGCCTGTCGACAACAATTCGCAAACAGTCGTCCCCCACACATACCATTGGACGGCAACACATGTGTATCGCACATTCATGAATAATTTAAGTTTATAATGTATAAACCTTTTTTGTAATACATCGAGTGTTTACTTATTTTACTTTCAATGGTTGGTGAGGATCGTATTACTGCAAATGCTCAGGCTGAAATGTTTTGTACGAATTGTTTCTATGGCAAGTTTGCCTCTATTCTAACTGTAGATAGCAGCCTCTCCTATACTAACTCCTCAGAATAAAACTACTCATAAAATTCACTGTTGCAATAGAAACAAACTACAAATGGTAAACATGAAATCCAAACCATTTGAACACGGACATGAGTTTTCAATAACTTTGTAAATAAAAATAATGCCGCTTCCACCACTTTGCAGTGCGCAAACGATGCATATAACTGAGAGCCCCCTGGAGCTCGATGCGCAAAACAAGCATCCCTTCTACCTGGCTCTCCGCATGATGCGCAAATGATGCACGCCCGCACCTATTATTAAAGAGCAATGTCCACTTTAAATTTCAACCCGCTAGGATCTATGGCAATTTTGAGGTGCCGCTTGCCGTGGGGCGGAGCGGTTAAAAAAATGTGCAAAACCGTTTCATAATGAGTACCAATGAGAAAAATTAAAGTCCTTTACAAATGGTAACCCTGCAGGGCTGTAGGCCCTACAATCTTTGAGATCCATTGTTTCCTTGATTCGCATTTAAAAATTGGCCACAAGGATAACATCATATTTTTTAAGCCTTTTGGGATAGAATCATAAAGAACTTTAAAAAAATACATTTGAATTATCTTTTCTAAGTGAACACCTATTAGCAAAGAGTGACTATTACCAAAGAACACTATTTGGCCCATGCCAAATTTCAACTGCGTAAACTCTATAGTCATTTTGACATAAATTTTGAAGGCCTGTGGGGCGGAGCGGTGGAGCCCTGAAGGAATTTTGCAAAAGTGTTTCTAAGTGAGGACCTATGAACAAAGGAGAGTGTCATTTCAAATTTCAACCCCATAGGCCTCAAAGTAATTTTGAAGTCCTGTGTGGAGGAGCCCTTAAGAAGCTTTTCAATAGTAGTTTTCATCACTAGGAGCAAAAGTGGGTCTTTTTGGTGCGCAATCGTGTTTTAAAAACGAGGCGCAGCCGAGTTTTTAAAAACGATTAAGCATCAAAAAGACACTTTTGCTCCGAGTGATGAACAACGTTTTTTATCATAATGCGAAATTAGACTTTTGATCATTAAAAATATTAACTATAAAGATTTATTTTCGAGGTTATATCTACAAAGTTAGTAATATGCAGTGTTTACATTTATGTTATTTACAAACAATGCTCTTTATAACGTTTGAATTACAATTAGTATACATAGCAAACAGCTGACTCTTCAGTACTAGGACCTAAAAAATTCTCCAGATGATTTTTCAGTCCTAGGACAATAAATAATCGGTTTTGGTACAGTTGAGAGAACAAAAAACAGGCTGATTTCGTGCAGAATGATAAAAAAGCATTTTTGTTAATGAGCACCTTTGGGCAAAGTGGATCTCACATTACAAATGTCAACACCTTACATCATCAGGTTTTTCAGATTCATTGTTTCCTATATTTATATTATCATATATATATATATATATATATATATATATATATATATATATATATATATATATATAGTATAAAATATATTAAAAATTTACCTTAATAACATTAGATCAAAATCAAAATCCCGTGCTGGGGAGCCCTGATGGAATGTTGCAAAACCATTTCTTAGTGAGCACCTATGAGTAAAGATGTTCATGCCAAATTTCATCCCTCTATACCCTATGGTTATTGAGATTCTCTGACTCATGAGTGGGTGATATTTGACAAATATATAGTATATTTATGTACAACACACCCATGGCAGCAAACCTACATCCTTTTGCCTATGAAGTCTATTGGGAAAAAACTGAACTCTGATAAAAAATTACTGAGTTCGCTGGTCTGTTGCGACAGGTGTGATATCGTCACCGCATCAACCGTAGGTACAACAACCGTGCAAGTGGCCGTAAATATTCATAAATTATAATACTGTTTAAAAGACAGGGTTTTGTGACTAAAGATGGGTTATGAATGACCTGGAACTAGTCACAAGTAGTGAAAATTTACATCTGTAGGATAAACAAAACAATATTGGTAGGCATAAGTGTGTGAATATTCTTGAATGTTCTCTGGGGTGATAGGCCTAATTATAATCAATATGATTTTTATTTTCTAAAAATAGGCTTACCATATTTTTGTGTTTAAAAATGTATTAAAAGATATAAAGTTTGAGAAGTTTAACACTTATATAGCGATGTGAGTAAGGCAGCCAGTTGTACTGTAGGCCTAATTATTAAAATAAATAAATTTGTTTTGTGTACATGGGGCAAGCAAACTTATTTGTACTATCCTAAATAATTAAAATACTGTAAAAATGTTTAAGACTAATCGTAGTAAATGCATATAAAACAATGTGTATGACACAAATCCATTAAATTAAAAGTAACTACGAATTAAGTATTGCCTAACTATAAGAAAAGTGAGTTTTATATTTAGGTATTTTTTTTTTATTACGAGTGATTTTAGTTGTTTAGTTGTTGTTTTTGAAATCATTACAAAGTGGGATCAAATTTTTGTAATGTGACAATCCCTAATGCAAAATTTTAAATTTCTTCTTCGAATAGACACTTACGGGAGGTACGAGCGTACTTCTAGTAAAAAATTGACAAAAATAATACTTTTTATATGTTTTATGGTAAAAGGAAAGAAAGTAAAAGTAAATCCAAAGGTTTCGTCCAATGGAATATTGGTAAGGATAAACAAACCCTTCCCGCCACTTTTTCTCTCACGACGAATGAATGATAAAATCGGGCTATAAATCGGGCTAGTGGCGAGTGTATTGAGTGTAAAAACTTTAATTTTATTAATATAGATAAATAATACGAATTTTGAAGTTACATGTGTAATTAATAATTAGGTTTATTATTAGGTTAATTAATATTTAGGTGTGATTATTTAATTAAATAATGTAGTAAATGATTTAACTATTTTACGTAATTTATGTTATTTTGATTGGTTTTTATTCTATTATCTTAATTATTTAAACAATTGGACTCTAAAATTAATGAACTTTTAGTAGCTCTGCAGTAACTTAAATTTAACTTTGACATCTCACTGTAGGCCTACACATTATGTTTTATTAATCAAATAAAGAAACTAATAATGTGGTACATTATTAACTACCCTTCAAGTCATCTCGTAATGACTTTTAGACTTTTCCATTGAAGGCTCATAGAAAATACAGCAAATGTTGCAAAATATGTGACACTTGATGACATGGAGGGCAGGTATTATATATTGTGTTATACCCTACAAAAGGGGCACTTTGACGTGAAAGGCAATAAAGTTGCAAACGCCCCTCAAAGTTAATACTCTGTTCAATTGGTTATTGATTTCAGATTTCGCTCTAAGCTTTTGATGTTTTGCAGCCACTAACCGCATTATTGGCAGCGTTGCCAGTGGATTAGTTCATCTGTCAAACGTGTCGGCCGATCTTGAGTGAATGTTTAAAGGCTTTGAATATATACGTATTTTAAACATAATGCTTTAAACATTTTCCCCGGTGTTAGATATTAATCCTAATAGAAAAATAAAAAAAGTAAAAAGTAGTTAATTATGTACATTAAAATTAAATATGAAATTTAAATTGCTAAACATTCATTAATAGACATTCATGGTTATGCTTACCGATCATAATACCTACCAACTCAGTTCAATTAAAATGTTTTTAATTCATTGGAAAATTTTCATCATATCGAAAATTTTAACAAATTCAATGTTAAATTAATTGGTTTAATTTTCAGTAGTTACTCAGTTGTAAGTGATACATAAAATTATTCCTACTTCAGTGAAGATGAAAAACACTCCAATGTCACCAGGTTTAAATAATCTTGCACTTTAAAAAGTAAATAACAATATTTTTTATTTATACTTTAAAAGTTAAAATAATTATTCTAAATCCAATTTAAATTACTATACAAGAAATACATATTTGAGAAATGATCAATATTGGTTTTAAATGTCCCTTTCACTCGTTTTTAATTTTTGTAGTTACACTTTTTCTGCCACTCGTGATGACACTGGTAACCCTCGTCTTGAAACCGCCAATATCGACAACGGGTTGATACGAGATGATTTCTTATTAGTAGCTCTAGAAACCCTTACCAACATTAGTTTAAATCAATTTAGCAATTCAAAATATTTATTTAACAATCAAAATAGTAGAATATACTAATTAAATATAATAAAATATTTTGACACATTACTAAAAAGTACCACGTTTCAGTAATCGTTGTTAAATTTTTTTACTGAATAAAATGAAAAAGAGCATTGCAGTAGATTTACAAAGGGTATCATAAACATGGCATCTTTTCAAACTCTGACATCAATATGACACCAGAAATGAATAGGGCTGAAAATCTGGATAATCCTCAGCCCGCTTCATTTGCTCCGTATAAACGCAGTAAAGAGCTGCCGACAGTTGGGGCACTGGGCGCCTTTTCACGCTTTGAAAATGCGTCATGGCTACGTCATCCCTTGTAGTGTTGCAAACCCAACTTTGTTATTTATTTATCATATTTTGGTGACCATAATAAAACATTTCGAATATCATAACATTTTTCTGTTTCCTAACATCGTTTCATCATAAATTATAACGTTGGTATTTCGATTGAGAGAAAATATATGCCTTTTCTCACAATGTCTTTTAAAATAATTTGCTTTGAACTTGTATAAAGATTTGGAAATTAATTAAAATATAATAAATTTTTTACAGCTTGTGAAATGAAACATTTAGTAAATTGTTGTTATAATTTTATTATCTTCTATTTATTAAATTCTTAATTCTCACTTTAAAATACGTTAAAGACAATAAGTCTAAACTTATAAGACGATGTGTATAAACTTTAGTTATTGTTTTAATTTGTTTGCTTGTTTTTTTCACGAAAACATTGTCTTGTGCAGTTGACGAAACAAAATTAATGTTGTTGACCAAAAAGCACACTTTAGAATAAAGATTATAATGATATAAATTGAGCGGTGGGCACAAAGTCGACACGTTAATTTGGGAATCGATACTTTGGTGATTTCCTGGTCATGAATAATTTATAAACTGTTATAAATCACTCGTGAATGGCACTACAATGGCTCGTTCAATTCTATATCTATATAGTTAAACTTTTAAAGGAGAAATAGAGTAAAGACTGTTTAAATATTCCTCTGCCCATATGCAACTGTCCATTTGGTTGAATAATGGTAATAATTTCAGTAAATATTCTTTACGATTTTTCAGAACTTTTATTTTGTTTTCTGAACAACGTATTAATTGTCAGGTTTAAAATGATACTAAAGGTTTATTTACTAAAAAAGCTTTTTATTACATATTTTTTAAGAGTTTAGTAGTGGTTGTTTTCACATATCAGTTTTATAACGATTTAGTTTTTGGTTTCATTTGCAACAAAGCCTTTTTTGATTAATTTTTTTAATTCATAGTCAATGCTTTAACTTTAAGACTAATTCTGGCGATATATTCCGTTTTGTAAATTTCCTATGTAAAAATGTTTTGTGACAGTAAAAATAGTTAGAGTTAACGAGTTTATTTTTGTATACATTAAAAATTATTGTCATGCATTCGAGTGTTTTTCAAATTAAAATAAAACTTCAAACATTACACTAATTAAAACATCGATTTGTTTTGTACGATGAAAAGTTCGTATAACTTACAAAAAAATTTATGTGTTAGTTTTCAGGTTAAACAAAAATATTGACCTAAGGCATAATTTGTTTACTCTGGCCCAACGACTTAGTTTTCATTTTCAAGAACGGTGACAGACTACCGTTCTTAACCTAACTTCTAACCGTTATAAGGTTGAAATGAATAAGTTCAATTACATTAATTTAGAACAAAACAATAATTTGTTAAAAAAATGTTTAATGTCCTCTGGAAAATGGACTGTATTGGGTAATCTTTCAATTACCATTATATCTCAAGAAATACACAGTATTTGAGAATACTGAAATAGTAATAAAAGTATTAATCCCTTCAAATCAAATTTGTTATTTGTTTGAACTTTATATTTACAAGGTTCGTTTTTAAAAATATTTTATGATGCTAATCTATTAAAAACAATTTATTAATGTATTAGATACTATAAACTCATTAACCACTAATACATGTACAAACTAATAATATGATGTATGTCATCTCCGTGAAAAAAAAACAAACAAAAAACTGTATTTTCTATAGCCGATAGTGATGACGCAATCTAGACGAAATGTTAGAATGGTTGTCAAGATCTCTTGGACGCGAGCACTTAAATTATGTGAAGCGGATTTGGACACGCACTTAGCTCACAAGATTGATTGTTTTCCCAGAGATTGGTTTAGGTTGTCCTGTAACTAAGTTTCAATCAATCTTGTGGTTATCAGTGCTTGAATCAAATATAAACAAAGGTTAAATGTGTTCTTGATAAAACAATCAATTTCAAATTACTCAGAAGTAGAAACTACTCAGAAATGCATCTGTCATGAAACAAACTTACTAGCTCACCATATTAAAACATTACAGAGGTTTCGGAAACTGTTCTGAATGTACCATTTATTCTATACAATTTTACCATTTAAATATATCAAGTTAATTAGTCTTTAAAACGCCTTAAAAAGTCGAATGACCCGTTTTTTATTGTAGTAGTTTTATCTTCTTGCTTATCTTTACACACGATTTCCTTGAAGGCACCATTTATTTTGCAGTTTTGAATTATACAAACTCTAAAAAACATTCTATATATTTTATTTGAATATTTAAAAATGTTCAATATCTAAAAATAATTTTTACTTTATAAAGTTACAACTATATCTATTAAAGTCTATATGTTCTTTTCTAACAACTAAATAGCATGAATAAAAGAACTTTTACACTGTTTAGTGGATGATCTGTTTTTACAAAAATGTTTTTCATACAACTTTTGAGATTTATTTAAAAGCGTTATATAAATATTCGTGTAATTTCAATTTAATAAATCCTTGTACTGTATGTCCACGCATTTGGGAGTTTAATAGTGCTCCATTTTCTTTTTTCCCCATTTTTTTATATTTTTGATTAAGTTAGCAGTAAATATTTTCGTAAGTTTTAAGTGTTTTTTCCATAAATGTTACTTTATCAGATTTTGGTTTTAAATAAGGTGAACATATTTTGTTTGCCTTTTTCATGGACTGTATATCTATTCGTTCCCCACCCACAGGCGTTTGCCCATGTGGGGATAAATTGCATTGTATATACAGAATGACCTATTGTAATGTGTTCACTCTCCGAAATGAAGAGTCTTTCATTCTGTTATTTAGAGGATTTATGAACGAAAAAACAGAATATGATAAATTCCAACTATTGATAGTTTAATTATTACAAATCTTAAGAAACAGGAAAGTAATAATTTAAGTGTTTTCAAGTGAATCTTGTACACCCAATATAGAAAGAGGAGAATCAAACTTCGAAGAATATATGAAAGAATAAACAGAATATTGTTATCAAAGAGTTTCCAGATATGTATTCTTTTGTTTTATTCATGGATCAACATCATTATCCGCCTTTTTGCGAGCTGGAGTGTTCCTATCTATTAAACTCATCTCTGAGACTCTTCTTATATAAAGTATGTAGCACTTTGACGAAGTACGCAAGTACACAATTAAATATTATTGCTAGTTTAATATATTTTATTTTAAACTATTACGAGTAATTATCTCACAAATGAAAATACATAACAATTTTAATTTGAACACAGATTACTATAAATATATGTTTTGTACTATAGATTCCATTTTATTCAGCCATAAATTATTTGAGAAATAAAGTAACACAAACATTTATCTATCGATTGAAATACAATATTTAGTGATACGTTTTTTAATAAAATTATTATTTTATTTTGTTTCTATACATAAGTGGTTATTTCTATATTACATTTAATTCATTCGTTTTTATTATTTTGAGTTATGCAAATTCTAATATATTTATACTGAATGACCATCAAGATATGAATTTTTTTGTGTAGGATGTGTAAGGCTGTTAACGCACGCTGAGAGGCTCATTGTCCTCACAGGCTCAACGTCCCACGGACTGCCGAAAAACCACCTCCCGCATCACCGAGGACACTAGCCTGGAACTGTGCTAATAAGCACATTACTTCGGTATAGGCCTTTTAATTTACGCCACTATGGCAAACTTCCGAGGGGAAAACTAAGGATTGAGGTCGATCGAAAAAAAACCTTTTCCCCCCGAAGAATGGCTTGGACAAACTATCACAGTTGTTGACAAACACAGTTCCAGTTGTTCCCTCCCTGGAGGATAACTTCCACGATGTTTCTAGGGTTGACGCAGGGGGCACCGATTTCAGTTGAAAATGATAGGCCTACTCGGCGGGCGTGCCATCTGTTGCACCCAAAGAAGGTGTGTTCGGCTGTATCTGCGATGCCATGGCAGTATAGATAGTCCACCCTGGCGAATTTACCCATCTTGTTCAGATAGGCTTCGGAAGAAACCCGTGACCCGAAAGAAACTGAGAGTAATCAACATCACCATGCCTCCGTTCCACCCATGGTCGGACGGACGGTAAGAGCTGGAAGTTTCAACGCCATCTTGACTTGGCAAAAACTTCTTCAGCGATCACTATCAAGGCTGGCTCAAAGACCGTGCGGTCGGTAGAAGTTACTCGCAAGGCTCCTCAACTTTGGACTCGGGAAAGTCGGTCTCGGTAGACTCGCTTCTCGAGGGCGTGGGCCCAAACCTCCGCTCCATAGAGCATAACTGAATGGATGGAAGGCATGAGCAGACGACGTTTGCAAGAGCGTGGGTCACTGACATTGGACATAGGCCTACCAAGGACAGCTTATTAATCAAAGGTTTGTTTACAACAAATAACTTTGTAAGACACCAACTTCACCAGGGCGTTATTAAGGCTGCGGTCTACCCCAGCCAAAACAACAACAATGCCGAATGCCGCCTCGCGGCCATAGCGCTAGGTGAGTTTGATAGCTGCAGAGGTTTACGGGGATCGTGTTTCAGAATTAACCGAATAAGATAGAGATTGGCTGTTAACTTTTTATAAAAGTAGAAAAAAGGATCTAGTCGGCTATCTTTTTATAATTTTTAAATAAAATTTCTAATTTCAGTAATAACCGTCTAAAATCATCTGTTTTTTAGTTTTGTAAATGCAGAGGTTTACGGGGATCGTGTTTTAAAACTAACCACTTAAGATAGAGATTGCCTGTTAACTTTTTTTTTTAAGTAGAAGAAAGGATCTAGTCGGCTATCTTTTTAGAATTTTGAGATAAAATTTCTAATTTCAGCTATAACTGTCTAAAATCATCTGTTTTTTCTCGATTTTTAACTGAAGTTTTCTATTGGTTTTAATGAACTAATTACAAAAGTGTAACAAAGGGAAATTAGTACCGTTATTCTTCTTTAATATGACACTTTATTTATAGCTCTAGGCTTCATTTGGCAGAAGATATCACGATTCTAAAAAAAACCCTTGCATTTGGGTGCGCGCCAGGCGTAGACCGGAGCCCGGGACCACCCCGGTCTACCCCTGGCGCGCACCCAAATGCAAGGGTTTTTTAGAATCGTGTTATCTTCTGCTAAATGAAGCCTAGAGCTATAAATAAGGTGTCATATTAAAGAAGAATAACGGTACTATTTTCCCTCTGATACACTTTAGTAGTCAGTTCATTGAAACCAATAGAAAACTTTAGTTAAAAATCAAGAAAAAATAGATGATTTTAGACAGTTATAGCTGAAATTAGAAATTTTATTTTAAAATTCTAAAAAGATAGCCAACTAGATCCTTTTTTCTACTTTAAAAAAAAGTTAACAGCCAGTCTCTATCTTAAGAGGTTAGTTTTAAAACACGATCCCCGTGAACCTCTGCATTTACAAAACTAAACAACAGACGATTTTAGACGGTTATTACTGAAAATAGAAATTTTATTCAAAAATTCTAAAAAGATATCCGACTAGATCCTTTTTTCTTCTTTTATAAAAAGTTAACAGCCAATCTCTATCTTAATCGGTTAATTCTGAAACACGATCCCCGTAAACCTCTGCAACCATCAAACTCGCCTAGGGCTACGGCCGCGAGGAGGCATTCGGCATTGTTGTTGTTTTGGCTGGGGTAGACCGCAGCCTTAAGACGAATATGAATGAAGGATTGGTAGAATGTGTGTGATGCTAGATGACAGTACAATGTGAATCTAGGTTACATTCTAAGACCACTTTCCTCGGAATCGAGAGGACAGCCATTAATTTAGAAGGCGTGCAGCTATAGCCAGCCAATCTGGAGAAAAGAAGAAAATTTATTCATGTAAATCAACATTATATACAGGGTGTCCCGGAACTTTCTGGAACCGTTTTGTATATTTGTTTCTTACATCGAGACAAGAAAAAAAACATCATACAACTGGGGGTCTAAAATCCATCATTAAGCCGCTAGACGCCATTTTGTTTTTTTCGCATAGTAATTTTTATTTCCGTAATGAATGGTTGTATTTAGTTTATATTCAGGATGAAACTTTACAATACCAATGTGCATTTTCAGGAAAAAATAAATTTTTCCACTGTTTATTTTCAAAATGGCAGCCGTTTTAAATTTTCTAACTAAAATATATCAAAATCTCAAATATACAAAAGGGTTCCGGAGAGTTCCGCGACACCCTGTATATTGTAGCCCTTGTATTTTGAATACGTTTCTAGTACGGCTGCTCTGCGCGCAGTATGATGAAACATATATTTATAAGTATAAGTTATTAATTACATAAAAATAAAAATCAGTATTGGATTGTAATACTATATTTTTACCAACAACCAATACTTGACACTGACACAAGTTATAAAGTCATACAGTTTGTAATATACATTATATTTTGTGAAATCTGTATAAACATAGTTACACTGGATAGTTCTGAAAGGTCCAAGGCGAGATACCTTTCGATTTTGTGTCAAGATTTAACTTCACAGTAGGTTTCAGGATGTTGAATTTTTTTATTAATGTATGTACTAATGACGTTGAAGCCCCAAGTTGTGTTTATATAGTTCACTAAGAATATTAATTTCCTTAAATGGTGAATCTGCAAATAAAGTTTTCTTGTTGGTCCAATATTCCCAATGGAAGTTTCGAGGTAGAGGTTTTCAGGTGAAATTTTAGTACAGAATTGAATATTTGTGGAAAAAAAACAGTGGCTGTTAATTTTCTAATGGAACAACATATTTTACAATACTCACAATTTTTAGAAGATTTATAATTTTACGTGACCAAAATTTTCAGTTTTTGCAGCAAATTTCTATCCACTTACAATTTTCATACAACAATTTGAGGACTTGCTTTCCAATTTCTATCTTCTCAGATTTGTTAATACTCATAAAATTTTAATACATCATCAATTTGGGATAAGCAACAATTTTGGACGACTGAAGAAATTTAGTTCATACACTGGAATATTTGAGATGAGAATTTCTGAAGGTCTTCATGGGGAATTTTAATCCACTTACAATTTGAAGAGTACAAGGATTTGAAGATTCGTTTTCCAATTTCCAGCTTCATAAATTTGATGATACTGATACATTTTCAACGCAGCCACAATTTTAAATCGCCAACAATTTTCAATTATGAAGTAGATTTAGTATGTTAAACATTGGATTGAATGAACTAGATATTTTCAGGGGGCTTCATGTTTCTGTTGTTGTTATTGAAATTTAGATTTCCAAAAGTAATCCAAAGGGTTCCTTAATACTTTTTCAATTTTCAATTTATTTTGATTCTTCTTTTTCGCTTGCCTTGAAAATTTGGGTTTCTGGAGAATTTTTCATGTGTCGTTGTTTTTTATTATAATGCTCTCTCATGATCAATGTCTTACACTTTTAAAATTCATATATTGACATAAATTTCTATACAAGTATCGTTCATAATATGTAGTAAAAATTAAAATTTTGAAGAACCAGCAAAATTTAGTAATACAACAATTTTTATCAAACTATGAATTTTTACTGGCCAAAATGTAACCATGGATACATTTATCGACTATTGAAATAAAAGAACAAATTCAAGTAAAATGGTCTATTTTTATATTTGTTAAAATTATTACTCTATTGATCTCTTCTTTAGTTTCTGTTAGACCAGGCTAAATGTAAGGTACCGGTAACTTATAATAATTTATTTTTAATTAAAATAACATTAAACTATAATAAAGCATTTTGTACGTTAAATTTCATGTACAAGCTGTATTTGTGCATCTTGAAGGAATAATTTTGACTGTTTAAAATTGGAAATAACAAATGTCTAGGCAATTTGTGAAAATGCAAGCATTTAATTTACTTATAGTGTAGTAAAATTAAGCCAAAATATGGCTGGAAAATGAAATAATTTTTGGACAGCGAATTTTTGCTGAAATGTGTTCTATGCAATCCCCTGACCTCCCTCAGAAAAGTCCCCTGAAATCCCCAGTGGGCAACATGCCTAAAAATTATGGGATGGCCCACGTGGAGTCAGAAATAAATCTTTCTTCGACTAATGGGTTTATGTACATCAAATTAAAGCTCTTAAGTAGTAGAATTTAATGCCGCAAACCCCATCTCAAAAGGTTGCCCGAGTCGAAAACGGCAGCCTGTCAAACTTTGAATAAAAATCAAATTTTATTTTGAACGCTTAAAAATGTAATAATCTTTGAAATACTTGACCTTTCGAGGTGCTGTTTGCGGCAATCGTTTGTTTTTACAATTACCTTTAAAAATGCTGATAGCTAGTCATATGCTTATCATACTACTCTTGAACCACCCTCCACATGGACATCCCAAAGAGGAAGTTAAAAAAAAATTTTCTTAGTCCATAGCCATGCTATACATAATTTTAAAGGTCTTTGTAAGGAGAGTACATAGCCGAAAACCAGACCTCAAAAGGTCAAATATGTCGGAAGTTATTGTATTTCAAAGTTTCGTATTATTTTATCCTAAACTTTGAACGCCTGCCATTTCACTCCCGACAGTTATATTGAAGTCGGGTTTACGGCATTGTATTCTACATTGTAAGACCTTTAATTTGATATATATATACCTTTTGGAATGTATTTAAATTTAGTATGCTTAATATCAAATTTTAATGTAACTCCTTATGGGCCAACCCCTCATTTTTAAGCGTGATCCCCATATCGGATTTCTGGGGACTTTTCGGAGGAAGGTCAGGGACGCCATAGAACACATTTCAAAAGAAATTGGCTTTCCAAAAATTATTTCATTTTTCCCGACTAATTTTACTACACTATTATACAGTATTGATACAGTACCTATACAGTAGTAATAAATTCAAGTACAAATTTTGATTTCGTTGTTTATTGAACTATGTAATTTAGTTTATTGGGTTTTTTCCTATTGACTAGGATTTTTTTGTACCGCCCGTAATTGAACAATGTGTATTTAATGTTAGAATGATGTTTATGATACTAATTGCATGATTTTTTCAAGTAAATAGCAAAATTAAGAACAAGAATGGAAGAATGGCAGGTTGGGAGAAAGAAGAGCGCGCCGCCGCCGGGGGGCAGCTCACTGTCAGCATATCAAGGGGCTGCTGATGAGGCCCCCCTCCCCACAACGGACAGTAGAAGCTCCTATATGGTGCATCTCACTTGCAGCGTTACTGGCAATAACAACAATATCGTGGAGCTTAACATTATTGGCTTACGTACTAAGAACGTACAATAATTTAGGATTCAATACTTTCATCCTAAATAAATTGTCCTCCTTGATAAATCCATATTATCAAGTTTGTGAGACCAAAAGAAATGAATTATTATGAACCTATTAATTCCCTTGTGTAGCATAATCTTACTTTCATTCAAGTAATAACACATTACAAATAATTAATTAAAAGGACTTATCAATAACATTTCCTGCTCAGAGAGCATTGTAACTTTTTTAAATTCAAGAGTACAGTCAAAGGTGCAAAGACGAATTCCAATTTTCCCCTAACATTAATAAAAGAAGGAAAAAATTTGTGTTTAAAAATTAACGAAGCGGAAGTTTAATAAGTGACCATCATCGTTGAAAAATAAGTATAAAACGACTAGTTAATTTTTTTCTGGTTTAGTTTTTAACACTTATGGATAGACTACTGACAATAAATTATTTATATTATTATATTTACCCATTAGTTTCCAATTCAATTAAATTGATATCTTGTCCTATACCACACATAAACCTTTAAATGCGTTTTTATTATTTTTGTAAAAATCCTAGTATACCTAATAATTAAATAGAAAAATTGCAAAATAGACAAAGAATGTCAAATATAAATAAATAAGTAAAACTATTTTTGATGAACAATAAAATAAAAAAAATAAAATAAAATTAGTGAAAAAATAAAAAAAAAAACTTTCTTGACAATCCTGTTAACCTCCAAAGCAACCTTATTCAACTTAAAACCTATTTTACAAGAATTTAAATCACTCAATAAATACATTTTATGGTTAATATACGGAGAAAAATGCAATTACTTTATTTTTAAAACCAGTCAAGAAATTTTATGAAATTGCGATTATTGTACTCAAGTAAAAGTTAGAAAAGTATCATGAATAAAAAGTGTCCATAGCACACAGCCAATTTTATTGTTACGACTGAGTAATATTACCACGAATAGCTATAGCAAAACTGATGGCGTAATAGAGCAATAATTATAAAATAATTTCATTAAATAATCTTTTATTATTGACCCTAGTTAGGAAACACAATAGCCTACCATATTTCGGAAACCAATATTTTGTATTACCATGCATACGTATTTAGCATAATTATAGGCAAATTAAAACTTTCCTAATTTCGTAATAAACTCTAAAACAACTCGAGACTGCGAGAGTTCAGAGACTCCCAAGCTGGATGGGGCCCTGGAACCCAGTACCCGTGTATTCTATTGCAGCTGTGAGTCAATCCAGGATGAAGATTGATTGTTGATGGGGGTTGCTGCGCGATCGTCCAGTAAACTCCCCGCATCTATCTTTCTTGGACACTCCATTATCAGTCTTTTGTATTGGCTTCTTACTAACCCACCTTCCTATGATGGTAATGTTCAAACAAATGTGGTGTAAGAATGTGTAGTGGATAAAATGTATTTTAAAAGATTCAAATGACATTTTTACTTGTTATAATATTTTTGTGGAAAGGATAACAGTGTTTCATTGTTATACGTAAAATATAATTTTACGAGCTATCCCGTGCGCAAATTGTGCACTTTATGATTCTGTATGAGTGAAACTCACCTACAGTACGTGAATGTTGATTATGAAGTGACAGAGATCTATTTTTGTTTACTATCTGGCTTTTAAAATTCATCTGAATGTAATCAGCTGTTAAATTATAATTCACATTAAAGAACCTGCAATAAAAGTTGGTCAACATTTTAAAGCGCCCTCTAGAAATAAATCAAAGGCCAGGGGGGCGAAGCCCGAAACTATATGACCTTTTTAATTACGATTCGTCACTGCGCTATATCCTAAGCTTTAAAATGACACCTCAATCTTAAAAATCGGTTTAGTAGGTCGAGAGAAAGAGGGACGTAACAGACAAAACCCTTATAGAAATAAGAAGATAGATTCGTTAGTTCAGTTAAAACAAGCATTCAGTTTTCACGAAAAAATAGGTATAGGTTATGACAACCATACAGCATGATAGCTAATTCAATTACAATTCCTAATTTTTCATTAGCTTTTTCAATATCAGGGATAAAATTTTCAGACACACAAAACTGAAAAATATGCCTATTCTAATATTATTCATATACAACTCTCCAGAATAAAGATTATCTCAATCATCATCCAGAAAAATAAAAGTACTCGAATATATGGGCATTTACGAATATTTGTTTTTGTAAAAGAGCTCTAGTGCTATTATAAAAAGGGACATTAGAGATTTTATTTTGACGAAAAGTTATCTGATTGAATAAATTTAATATAACAAATTGAAAAAATCAATACATTTTTAAGGATCGACCAGAGAATAGAATAAGATAGAGAATGAAGATATTTGCCTGGACTGATCGCTCGTTACGACCCGGCACTGAATAAAACATGAAACTGAGTTGGACGATTCCCTAAACCCGTTTACTCTTCTTCTCAATCACCCGTGTTGCTTTTCTAACAATCCAAAAATAAAAACAATTCCACTTAATACCCAGGTTCTAAAATAGTAGAACTTCAAAGAGTTTTTTTTTAAAGTTATAATGAGCCAATGGAATGTTTAATTCTCAAAATTATTAAATCTAATATGGGCATAAAGATATTCCTGTTAGTTACGTTAATTTTTATAACGCATAAGAACGGCTGAACTGATTTGGCTGAACATTTGTGTCAAGTTAGCTTAGACGGAGACGGACATAGATATTTTCATCCCATTCCCGTGGGACGTGGGATAGCCCCAGCACCGTCATAAATATACCCACGTCAGGTTGTTTAGGAGTTTTTTTTATCTAGTTGTTTATAAACAAACCTATGGCAAAAAATGTTTTTTTGTAATTAATTCTATAAACATAAGTTCTAATTTAAAGTATTATGGGAAGTTCTCATTAAAAGTATTGTTTAAATATTGGCAATAAAAAACTAGAGGATATTGGAGACTTGCAGCTAGTGAGCTTAACGGACGTGCTGAACCTGACGGCGATCACTAGTGAACGTAACGAACAAACTCACCCGAAGAGCAAAAATTCCTCAGGTTGGCACTGCAAGGCATGCCAGGTGACAGCTAATTTGTAACTAAATGATAATCATATTAAATGATGATTACTACATTCAGGGTTGGATAAGAGTCAGAAATATTGATGATAACGCCTTAATTTCTTGCTAAAATTTAATAAAAATGGTTGTGTGTGTATAGTTTTTTTTATGTAAACGTGTGTAAAGGAATAGAAAGAATAGAATATATATATTTGTATATATATATATATATATATATATATATATATATATATATATATATATATATATATATATAGATTATATCGATAATTTATTATTATTTTTTTTTTTTGTAAGCGAGGTTATCGAAGAAAACTATTGAGCAAAAAACGTAACCATTATTATGATATGTCATATACCTACCATCCTAGTCACCGGTTGTGAAGTGTCGTAAAATGGTGTAATACCGTAAATAAACAAACAAATAAATAAATAATAAAACTTAACCCCAAGAAATTTAGTTCTTCTCAAACAACAGATTTCAATAAGGATGATTCAAAGTTCATAACAATTTGTAATCCAGGTTTGTACAAACTGGAGCTTGGAATGTTAATAACATTCCTAAAATGGCCGATAACGTCTTGCATCAATGTTTTGATGATATATTAAAGAGATTTTATGATAACCTTAAAATTGATAACAAAAAATTTAAAAGGGCACAAAGAATTATCTTTAAAAGGCGTCCAGTCCTCAAAGAAATATTTTCAAGAACTAAACTAAGCCATTTAAATAATGAAAAGAACATTTTAAAGGAAAAACAGAGCCTTGTAAATACTTACATGAGTTGTTTGTAAAGTATTCACAGGCTCATTTTCTTTTACAAGCCACTATACAAAGAAATCATACAATATCAAATAAATACCATCTTATTCACATTTATAGTGATCTGAGGACGCATGATTGATTGCTTCAATAAGTTTAACTTTCCCATACTTGATTTATGATACGACAAAAACTTTCATTTCACTAGTCATACACCAATTACATTATCATAAAATATGTTAGGAGGAAAATATTAATTTTATTAAATTCCTATTAAAAATAACGTATAAAAATGAGAAATAAAAACTTTTTTTCTTAAACAGTAAGACCCAACTGATGCAGGGATTCCCAAACGCAAAATCTTCTATATACAGAAATATTGCTTTTTGTAGACATACATATATTGAATATATTTGGAATAAACGACCATTCATATTTAAACATGCACTCTCACAGTCACTTGTACTTAAAACAGAGTTATCCATAAAACAACTGACAAAATTTGCCGCTGGTGCATTTGACAGTTAAATAAATTAGTTACATTTGGGAGGGGCTCGCTCACTGTTTTAAAGTCCTTTAATTTTAGAAACTGGTATAACATGATCATTTACCTATTATGACGTACAAAATAACAATAACTCTCCTCATTGTTACATAAAAATATCCTATATATATATATATATATATATATATATATATATATATATATATATATCCTTTACTAACAACAAATTTCTCTCTTGTATTATTATTTTACTTTTACACTTACTTTCTACATAGGCCTAAATATAGCTTAATAAGAAGAAATAACCAAATATCAAGAAGCAGCATTGTCGAGAAACATTTAAACCATGTATGGGGTTTTACATACGAAGGTCTACAGTTTTCATTGGTTTTACATAAACATATTCATTATGATTTTCTTTATCCAGTCTTTTCAATAATTATGAGTTCAATACTAAAAGAGAAATACTGCCACTGACCGGATTTTTTTGTATACAGGGTGCCAGGTTAAACCTTTACACTTTAAATATAACTCCACTTTTGATATAGTAACATTCATATGCATCTGGGGCTTATAATATGTAATAGTTGTACTACAGCTGTAACTTCTACATAAGCATTCGAATAAATTTTAGTGATTTTGAGTCGTTCCTTAAATGAGTAATATAACCCATAATTTATAAACAAATATCGATCCTAAAGAATGCTGTCTGTTTATTTATTTATTTATGGTATTACACCATTTTACAACAATTCCAAAAAGTGAACAAGATGGCAGGAATACAACATATCTTAGTGACTAAGTATACACTCTAACAAGTGAAATTGTAGCATAAATTAATGGGAGAGATAATAATGACTATCAGTAGATAAAAATGGAGACAATAAAGAGCACAAGCAATAAATAATATGGATATTAAATAATATATACTAATGGTCATGGTGAAATACAACAAAACAAAAATGCAAGACAATGACAATAATAAGAAGAGCAACAATTAATTAGTTGTTTGTCCATAAAGTCTTGCCCTGATAAAGAAACCGTATAGTATGAAAACAGTTTGTGGTAAGATAAAGTTTTATTTTCAGTTTTAACAAGTAACTTCTTAAGTTTTCTACGTCTATGCACAAACTCAATACACTTCAATGTGTGCACCTTGGGCAGCCTGTAAATCGTTTAGGTAATTTTTAGTTAGTTTTTTTTATTAACATACACTTTTCGGTTTCAGATACAAAAACAGAAGTTACATTCCTGACTAACGGGCGTCACTTTATTCGTGGTGAACGAGGTAGCAATTTAGTCCGGCCACCACGATTTGTTTTTGTAGTGCATTTTAATTAAACTGAATTGTAGTCAATCACCTGAATTTAGGTGTTAACCAATTAATGAGAAGAGACTTGATTAAAATTTCTTCAAAACAAGAAATGTAAGGTGACTGTGGCTATAATGGTGTCCGTACAGCAAAGCTATGATATCAGGGCAAGACTTTACGGACACCCGGTATAACTTGAGTATAAGGAAAATATAGAATAATAATAATGGCAAGAATTAATTCCATGCAGATTAGACAATTTGGTAGACCAATCATAACTGATTAAACACAGAATAAATTAAAATGAAGAATACTCGACAATTTCAACAATATCCAAGGATTTTAATTGAATATACGTATAAAATAATTGTGAAGGCCAGGAAACTGTTTGAAAAAGTGTAGATTGGTAATGGTGGCCCTAAGTGAACAGAGGGAGGAAAGTAGGTAGGTAGCGATTAGATTGCAGGAAGCTTAGGGGAGGTTGGTAACATTCAACTGATCACTTAACTGCACTGGTCACTTTAACATTGAATTACTCCACAGAGCTGACAAAGAAGTATTAGATCGCAGCAGAAGTCGTCGTAGATTAGAGCGCAGTAGCTTGGAAAGACCATTTTGGTAGGCATAGCTGGTTGACTGGAATCTCCACATAAAGACGGTCCGGGATCGCGTGCCTCTAGGCATATTAATGTAAATTTCTTTAAGAAACTTGGTACAGTCGATGTAGCCGTTGGCTATTTTGAACAGGTTCAAAATATCAATATGTTTACTCCTCAAGTAGACCACAGTGGGGTTGCAGGTCGTAGAGTTCTACAACATAGCCAAAAGAGGGGGAGTCAGGTAAGTGTAGTCAAGCTTTGGCCCAAGCATCCTCACAAAACTAGTTTGAATTTTCCGTAGCATAATAGTGTGATAAGCTTGATAAGGGCACCAGATGATGGATCCATACTTTAATATAGAACTCACTAGACATTTGTAGAGGAGAACCATAGTTAGTGGTGGTGTAGTCTTTGGTGGATCTAAAGATGAAGCCCGACAGAGAATTAGCTTTTGCTGTAATACATGATCTAGAGGGCTGAGTGTGAAAGGTAAAATGATACTAATCCTTGACTTTATCTGCTCTGTTTAGAAGAGACACATTGATTTCGTAATGACGGAAAGGCTAGACTAGAATCAACTGTGGTGAAGATTTTCATATCATCGGCAAACATAAAATACATGGTCTACACGGGTTTACCATTATCATTAATAAACTTTTCACCAGGACAATAAAAATAATCAATAATTTAAGAAATGGGCATATTCATCAGCTAACTTTTGTCAAGAAATGAAATTTAACTTGGTTTCCAAAATTGGCCAATGGTTTATAGTTTTAAAGCATGTTCTAAGACACAATTCATACGGTTTTCGTAAGTTTGAATTTTTTTTTCAAATATGACCAAACCCTGTCATAACTTAATATCTAAAATAAATAATAATAATAAAATGATATTTTTTAGTAATGGCGTTAGGTTTGGTAGGTTAAATCGTATAGTTACAGAACGTGAATTTAGATTACATTCAATATGTTTAGTTATTTGATATAATATTATATTTCTCAACAAACCTTATTTAAATACAAAAACAAATTAATATTGTTTTGAATCGACAGTCAAGCCAATGCAATCATATAAAGTTGAAAGAAAGTTAAAAAACGTTCATAATTTTTTTCTACCATCCACGTTATACGTCTATTTTGGAGTCAACAAAAATTCCCTGTTGGAGGTGTAAACACTCCTGTTTAAAATGCTAAACACGAGGACAAAACTTTTACAGTCTTTCCCAGATTATTCCGCTCTTGAGAATTCCCACCCTTAACAAATGGCTTCAGTTTAGCACTAATTTGAATATTTTACATTTTTCATTCCTGCGTTATATTTCGTGTTTAAAGTCGTAGCAAATAATGTGTACTTTTTTCCTTTTTATAAGCACATGTGAATAAAATAGTGAAGCACTGGAATAGTTTATACGATGATATAATTTATTTGCTGCAAAGTATTTGTGAATGATAATATCATAAAAATAGTCTTCTAGTGATGTAATCATTTCAGTTTTGCTTACACTGATTTATCTACTACAATAGTTAATGTAATTTGAAAATAAATTTGAAAGTGATTTAGGTGTTCCAGAAAATATTTTTACGAATAAAAATTATTCAATCACAGTCCCTCGGAGAAACCTCGGAAGCAGCAGTTACACAATTTACTTTATAAAGTACTATAAATATACGATTGTACCATAAAGTACGTTACCTGAAATACTGAAGGTTAGTTATGCACCTGTAAGTCTTTTGGTTGCGGAGACACATCATATTAACGTAAAACAAAATAAACAAGCATTGGAAGTCTAAAAAAAACGATATCACCCATGTCCGGACTAAGCTCCATCGGGTTGTGAGCCGACATCAAAACCCAAAACACAACCCATATAAGCATTTTGTACTTTATTTGTACCTTTTTGTAGAACCGATAATGCAGCAGCGATGCAAGTTAAGGTAATGGCTGATAAGATATCATCCGGTCTATGAACCTGATATTCCGTATAACCAATTTCACGTTTTTAATGACTCTATTTTTAATGACTCTATTCGAGGAAGCCATTTGTGAAATATTTATTCTATTAGGACAAATATTATTAGTGGAGGCCTTCTTTTACACTATACCCTTAGTTTGGTTTAAATTATTAAAAAACCTGATTTTAGAACTATATTTTTGTATTTTACATGTTTTATTCTTTGATAAAAAATTCATTTTCCTACCACTGCATGGAAATAATCATATTGCCACACCTGTAAACCCTACGCAAAGCAGTTCATTTCCGGTTTCCGTTTCTTTTCCGCTCTACAGCGGCAACGTTCTTTACCGCACGCTAAATCAAACAGCAATTTAAAGTCAGCTGTTATTACAAACCATGCCACAGCTGTTGGTCATTGTTGTCGTTTCATAATAGCTTCTTTTTTTAGTTTGAGGGTATGTTTGTTATTCAACAGTGTGTTTTAACAGAAACGAATCAAACATAATTTAAATGAAATTTTGTATACAATAAAACATTTAATCTGTTGCAATTATGTTGGTAGGACAAATCTTGTGTGTATTACGAGCGCAAATAGTCATTGACGCTCTCGAATTGTTTGGCCGCACTCATGCTTCGTGCGGCCATCTGCAATTCTCGAGTGGCAATGACGTAATTTACGCTCTTAATACACAAATAGCTATTTGCATCACATAGTATTTGATAAGTGCCTATTAAAACCCTCTTAGACTTTAAATGAACTTTAATTTGTGATGTTAAAGATATATAAAGTTTCATGTCAAAATATTCTTATAGACATTAAATTGGTTTCAGCATTTCTATATATGTTTTTTATGATACCAATCGCAGTAGGAGCCGAGGCAGGGTCGAGGCAGGAGGTTCTTGTGAGAGCGGCGCCTCGTTCCGCGCACCTGGCTCTCGCATAACTCAAGCTCCGAGCAACAACAACTCCCTGTTTATGTGTTAGTTTACTAATAATCCAGTTTCTGTACGATGCGTGCCACAGTTTCTGTTTGATTAACATATGATACCAGTAGCAACCATTAGTTGTGAAATACTTAGTTTCTAATCTCCCATTAAAAGTGTGACAATGAGTCTTTTGGTAGAGATATTGAAAATTATACTACAATATGCAAACTTTAAACTAAATAATAAAAAAAAAAATGTAAATAATTAAAAAATAAATTTGTTTTTTGTGGTACCTTTTCAATTCATACCATACTAAAGTTACAAAATAAAAAAAAAAAAAATATGAATTAAATAAATTGTAAAACAAAGCAATTCATATTAGTCATGTAAATAAAAATTACATTATGATTTACGTTTATATTTCACATTTTTGATAACACTGAAGAGTAGAAAGGATAAGTGAATCCCCGACGAACGGTTTTGCAAATAACAGTTCTTTGTTTTATTCATATATACTTCTTATTTTACTCCTCCAATGTATTCAGAAGCACCGCCGTGTTTATAGATAGCATAATAAACCGTTCCATCAAATGTTGTAATATTTTTTAATACTCCTTTTTCTCCAGCATTGAGTTTGAGTCAAAATACGTTTACATATTCATTATAATTAAATTTCTACAATATGGGTTTGTAGTATCACTTCGTTCCAGTAATTTATTTATCAACTATATATTTGTAAAAAAAATCAAGTATCAGAGAATCTCCAAAACCAAAGAGTATACAGGGTTGAAATTTGACATCAAAGATTCTCTTTGGTGCTCATATTTACTCACTAAGGAACGGTTTTCCAAAATTCCTTCAGGACCCTGCCTGACAGGACTTCAAAATTACAATCTAATGCTACTCTTATGGCCATTTAAAACTCATCTTTATGAAGGAAAGAATCTGAAAACTATAGGACCTAAGAGGTTGACATTTGGCTTGGAAAATTTAGCTGTAATGGAACTAACTTCCTTCAGAACTCCACCCTACAAGCCTTCAAAATATCGATTGATGTTATTTTTATACACCAATTTTACGACCAATTTCACATACGAATCAAGGAAACAACTAATCTAAAATAATAGCAACGGTGTTTACTTTGCCTTATACCTGCAACCTCAGTATCAGTATCTCAGTGTGTTCATACCTGCACACTGAGAAACCTATTTGCAACAATCTTTCATGGCTGCACCCCACAGAACCTAAAAAAACACTATAGAGCATATAAACTTTACAGGGTTGACATTTGGAAACCTCTAAAAGAGGTTTTGGACAATTTCTTCAGGTCACCGGCCCACAGAGCTTTAAAGTTTTAATATTTTATCTTTTGGAAGAAGATTTATTTGAGTCTAAAAGAGGTTTCCTTTCTTTTAAATTACAATTACAATCGCTGGCGAAGCTTTAATGGGTTACAGTTAGCTTTTAAAGCAATCGAGAAAACCACAACGTTTTCAGTATTACAGAGCCACTCACAATGGTTACGAACATTGGACATATTCCACACAAATTAAAACCTGTGAATAATATAGAATCTTTAGCTTTAAAAAATATAGAATTAACAATTGAATTAATTATCTTACATATTAGTTTACTATTAAATGCCTCATACAAGAAATGTAGAAGGATATGAATGGCATGGAAATCCCATTAATTTTGTCATTGAAGAAAATATATTTTGAACATGGATTTTTTTCCTGATAATAACACAGGTATTAAAGCGAATAATGATAAGCATATTAGAAAAGTTTTAAATAAAATTTAAACAACAATATATGTATTCCCGTTTTTACTGAAGACAGAAAATTCAATTGGACTTTTATTAAACTTACAAACAAATAAATAATACTGTTTGTCCTTTAACAATGACGGAAAAGCTAACATGCCTCAGTTGTCTTGTTTATTTCCATTGTTCGCCGGTTCATTGATAACAACCCTATTCTTTTCTGTCTCAAAGTATTGTCTGTTTATTTCATCTTATGGGCCATCAAATAAATTAGATTTGCTTTATCTTTAATCCTAAGATAACTCTAAGAGACAAGAATATTTTTCTTTTTCGAACTATTGCTCTCTAACCCTTATATAAGGTTGTAATGAAATTATCATTCAATATTGCAGTAAAAATTAGCTTTGTTGGAATATTTTTTAAAGAAATTAAGTATAATGATGTTTTATTATTCTGCATTAATCAGCCTGTTCTTTGTTCTCTCAATAGTACCAAAAACTAGGACTAAAAATCTCTTTTTGCCCTAGGACTGAAAAATTAGCTGAAATATTTGTTATGTCCTAGGACTGAAGTCAGCTTTTTTCTAAGTGTTATTTATTAAATTTCTATGCAGAATAGTGAAATTCAAACGTTATATTTAAACACTGTTTGAAAATAACAAAAATGTAAACACTGCATATTACTTATTTTGTAAATACAACATGAAAAATACAACATTATAGCTAATATTTTTAACGACTAAAGTGTAATTCTGCATTATGATAAAAAACTTTGTTCATCACTCGGAGCAAAAGTGACTTTTTAGTCATTTTTAAAAACTCGGCTGCGCCTGGTTTTTAAGACACGAATGTGCACTAAAAAGAGCCACTTTTGCTCCTAGTGATGAAAACTACTATTTTACACACAATGCATATCTAAAAAGACAAATATTTTAATATATGTTCATGAATAGTATAGACCTAAACTAGATGATGAATGAGTACATTTTTTTTTTGGAAATTAATTTTAGTCATGACAGTACTGACCTTTAATTTCTATATAAATGTTTCATTTTGATTGGAACAATACTTTGAATACCCAAACTAAAATATATGCTTTTAAAGTTTATACTATTGTTTAAACAGTTTGTTTCCAACCACTTTTACAAATATATTTAATAATTTTTGGATAGGTGTATTTTCAATAATAGAAAAAATTGCTTTTTAAAATGATTTATGCCTGTTGTGAATTAACGTCGTTGGTCTTATTGATCTATTCGAGATGTCCGTGTGTATCGATTATGTTAGATCTTTGTTGTACTGTGGTGTGGTTGTTCAACAAAGTACCACCCATTTGTTTGGTTTTTACCTTTTATAATATATTTGGATCTTTTGTCTCACACACATAAAAGGAATTGATAAAGATTCTAATATTTAAAAAATCTTCCTCTAATTTAATAATTCATTCTAATAGAATTGCAAAGTTAAACATTTTTATTAGAAGATTTAATGAATTTTTCGCTACAATATATCTGTGGACGAAATCCTGTTCTCCAGTCAATGGTTGGAAAATTATTCCTTTACACCCTGAAAACATTCAGAAATTTCAAAACGCATTTGTTTTCAGTAAATGCATAGTGAATTAAATGATAAATTATAACTGTTCCATTATTATTTGTATTGCGTAGTTTAATAGGTTAACAAGGAAAAATAACTAATCATTACTCCTTTCATGAGTAATCTACGATTTATAGATTTATATTATATTTTAATAATGAAAAAGTGGTGGTAAAAGGGGGGAACTAAGTTCAATTTCGACTCTCCAATATGAACTCCTGTAAGGAAAAACTTAATTTAACTTTTTGAGCCAGAATGAATCTTATGACTCGCTTTATCCCCATATAGGTTGAGGTATTATTGGGGGGGGGGGGGGGGGGAAGAACAGCTCTCTGGCCCTCGGAGTGACAGGGCTGAGCAGGTCAACGCAGAGCCAGCCTGCGGCGAACAGCGGTGCATTACCCTGGTGCCATTCCCCCCTCTCCTATACTCACTGGGTTAGGGTCAGGGTAATGTCAGTAAATCCTTACCAATAATAAATCTACAAATTTCTGAACTGAATCGGAGGAGGTTATTTTTGTGATATTTGGCAATTTTAAGCATATAAAAAAGAACTTTTTCCAGCAAGTTATCATGCCCTTTTCTTAAAATTTTCCAAAATGTTGTTTTCAAGTAGATTTTAAAAGTATTTGAGAGGGCTTATTTGGGAACAAACTGCACTTATTCTATTTGGAAATTTTGTGTACATTATAAAAATGTCATAAAAACGAGATTTAGTAAATGGTAAGAAAAACAAGACTTTTGTGGACAATGTCGAGAAATGAAATAATAAAAAAAAAAAAATTGAAAATGACTGTTACTGGAGGTAGGAAGAGTGAGATATATTGGCCTAAATTGCCTATTCTTGTAGCATTTTAAATGCATAATAATATTTTTTACACTTTTTACCTTGTATATATATTTTATTGTAATGATTTTCTTGAGTTTTATTTTGTTACAGGATATTGGCAGTGAGATGATATGAATGTAATAATATACATATCAAACGTATGAACTCGCGTGATGGGAGATAGTCAGCTGCTCTATCTGACTTAAACATTTCAGAACCACTCGAGATGAATTATAAATGTAGTTTTTTTGTCACTAAATGGATATCGGGAATGTGCGTTTAAGTTTTAAAATTTAATAAAATGTGTCAATATATTAAGTAACTTACTAAAATTGCATTATTTTTAGTAATAAAAATTATTTTACATCTTTATCTTGTAACTTAGCAAATTTATTTATAAATCATCATAAACTAGGCCTACTTAGTTGTTTGGAATGATTGTATAATTTATTGTTATCAAAATTTATGAAAAACTTGCTTTCATTTAGTATTTTTGCTTATTATAGCTAATGAAAATTAGCTTACCAACATTAAAATATTTTACTCTAATATTGTAATTATTTAACATTGCTCTCTGAAGGTTGGTTTTTAGTTTATATTTAATACTTTCCAAATATTTTGATCAATCTTTAGAGAACCATTTAAATTATTTGAACAGCTATTATATATACATTTTAATACTAAAATGATTTAACCAATTTATGAAACCACTACCACTTGAGTTAAGAAGTTAAACAGCTGGTGTAAGCGACAAAGCTGGAGGAAGTGTAGAGTGAGAGAAGACATGGAGCTCTAAATGGAGTGGAAAACCGGATGACAGCGATTTCGTTGCTGCCTCCAGGCGGATTTGAGACTTCCTCTTGGTGGTTGTGAACTAAGTTTTCTTAGACCAATATGCTTTAGAGTTTCGTACTGTAGTTAATCTAATACCTAGATTGAATATTACAAATTAATCCACACAACTTCCATAGTTCAGATATTAACAAAATATTACAATTACATTATTTAACAAATCAACTTAATTAGCATGTGGTGGTTAAACGTTGTTTGAATGTGCGTGCCATCTGTGTCACAAAAATTTGTATCAAATATATAATTGTCAATCGTATATTCGTACAATCATGATATATGGAAGATATTTAGACAATCTTGGGAGATGCATTTGGTACTTTTACTGTCAATCAACTAAAGAATAATTTTAAAATTACCTAGTTGGCAATGGAAATTTAGATTTCTTAATTGTAATACTTCTCAATTGTGTTGAGGCCAGTGCCGTGAAAAGTAAAGTCAATCAGGTTACTTGGGACTGCAGTTCAACTCCAGCAGTGATTTATGCACTATGCACTCCACTTTGGGGTGCAATTTTTCATGGGGTCGGTGTGAAAGCATCTCAGGGTAGGTTTAAACTGGATTTGGCACCTGGCACACACCCTCTAGGATACTGCATGCCGTGTCACCTTATTGATGCTACATTAAGCTACTGGCGTAACTGCAATATCACAACATGGTGTCATCACATCCTACAGACTTACGTTGCTTAGGGGAAATAATGTTCTCAAGCATTAGAAATTAATTTACTTTCCTTAAACAATATCCCTGACTGAAGGATATTTTTAAGAGAACCCAGTTGTTTATTCTTAAAATGGTCTTACTCTTTTCCTCTGTAAGAACATGGGGAGCAAGTTCCAACAATATGTTTTGCTAGCTATTTATTACTACATTGTTTATGGAATAATCTGAAATTCTCAGATAAATTAAATTTAGAGATTTTATTACGTCATAGAAAAGCTTCAGTAGCAACTAATTACAAACCGCAGTGGGTGATGTTGAGTTTAGATTATTACACTCCAATGATGCGATGGCCGCTCCTTCCGGCTCGATCGGTCCGTCTCATAAGCGTCAGATCCTGTTATATCTCCATTGTTGCTTAAGTGGTGGAACACTATCTTGTTGAAAATGTATTAATATTGACTCAATAATTGAAATAGTCCTAGATAAACAAAAGATTACATTTTTCTATTAGTAATTTTGCGAAATCGATATTTGTCTGTACACGTCTATTTATGGTTAGGGATCCATATTATATGTGTAACAAGATGCAAAATATGTAACATGGTATATATAATATATTACAGATACTACCATTTAATATATGTTATATAATATAATATATATGTTTTGTATTATAATATTATTTTATGCAGGATGGGCCATGTGTAAGGGAATATTCCTGATCTGGAGCAATTTATTTTCTTCTTAGGTTCGTTTTTGTAAAATAAGTTTGAAATATCTTTCTTTGTTTAATTATGGCACCTTACAATATTATCATTTTTAGTCCACCTCATAGTAGCTTATTCAATTAACGTCTAAACATAATAAGCAGTCAATATTGTATAGTTAATATTACCAGTACATAGGTAATTAATACTTAGAACCGAATAAGTAGGGACATCCTTATGGGGAAGTGAGAACGCCCTTGAAACACATCAGATAGCACCACCAAAATGTAATTTATTTAAGGATTATGCCGATTAGTTGAATTTTATCATTTGGCTGGAATAATTTTGCACAAGTTTTTTATTGTTTTGATTTTTGTGTACAAATATGCTTATTTTGATATTTAAAAGATAGAAGCACTCTTCCCGTGACAGCAAGGAAGAGTAATCCTAGCACCTGCGTGTTATTTCCCCTGGTTTTCGAGGGCAAAATTACATTTTTTACATGGGATGTCCCTACTTATTATGTTCTGAACACATAGGCAGTTAATGTGAATATGCTAAATAAAAGACAGATTTATGTGGCAACCTATGTTTACCATACTTACCTGTTGCACATGGAAGGTTGTGTCCTTCGGCTAATAATCGAGAGTGACAAGGAAGGACTGTGCTCACCAATGTTCAATTAATATATTTCCTGTGGCAATTTTAATCACCTACAATTAAACTTTATAAAATCAGTCCTCTTAATTAATAACAATGTATAATGTAATTAGGGTGAATGTTTTTGTTAAGTGCGGGTGTTTCGTATTTGCGAATCGTCGTTTCACGTTCAATCATGATGTCGAGGCTCCTTTATTCCCCCATTTATTGAACTTGAAATTATTCTTTCATAAATATAATTTTATGTTTGCTTTACACACATATACAGCCTGTCCCAAAATTCTCTGGTTTCCCTGTAGTGAATATGTGTCATCCATTGAGATGAATATATTTACACACGAATAAAATATATGTTGTTTTTAAACCCACATAAAGATAAATAATGGTGTATGACAAATTTGTACAAGGAGCTTATTCCTGACTGAATGATACCTTTTCCTTGCTTCTGAAATTAATTGCGGAATTTCCTTGAAACTTGCCGCAATTTATAAATATTAATCATTTTATTGATAATCCACCGTCAAGTAAGTTGGAAACAATGTTAACTATACAGTAATTTTGATATGACACTAAAAGCTTAGATTAAAATATTTCCTTTTATAATAATTATTTTTAGTAACCTAGTTTAATTCAATAACTCCAAAATACCAGTCATGTAGTTTATATACGTATACTATATTAACCGATGAAACTGATAAACGTTTAATATTAACTACATGTTGTTAAATAATAAGGATTCTCAAAAGTTTAAATTTTTGTTTTGTCTCAATTGAAGGCACGATGCATGAGATAAAGATAATGGCAAGCAGACTAACAACCATCTGTTTAAACTTTAAGCCAAGTCCCTTATCAATAACATAGGCTACAGCTGGTAACATGCTGAGTTGTTGTAATGATAAGCTGTTTAGTGTTCAACTGAATCAACACTTTATGTGGCAAAAAATGTTTCTCTATTAAAGGTTATTAGAGTTTAGGAAACTTGGAGGACAATATTCATTGTATGTTTTATGAAATCACATATTGGCCAAAAGTTATATATATATTTTTTTAATGAAAACTGGTCCAAGACACTAAAAAAACCAACTATCCCGCCGTTACTTCCCGATTTCCAACTAACCACTGTTTGAATAAATAAATTCATTGTTGAGAGAGAACCATTATACAAACTTCACACTTTATGCTCTATGTTTACAAATATGCCACTAAAATTATTGTATTAATTCGTAATTTACTTAGTTTAAATGATTGCAATGGAATGTAACGTTTGATAATAATAAATGAAAAACGGATAAAAAAATAAATTGAAATTAATTATAAATCTACTTAACTGTTTGTGACTGAACTAATTTATACATTTTCAAGCTATAAAATTGTCTATAAAGGAAATATTCCTCTATGCATTTTTGTATAGGCCCTATTAATATAAGAAATTGCAAAAAACATGTTTTGAGGTAAATTTTGAAAAACAAATTAGTACAGGATTAACCCCTGGTTAACGGGTGCTGTTCGAACATACCCAAACACTTGTTACAGATACCTTGAAGTAGTCCACTTTAAACTGTATAAATCTATGCATAAAACATAAACGCAATAAGGGTGAGTCAAGTTTTTTATTATTATGATAATTTACTATCCTTTTTACCAACTTTTGTCAATTCGAAATTGATCTTAGACTTTCTATGTGGATACCACTGCGTTCAGCGTAATTTTTTAATCACTCGTATAAAAAATCACTCCCTTTAAAAATTTCATTGTTAAGTAAACTATCAGTTGTTCGACGAGTTGAAAATACCTCCAAAATAAGGCAATATTGCTGCCCATATAGAATGGGCCTTAAAATTATTTTAAAAAGCTGATGTAAGGGCCAATGTACTTAAAAAAAAGTTAACTTCAAACATTAATGTTTTACTTTAAACAATGCAGCAGGTAAAAAAATTTTTAAATGTAATGAACAAATTTTTATTAAATTATCATGAGTTTTAAAACCGAATACAATTGAAAAGTGGGCTACACATAACGTTTATTAACTGCCGGGATTATTATCATCATTCTGTTGGCCGGTTTTACTTCGGGTGACAGACTCTGTCCAGCGGTGGCTTCATGCACTTGACGATGGGGGAAGTGTGGTATCCCGTCTGAATGTCACATTTGGCACACACTTCTCCTGGTTTTGCGCATGCGTTGTCTCCGTTCTTGACACTACACAAATTCACGTCTGAAATTTCACAGCACATAAACACATATTCTCGGACGATTTTAGGGAATCACAAAAGGAATAAAATCCCTTTAGAAATATTCTTTGAAAGATCTCGGCGAAAAAGAACTAAGAAAATATGGTCATTTAAGCTTTGCTTGAATTTACATGTTTAACGTTATGTTATGTTTATGTTCGTTTATGTTTAGTAATAACTTTTAAAAGAATAACAAAAGATAACAATATCAAATGAATAACAAAATAATAATAAAAGAATAACTTTTAACAAACATAACCTCTTGATGTGTGATCTTTGTTGGCAGTTGTTCTCAAAATGCAATGGTGTTTAAAGTTATTTTGATATATAATTTTCTTATGAAATTTCCTAAACATTCTATTTGAGAACTTCTGACAAGAGGACTCCTGGAAAAATTGGCCTCGTGTTATATTCTACAGCATGTTATGACATCGAGTTAAAGGTTTTTTTCAATAATTTTCGTCAAAACCAACATCAGGAGTTCAAATGCATATGTATGTGTCAGAAATAATATGAGGATGGATGGGTAGTTTATGATAGCTTTGATGTTAACTGACTATGGGTTTAAAGCACGAAATAGTTCGTACTTAGAACGAAATTAAATTAGGGTTGTCAGTATTATATTTAATAGAAAATCATGTATTTAAAACATAGTTTTAAACTATTTTTACGGTTACCTAGAGTGCAATTTTACTAAATAAAAGTATTAAACTGTACAAAGATACAACTTTAAAAAGAATAAACAGTAAAGGGTGCAATATTACATTATAGATTTGAACTCGAAAGGAGGGAAATATTTTTATTATAATTGTTTTTCTTACGTAGCTAGATTAACGTATTAAAAGTTATTTAGATAACTAGTCGAAGTGAATCTGACTCACTCACTCATTGATAAGGTAGAAAAAGTATTTTTGACTTCCGAGTGAACTAGAATCTAGAAATTCTTAGTTTGTAAGGAAAATTAAAATTCAAAAATCTTGTCATGTCAAAATTTAACAACTTCAAAAAATTAAAAATGTTAAAACGTGGAATTTGAAATTTTAGTTTTAGATCTCTAGCGGCCAAATGGTTAGTCCTATGAAATATCTGAGAGAACAATAGTCAAAGATCTTTTTATGAACCAACTAGGTCAAAATCCGATATATGTTCACAAGCTGATTTATTATTTACAGTTGATTACAATGAATTTCTACTGAACTAACGTAACCTAACATAATCTAACATCAAACAACTAATAAAAATTTTACCTAACGTAACACAGATTATATTATATTAGGTTAGGTTTCATAAAGTAAATTAACGAATTGTAGTGTAACGTACACATAGCATAAACGAACCTAAATTAACCAAAAACATAAGCTCACCTAGTTGAACTTGACACGGTAAATACAGTAAAACGGAAATTACGTAACATTACATTAAGTTTGTTAAATAATATGCATTATGTTAGTTACATTATGAAATATCGCTTTGGTTGTTAATTAATTGGACGACTTCATGGGAATAGTATTGGTAGTTCAGTTGCGGCCCGCATTCACTGCGATCGCACGACCTGCTGTAATCAATATTCACAAGAAAGATAACAGAAACCACAATAACGACAGGGATTTCTTTAAATGCTTATAGTAATGGAATATTAGTACAGTCACGCCAATACATTGTTTCATAAAGTTTTTAGACCATAGAATAAAGAATGAGCGGTGTAGACATATAACGGAAGGAATATAAACCTTTATTATTTGGATATTCAAAATTCTACTTTATAATAAATACTATTTTTAAAACATCATCAAGGTAAATTAATTAGTATTTATATATTTATGAAAAAATAATGTTGGTATATATGTGTATTTGAAATCGATTTACTAAAAAACCACTGGACTGTTTGCCATAAATTCAAAATATATGCTCAAAACAATTCGTAAAAAAACTTTTTAAGCCATTAAATTTTTTATCTCTCAGAGATTTGCCACAGGACCCAGAAAATGTATCTGAAGTATCTGAAGCTGCTTACCCTCAAGATTAATGTTTATGACATTTCAAATGTTTTACAGATAAAAAGTTACAAAAATGAAAACTCCTTAATTTGTCAACTTTTAGCTGTATCCTGTATTATACAGTACTTTGAAAACCATAACCGCCTTCGGGGCACCCTAAAGGGGATATGTTATTGTGTATACATGCATATGTACGTAAACATGGTAAGACAAATTTGAAAGCCTTATTGATGATTACTTATAAAGTTTAACATATTTTATGCAAAGTCACTCACGTGTGATATAGTACTACTACTAGGGTACGATTCCATAGAACAATTCGATTTACATTTTATTTGACGGTTGAACAGGTGCCACAATACATGGGAACGAGACTAATAAAGTACTTCCAGAAATAAAAATAAAAATTATTTTGGTTCTTTTTAAAGTACAGTAGACTCCCTCTTAACCGGCCACCTCGGGACCAGGCCGTGGCCGGATAATGAATTGGCCGGTTAAACCGATGTTCATTTAAGAACGCCATCCCACAATTTTATATGACCTAAATATAATTATTAGTTGAAAAAAAACCTTAAATACATTACTGTATATGATTTATAGCTAATATCCACCACCCATGAAATCCACAACAAACCTACACTAATAATAATTCATTTCTTTATTGTGGTCTACTGGATAGGCCTAGTAGGCCAAACGCATTGACTTCCGGTGGCAGTCACTTCCGCCCAGGACATTATAGTTTAATTGGTTTGGGAACGTCAATATGAAATAAAGTTGAATTGAATGATACACTAGATAAGAAAACTTAGTTTCCGGCGAAACGCGGCCGGTTAAAGCGATGTTGAGATAAAAAATGGCCGGTTAAAAGGATGTTATTTTGGGTCATAGTAGGCCGGTTAAAGCGGAGACCGGTTAAAAGGTGGCCGGTTAAGAGGGAGTCTACAAGTAGAAATCTTCAGCTTGATAACAAATTTTACAATCAGTGAATATCTGCAGTAAATATAATTAAATATCAACGTTGTTATTGTTGTGATTGTAAATATAACAAAGTTTTATTATGTTTGAAATATTAGTTTTAAGTATTTATTGTATTATTTGACAACCAGTATACGTGTTGCTCGAAAGCGAGCAATTAATACAATACAAATGTTACTTTTAGCTCTAAATCAATGACATCCGACCAAACCAATATTGTGAATATCTTTAATCACCAAAACTACACTTATTTACAGCTGATTATTAACAGATGTTTAAAATGCTTTATTCAATTCCAATGTATTTTAAAAGGGAAATTTTGAGATTTCAATGATGGATATAACACCTTTATTTGCAGTCCGATTCTTATTAGGTTTTGGTGGAAACGACTACAGACCAAGCCCTATCCAACGACACCAAAAGCTTGAAAATCAGTTGAAAATTGTAGGAGGAGTTCTTAACACAACAAAAAAAAAACCCTTAGCGTATTAAATAAGTGTAGATATCGATATGTTTTGGAACGGTACAACACCTTTTAAAATGTTAAATGACAATAAAGAAACTTTAATTTGAAGTGTACTTTCATTGGTCTCAATTCTACCACGCATTCAGATTTTGGGGTATTGCCATTATTATATACGAATTAAATATCGCAAACATATCTACAACCAAAACAATAACCATATAACTATTTGAACAGGTATCATAAAAAGAGCTCAGTGGAAAAAATTAATTTACAAACTATATAAATATTATTAGAGATCCGAACTTACTAATTATTGAGATTGCGATTAAAAAGATACATATAAATGTACGTATGTTGTTCATCGTATTATCTTCAACAGCGGGTTTCTAACACATTCGGAATGAACCCAAATATGTTACAGGTGCATAGGCTCTTTTGTTAGGTAGCGCTTAAAAACTTGACACAAACATGATGACAAATAACTTAGTTCTTTTCTTATTCAAATGCCACATTTCCATCATAAGAGCATTGTTTCAAGTTAACAATTCAAAATTAACACAATAACAAAAAATAATTATTGTTAAACTTCCAAAAATTGGTTTTTAAAACCGGATATGTTACCAAATCATGTAGATTTCAATATTGTTTTAATAACTGTACCATTAGTTAAGGATCCGTGGGCTTTTTCACGATACCACTTTTTTACAGACATATTGAGATACTTAAAGATACTCAAAGATGTGAACTGAATGTCCATCAGGAGCAAAATTGTTTACAAAAACAAACTACTTAACTACAGTTTTACTTATTTTTCTGAAGTCTACTTTAAATTCAATAATATTTTTTATAATCGCGTTTTTGTGTTTTCAACTAAAATAATAGCAAACATAATTTTTTTTTTTTGAAATATAATGTACTAATTCTCTAAACAAACTCTATCATGCTCTTACAACTTTTAATCAGTAAACATTTTCATAGTGTAATTTAAAGCCACAACATTTTGTGTACAGTAAGAATATATATACAGTAGTTAATAAGAACATTTGTCACAAGGCTCAAAGCAAGCGAAAATGAAACTGTAAATATTTAAATATAAAATTTGATTTGACCTTGAGTAAATAAATACTTTTATCTATAACTTTCCAACATAGTATCTTAAAGGTTCATTTCCTTGTGATCGATAAATTAAAAGCTAATAAAATTGCGATACTAAAATATATGCTTTTTTATGAATTTACAATATTATGAACATTAGTTAACCTCTAAACCCTTTAAAATTGGGAAAAATAACAATTTTTCTAAACCGTCTCACAAGATTTGACGTGAATGAGAAAATTTATGATGATAACTATATTTATTTTACTGAAAATAATTTACATTGTATGGGGATCTACATAAAAGTCTTTTAGCATGATCCAAATCTTAAAAGTTCTCGTTTCCGGATTTTTTTACTAAGATTATTGTGATTTTATTTGATGCTCTAATAACTTTTCCAGTCTTTTAAATACATTTTATAATTTTTTGTTGTTATTTTTTCATGTGGTTCTAAATTATGTTATTGAAAAATGTTTTTATTAATTGTATGATCAAAACTTATTAGTTGACAAACATTTATGTAAAGAGAGGGAGTGATCATGCCTCTTTAGGTGTTTTGATAAGGGGATTAATAATAATTAGATAGTGTTTTATTGATATATCTGGTATGAAACTAAATCAAATATCCTTCTGTCTTTTAGACTATATCTTGTTTAAGTGTTTCTACTATGTGCCATTTTAATATATACTTTATCAAACACCAGTACACACATTAAGTTTAAATTGTATTAATAATTTAATTTTAGTTATATAGTATTACCTGCGAGAGGAGGAGAGTAAATTAAATAAATAAATAAATAAATATATATATATATAAATAAATAAATAAATATATATATATAAATATATATATATATATAAATATATATATATATATATATATATATATATATATATATATATATATATATATATAATATTCTTCAATCAGTACATCATGATTAAAGAATTATGTATGAAGGATGAAAAATGCAATATCTTGTCTTTTTTTGTGTCACCCATTGTAAGTACAATGTTCCATAAGTATAAATAAAAAAATTAAGGTTTTCCTCCACAAAAAAAAAAAAAAAAAACAAACTTCCAAATGATTGAAAATAGTTCATCATCAAGTGCAATACCGACAGTGATTGTAATCATATAATTATTTTCTTTAACAACACTTGGTAAACATTTTTTGTTGGCCAACATACACTTTGTCATCTTTACCAAGATGACCTTGGTCTTTCGCGTAGCTTAGACCAACATACCCATACAGCACACAAAGTCTAAATCACGTTGAATAAACATGTAGGATGGATAAAAATTAACCGTCTTGCAATTATCTTTTTTTAAGACGTTTTGTAAACCTCTCACAATACACGTCTTATTTTTCTACATCTATAGTACGTCTTCATTTATTCATTCATAAAACCAAATCGCATTAACCTTAATTAAGATGTCTTATTGATATACAAGAAAAATTATAAATCTAAGATTATATTGTTTTCATATGTTCAAAAAAAAATTTTAATTAACTCAGGAAAATTTTTTCATGAACTTATACGTAGTAAATATTGGTATATTGTAACTATTAAACTAACATTAAATGAAAAAATTCAATAAAATGTATTAATTAACTTTTTTAAAAATATAGTTTTTTTTCATCCTGAAGATGAATAAAAAGCGTCTTCAAAATGTTTCCGTGTTTGTTGTCGTTAACGTGTAAAAGATGTCAAATTTACGTTTTAGGGACATCACCGCTCAACTCCTGCAAACTCATTAATAATTGTGAAAATCCCGAATTCAGTAACGGTACACATAAAAATAATTTAAAAGCTTTTGGTTTTGCTAATCTAAATGTGTGTTTTTAACTAAGTTTGTCAATATATGTTTGTAGCCTGAACTAATGTTTTACCAATAAAAGATTCTTGTCATATTCAAATACCTGATAAAATATGCAAAGAATTTATTTGAACTGATGAGACAGTCTTTTGAAGTCTCTTTTGAAAACAGGCCTCAGCTCAAGTAATGGGATTAATCCTTCTCAGAAACAGAGGTGAAGAAAACAAAGAAACGCAGTCACACTACCTCTCCTTCAAGGTGCAAAGTACGAATGCCACAACTGTTTGTAGACGATCAACAATCCACAAAAGATTTATGATTTTATCAATTATTTAGAAACGATATATCACCTAGGCTAATTAATTTTCATTTCTTTCAAGATCAAGTCGATAAAACAATATTTTACTCAGTCAGATAAAATTACAAAATAAATTATTCTAGAAAAATCCTATAGGTCATCAAAATATGCCATATTAATTCATTCCGATTTGAGTTTTGAAGCACGATTACAAAATTCATATTCTTCTGACATTTAGGAATATTGCGGAACTCTTTTACTGAGAAATGAATCTAAGAATTAAGAAATTAATTGAATCAAACGAATGATACGACAAATATAAATGCAATTCAACAGTTTCGATTTCATGAGACATTTATCTTTCTTTCAATAAATTGTTCTGTATATTTTACGCATGAGAAATTTACTAGAAAGTCACTTCCTTTGCAAAGTATAGCTCACTAGTTTTTAGTTAATGTTTCCACCCAAGGTGATGAAAATGAGCTATTTGTTTTTCAAGTTTACTGGATATTTAATTATTTCACTACAAGTCAGATTTTTCAAACCCAATGCAAAGTAACTTTAATGAAACCTTATTTCTTATGTTCTTCATAGAAACTACTTGCGGGTCTGGTTAGTTCGTGTGGTACGTTGTGCTTCGCCGTAAAACTAATTTGATTTATTTTGCTTGAACTTTTGCTTTTGATTCATAAAATAAACCACAGTAACGGTAACAGTTTAATTTTAAACTGTTTGATTGTTTAATTAATCTAAAACAAAAAATAAATCATTTTGAGTTTTCACCACTATACTCTCTGCCTTGAACACCTGCTTTTCCAATACTCTGTGTGATCGTGCTGATAATTTGAGTTTGTCCTGTCGTCCTCGTCAGTCTGTCAACTACGGAAGCCCTGAAGGGCCAAAGAGTAAGCGATCATTTTTTTACACCGCCGTGTTTCAAACACGGCGAGCCGTGTTTCGAAGACGGCGAGCCGTGTTTGGAAGGCGGCGAGCCGTGTTAGAAAGGCGGCGAGCCGTGTTTGAAAGTCGGCGAGCCGTGTTTGAAAGGCTGCGAGCCGCGTTTGTAAGTCGGCGAGCCGTGTTTGGAAGGCGGCGACGGCTCGCCGACTTTTAAACGCTGCTCGCCGACTTTCAAACACGGCTCGCCGACTTTTAAAGACGGCTCGCCGTCTTATAAACACGGCTCGCCGCCTTTCTAACACGGCTCGCCGCCTTCCAAACACGGCTCGCCGTCTTTTAAACACGGCTCGCCGTGTTTTAAACACGGCGGTGTAAAAAATGTATGCTTTCTCTTTGGCCCTTCAGGGCTTCCGTAGTCAACCGTCAACCACCCTAAGGTAAGCATTTATTTATTTCCATAAGCTTATATATGAAGCTTTTACCTTGTTATGGTAATACAGTATTATTTTATGAAAGTGAACATTGTTTTTTAATCTGTCAAGGTTACATATTCTACTCTAACCAAAGGCATTAAAATTGTAAAGGATATCTAACCTAATTTACTCTGAAATACCCTTCTATTATGAACTAAACCTCTGTAGGAATCCAATTGTTTTGTCTAATAATTTAAGTATAATTCTTTAACCTTTTATATCTTGTATTATACCAACAGACCTTTATAGGCTATCTAGTAATTATTCATTGCCAGGAATAGCATTTGTAATCTTGGATCGGTGCCTTAAAATAGGCCTAGGCCCTACATTCCCAAATTTATTTTTATAGGTACAACTTACCATCTCCTCAAGACAGTCTCTTGTCTGTTTTAAACTGATTGTCAGACCAATTTACTTTTAAATTTTAATGACTGAAAAACTGTTTAGGCTACATTATAACTTATCTTTGTCTAAGATGGGCCAAAAGTTTGTCACTGGGATCAGTGGGATCGGGCTCATCGTTGTTTATTTATGTTTGTAATCTATGTTTATTATCTAGGTATCCATCCAATTTCATCATGTGATGAGATGAAACATATTACCTGTGTCAAAATAGCCTACCGGTAAATTTGAAAGAATAGTTTTTGTTTCCTATGGAGTTAAAAATATAAAATCCAATAATATCCTCCCGGGCTTAGGTCTTTGCATGACAATTACCATAGTAGCAGATTCCCTTAAACTTATAGGAAAATTCACCAAAATGTAGAAATTATGTCTACTCTTTTATCTCACATTACAGTAATGATGAATGAAGTTCGACCTACATACTAGCCTACAACATGTCTATCAACCCTAACTCTGAATCAACTGCGAAGTCTCTTAACTGGGATACCATACTATCGAATGAAAATATCGATCGATCCAATCGATATCAACTATTGATTCAATTTAACTTAACTTAAATAACAAAGACAATAACTAACTGTACTGACAACTGAAATTTTTACAAAATAACATAGTATACCGGTAGGCTATATGTTAAAAAAAACAAGGTCTACTCGATCACATTCTTTTTAACTTTCCTGGGAATGAATACCAGTAGCCTACCGTACTTAGGTTGGTTCTTAATATAAATAGAGATAAGTTTAGGTTTTGCCAGTTGGATTTGTCAAGCCAAATTTTGTATTTGACATTAGTTGTCTATCCAACACGATATACCGCAGATCGGATCAATTGATTTTTTTATTCTAGCCTAAAGTATGGTAGTCCAGTTAAGAAACTGCACCCGTCAGCAGGTACCCTAATTCCTTAAACATTTCCCTATTTAGGAAAATATTTCTACCCTATTGTGGTTGAAGGCATGGTTGGACCTAATCCCGAAACCATGTTACTTTTTTTCATTTTGATGTACCCACAAGCCAAAAACAATATTATTCATATCTACAGTAGACTCCCCTCTCTTAACCAGCCCTCGGGACCGGGCCTACGGTCCGATAACTTAACCTAAAAGGTCAATTAAAGCGGGCGACTACATAAACATGTAAAATAGCCTATGTAGAAATAGGCCTAATTATACTATGGTATTAGAGGCCTATGTAGTAAAACAATAAATCCTTAAACCCGTTCAGCCATTTATCAAAATAGGCCTAGGCTGTGCTCATGTGCTAACCAAGCAAAAAATAACTGACTTTAAGTGATGTTCCACAGTTCTGTGATTTCCCGTGTGGGTGTGATATATTTTAGTAAAGCGATAAAGGTACATTAGCCTGACATATATGTGTTCTATGACACCCACACTCCTTAGTCCATATTTTAAGGCAAATATACAGTAAATTAACTGAAGAGTGAGTGTGAAAGATGAGATAGAGCTTTTGTTTACTGACAAAGACCATGTGATTCATTTGTCATTAATATTAAAACAAAGGCTCCTGGTTCAAGTTTCAAATATTATAAAAAACTTAAAACTGGTCAACGTGGTCGCAACTGCCTGAGGCCGGTTCTGAGGCTTACGGGTAGGGTTACACTACCAGATATTTTCCAAGCCAACCCACGGCCCTTTTGCGGTACAGTAGTACTGATATCTCAAACCCTTCTCCCCCTCCCCAATGCCTATGGAAAATAATAATAAGAGATAAACTTATGTGTTTTAGAGCTACAATATAAAATGTCGACACATTTTAACTTACACAGTAGGTATGTAACCGAGGCATTGTAAATAGCCATACCGATATATATTGAGTCGAACACAATAACAAAATGTTCAAACTCCCTTAAAATTGCTTCATTTTACTGAAAAAAACATTTTTCAAATTTCCTATAGAAAGGGAAACTATCTTGAATCGCCTAGGCTTATTCCTCAATTATAGCCTTATTTCAATTGTTTGGAGCATAAAAATTATAAGAAAGGCATAAAATCTTATTACCGTAATAGAAATCTTATCGTTCATAGAAACACTTTATAGTTATTACCATAGCAATGACACGGGCAACTGATTATCCGTTTCCTACAGATAAACTGTTAGCATACTTTTTGGTTTCATTACCGGTATTGAATTCACCTCATCGCTCACCAGAAAAAAATCAAATGTAGACTCCCTCTTAACCGGCCACCTCGAGACCAGACCGCAGCCGCCGGATAATGAATTGGCCGGTTAAACTGATGTAGGCCTACATTTAAAAATGTCAACCTACAATTTAATATGCCCTAAATTCAATTATACTTGAAAAAAAAAAACTCAAAAAATATTTCCGAGTAGCCTATAATTTATATAGCTAACCTCTGACACCCATGATATCCACGACTAAATTAAACTAATAATCACAGTTTTTTAATTATTAAGAACAGATTAACAGTTTTTTAATTATGGTCTACTGGATTTCAGGTCCAAGCGCATTCACTTCCGTCCAAGATATAACTTAATATGTTTGAGAATGTCAGTACGGTATAGTGTTGAATTGAATTATAGATAAGAAAACAACATTTCCGGCAAAACACAGCCTGTTAAAGCGATGTCGAGATAAATAATGGTTGGTTAAAAAAATGTTGATTTTGTGTCAGCTTGGCCGGTTAAAGCTGAGACCGGGTTAAAAGGTGGCCTGTTAAGAGGGAGTCCACCGTAAAGGATAAACACGTTTAACATATATTAGGCCTACTGAAAATTAACCTGTGTAATCTACTTTAAAGTGTATTGTGAGACCTAACTTAACAATATAGCACCAATATTGAAAACTCCGGACAGTATAACAACCCTGGATTGGACTCCCTAAAAATCCGGACTGTCCAGGGTAAACTCGGATGTCTGGTAACCCCACTTACTTAGCCTATGGGGAAAAATTTGTAAAACCCATTCCATTTAGTTTGTGACTTTACTGGGTACCATACTGATTAACCTATATTTGCTTGTAACACCTCCAAGGCAGCAAACCTTCATAGTGCTTGTTGAGTATATATATAGTAAAATTCATTTTGCAGCAAACATGTTGTGACAATATTATTTGTTTTGACAAACACTCGTAAAAATCTACAACTATTATGACTAGATAACCTAAACCAGATTGTTTATTAAAAGCATATTTTTTATTCTTTTAAGGCTGTGTTCGAGATGGGAACCCAATTTGACATCAGGATCATCCCATCAGGAGCCACATCAAAGGACCTCAAAGTCTGACTTGCGCTGATTCTCTTCTAAAATTAGAAGGTACGGTAATGTTTTATTTGGACGTGGTTAATTTTTATAATAAATTATGAGAGAATACTACTAAATCCCGTTCTAAATCATAGAATATTTTGTACACCTGTAGTGGACCTCTTAATCCGTACCCAAGGCTAATTTTTAAAGGTTCATTTGTCATAAATTAATTCACGTACTGTACCGTACAGTACTCAGTACTTTGTAGGCTTATAATTTAAGCTTAGGCAAATGGGAACTGAGTGAATAAAAAAGAAAATATAAATACATAAAGCAAAATCAGTGTAGCACAAACCAGTTTAATGCTCAGAAAACTCTTTAAGAATGAGCTTGTCCCATTTCTTTTGGATGTTATTATATTTATTTATCGCACATCTTATTGTACAAAGAGCTTTCTTTTGACCCACCGCAGGACAAAGACTGGAAATGATTTGACGGGTAAAAATGTGTGTAGTTTAAGTTTTCAATAGAGTAAATGTGATATTATAGTGAAACCATCTCTATCCTCAGGAGGAGAAGTACGATGGTTAATTGAATAGATGGATCAGCGGTTTCCATTACCGTACCCATTTCTATAAAACACTACTACCGGCTAAAGACATTTATTGTTAAAAATAACTGATAAAGAAGGTACCTATTAGCTTTCCAGAATAGCTAATTGTAAGTTTAATTGTAAAGTTTAACTGGTTGTGATAGTTGGTGTGTTAAGAGTATCATTTTGGTTAGCTTTTCTTATTGGAATGTATATAGTAATATTAATTTAAAACACCAAATATCCAATAAGTTATATAATTTGTTGGTTACGTAACAAATTATAAAATTTATTGGACATTTGGAGTTTTAATTTAAAACTACTATATGTTAAGAGTATGTTTATAGTATACTGTTGACTCCCTCTAATCCGGACTCCTCGGAATCGGACCATTGTCCGGGTAAAAAAATTGTTGGGCAATCCGGCGGTTGTTAACTTATGCAAATTAAAATCTTTAATAGTGTGTATTTACCTAATTCTAAAAATATATAAAGACAATTTTATAACCTAAACATTACGTTGATTTGCTACCAACTTGATGGAACCTCATTTCGATGACATCGATAAAAACAAAATTGACACCAGACAATAAGAAATAACACAAAAAAGGGCCACAAATAAAAACTTCACAGATTTATTTTTTTGTTAAGAAAGGGGCTACAATTTTCGATTCAAAAAATCACTACGCAGTTACTCTAACTACAATTTTACCTACAGTAGACTCCCTCTTTACTGGCCACCTCGTGACCAGGATGCGGCCAGATAATGAAATGGCCGGTTTAACCGATGTTCATTTAAGAACGCCAACCTACAATTTTATATGGTCTAAAATATAATTATCACTTGAAAAACAACTTTAAATACATTACTGCATATGATTTATAGCTAACATCCAACACCCATGAAATCCACAACAAACCTAAACTAATAATTATTTGTTTCTCTATTGTGGTCTACTGGATAGTAGGTCCAAACACATTGACTTCCGGTGGCATTCAGTTCCGTCAAGGACGTTACATTTTAATTGGTTTGAGAAGTTCAGTATGAAATAATGTTGAATTCAATGATACAGTAGATAAGAAAAATACGTTTCCGGAGAAACACGGCCGGTTAAAGCGATGTTGAGATAAAAAATGGCCGGTTAAAAAGATGTTCTTTTTGTGTTAGGGTAGGCCGGTTAAAACGGAGACCGGTTAAAAGGTGGCCGGTTAAGAGGGAGTCTACTGACAAATTAATCTCGTAATAATATAAATCATTCAAAATTACTAAAACACAAACAATATATGGTACAGTAGGCCTAACTTTTAAAATTAGCCACACTTCGGTATGACTATCCGGAACGAGCGTAATCGTAAGCCGAACTGAGGTTCTTTGTTTACATGTTGACCATATAGACACGTTCAATCCTGTCAATTTTGGCCTCAAGAAACCAGGCGCGCTGATGACTCATTTTCAAGACCTTGTCCGGACCATCCGGCGTCCAGACCATTGGAGTCCGAACAAGAGGGAGTCGACTATATGTCAATTTTTTTATACTTTTTATGTATTTTTTATATTTCAGTCTGGTAGATTGAAAATTTTCGCAGCACGTCTGATAGAGTGGTTATTGTGCGCTGGCTAGGCACACCGTGTTCTGATATTGGATAATGTAATCAAATTTCAACATGGATGGGACAAGATTAGGCCTATCTTAAAAGTTTTTGAACCATTAACTTAATACTTTGAATAATTTCTTAATTTATTGGTATCCGTTACATGTAGGCTATACTAGTGATTACGCAGACTTGTCTATCAAAGTATAGTAGAATCCCACTAAGCCTAACTAATCAAGACTGGACCCTTTTAGGTTTTGAAAATTTGCGGAATGGGGAGAATTAAAAAGCTTAAGATATTACTCGTTTACCTTTGCCGTTTACTTCTATCAAGGTGTATGATACCGTGAAACAATGAAACGGCTATCAAGGACCTTTGTTAATGGCCGATAAAACATTTGCTAGGTGTTTGTTCATTGAACGCAGTTTCATCACTAGCGACCTCTTATCCAATGTCCAATTGAATTTCAGCCCTATTATTAACATCTGAGTGAATAAATTATGCCTTTTAGTGTAAAGTCTGTAGCAAAACATTAATTAAATGTTATGCTATTCTTTTTAGTTAAATACACCTTATAGTTTATCTTTGGAACACATTTAAAAAAGGTCCCTTGTAACTGTAACTTGTTCAATAAACTGCCAATTAATCCGGCCATTTTTAAAACCGGCATGTGTGCCGGTTCCACGGTCGCCGGATTTGAGGGTGTCTGTACTATGAAATTTGACAACGTAAACGTAATTTGACGTAAGAAACCTTACGTGTTTATTGTTTGTTTGATATAGCTCTAAGCCATTTAATTATTAATGTCTAAAGGAAAGTGGCTATTGTTCAGTAGCTACTAAAAGTATCTCACCCAAGTCACCTTAAAGTTTAGGACCTAACAGTTTTGGTTGTAACATAGGCTAATTGCCTTAAAAAATAAATTCATAAGCAGGTTTATTTTTAGAAAACTCAGAGCTTTATCAGGCTTTCATAAATGGTCGCAGTACAGTAGACTGTTGATACTGTACTCCAATATTATTTGGCCTAACACATTCTGTAAACCAACAATGTGTCGGCGGCAATATATCCTACTGATTTTGTCATTTCTGTGAAGTATTGCAGTACAGTTTCAAGATCTTAATTTTGTTTCTCTGTTAATTTAACTGATGTTTGTATCAAAGTGGTTACCATACAAAAAATTGTAGGCCTACTTAAAAATATGTATATATATATATATAGTATATATACACTGTATATTTTTGTGCGCTAAGTTTTGATTTGGTTAAGTAGACTACATGTGTTATTATTATTTTAGGGACATTTGTAAACTTTTTCTAAATTCAACTCAACGTTCAAGTATTAAGTAAGAGTTTTTGGCTTTGGGCGGATCTGATGATGACTGTTTTAACATAACACATGGGGATCTTTTCTTGTTAAAATACATTGTTCAATACAGCTTCAAAATATAGCCTACCCGCTATATACGAGGCTATTCAGAAAGTAAGGAACGTTTTCGTCTTACGCCGTTAGGCGCGCACGTATCGCCCATATTAGGGTATGAGAGCACTCGGGGCCTCAGTGGCTATCCAGCCGTGACACTAGGAACATTGTCGCGCTGCTAGTTTTCTTTATTTTTAAATTCAAAAATGGCCGCTCCCGTAAAAAATGCCGCCAGTTGCGAAGTGCGATCGGTAACACGGTTTTTGTTGGCAAAAACCTTAAAACCGATAAAGATTTATCGATTTTTATTCTTTCAATTTCAATACAACAAAGTCCGTCGAAACTTGAGGGACTGAGCAAATTACCCTCATCTCTAAAATAATTGTTAAACAATTTGTTTTTTTAATTTCTTTCCCTCGCTTTTAACTCCCTGTTTGAAAGGTTTGGTTCCAGTTGTTAATGATTTTCTTTTCTTTTTGTTTCAGATCTGGGTGGCTGATCTTCTCGCATGAATCACACATTTGGGAAACGGGAAACTTCTTTTGACATTGTACATGTTATTTTGTGGGCTGCAGTGTAAATCTTATATCTGTTAAATTAATATGTTATCTTTAATATATTAAGATTCAACTTTATTGGCTTTTTTTTAATCCTTTGCTGTACATTTAATTCAATTTTTTTTATAATTATAATTGAGTTTAATGATTATTATTAATGATTAAATTATAGATGAAAATACATCCAGCAAAATTTATACTTATTAAATAAATTCATTTTAACAGAAAAAAATTGAAGTAGTACGGTAAACATTTTGTACGTATTATTGAAAATTATGCTACATCCAGTAAAACTTGTCAAATACCTAGTTTAATGATATACATAGCCTATTGACTTTTTATGATGTACTCAATTTAATGTTACAGTAACACCTTAAATAATTATAACTGGGAGAACATTTCTTTATTGGGTGATTTCATATCTTGAGTACATCTCAAAGTGGCTCCAAAAAGAAATCTGTGACATTTTAAACATATCCAGGATATCTTTTGTATGTCACACCAGTAATTTTAATCTTCAAGGCATATAAATGAATACATCTTCTAGTACAAAATAGATTGACATCTTAATTACATCTCAAAGAGACATCAACAAGACTTCTTTAACATTATCAATGTGTTCAAGATATACAGTAGATGTCAATACATTAAAAAGGAGGCTTTAAAACGGTTAATAGAGGGATACCATTATACCTATGGTCAAATTTATAGTCGTAGACGGCTAAAATATGTCTTGAAAATGTCCTCCGAGACGGAATCTAGACTTCCTCTAGACCGATTAAGTGTACGAAAAGTTTGGTCAAATAAACGTTTAATTTACTGGTTTAGGAGTCTCGCGAGTCGTTTTGAAGATGTTTACCAAGTCGGAGCAAGACTTTTTTTAACTATCTTGAAGAGGTTAGTGTGCTGTATGGGTAGCTTATAAATATATAAATGCTTTATTTATTCATTAGAATTTCTTATAGTTGTAATACCTATGGCTTACTGGCCGAACTGATCAGTTTTCTTGATTGGCCAATCATAGAAGTTATGAATGAATCAATTATAAGTTTAACAAACAAAAGCGCTTTTGGAATGTTTTATTTTCAATAGCAACGCCAAAATGTAATATAGTAACGACACTCTATAATGAATAAAAAAATCGTATTCACTCATTGGAATAATCTGGTTTTCGATTTAAAATCAAACTAAAATAGATAACTCTTAGCTTTTCTTTTGGAAGACGTTTTACGTTTTACGCTATTTATCATTTCTTCATGACTGTTTGGACATGCAGTTATTTTTCCCAAGTCCCTTTGGCGAAAAACTTGAATTTGGGACCACTCAGTGGCTCTAGAATTTGGGAAATGCTTACAACTTTGTTCTAAATATTTTCTTGCATGCATTCTTAATGCAGTTCTTTAAGTCTGTACACTCAAGGCCTACGGAAACTAAATTGTTTACGTAGGCCTCCGTATCGTCCGTGGTTTAATAGTCACGTATTCATCACGTAAATCACGTAGTCAAACATAACCTATTTCGTTTGAAAAGGTATACAGCACTTTCCCTGATGTCCGGCATTTACTCTTTACATCTGTTACCTTGAAAATCAATCAACTTCATTAACAATGTTAATCAAAAGGGAAAATTACGAATTTACGGGAATGTAAGCCCTTCCTTTCAAATAGATATTTATCAATTTACTTTAAAAACAACTCCACGCCGAGCTCTAACTAATAACACTAAAATCATTAAATTTGTTGAAAACTGTGGGAGGAGTTCCTTGTACAAATGTAGCGTATTAAATATGTACTAGAGATCGCCTCCTGATCAAAATTCGACCAGAATTTCAGATGATCTGGACGCAATAACTTTAAAAACATTTTATAACTGAAACATCTGTTCTTCCTGTTTTTCTAGCAGTTGTTTTTGCAACAGCTGTCTATCAATCAAGCAACTTATCCATCCTCCATAAGATCAACATTGGAACTTTGAAAGCCTTTGGCCGATGAGAATTAGAATGCGATTCTGCTTATCTACAGGACTATACCTTTCTAACGGTGTGTGCGGATTTCTCCTACGATGCACACGAGCTGAGAAAAAAGGAGGAACAGAAACATGCTTGCCTATAGATAGATATAGATGTTTAGCTTGGAATGGGAGTGATGTCTTGTATAAGTTTGTTACCAACAAATACCAGCTGATTAATTTATGAGCATAGTTTCTTAGCACATTGGTTAGTCCAAAGTGTCTGTAGAATAGTATTAAACTTAAGCAATTTAATAAAAAATATCCTGGTAAAAACATATTTCTTTACAGCATCGAAAATAATAAGGCGATCTAATAAGGTTAAAAAATGCGCTTCAGTAGAAATCGTCATTATATGATTTTTGTTGCGTAAGAAACATGTTAAACTGAATACGCACAAAAATGTAACAGTTAATGTGGATGGTCTATCTCCTAAACGAGCCCCCGCGGTGAGGGCAGTCTCTGATTTATGGCACTTACCATCAGAGGGTGGCGTTGGAGTCATGAGGGCCATTGCTATTTATTAGCTCCCCACCGACCCTGTGTGTATCGTTTTCCAGAAACTCTTTATTTAGAAATTAAGCAATTAAAGTACTTTTAAATTACAGTCAAAGTTTATTCCAACGGAGAAAAATATTTGTTTCATATTATATCTTTACAAAATGCAACTAATACAGGGTACTACTACTATTGCTATTTCGGTAAATCTGTTATAGAAGTTTATCTTTACCTATATCCTACATAAAGCATTTTAAGACATATGTGAATTTTTTTGTTTATTTTGGCTCGATGAATAACAAGGAAAAAATTGTAAAGGATTAAGCTGGACACCCTGTTTATATAAGTTGTTATCTACTAGTATCTACATCTACATACTGTTATCTACTAGTATCAGTAAGTGCTGTATTGTGTTCTGTTTTCTCTGAGAAGCGGCTCACTTCCTTCCCTCATGTCTCAGCCTCTAAAGAATTTTTTGATTTTGTTTTGTTGGCATATGTTTAAAGTAGTTTGCATTTTTTGTACATGCAAAAATTCAATTTAATTTTCAATTTGAATATATGTCTTTCACCGATGTACATATTTGTTCTGGTAGTTAACCGTTTCAGAGACAAGAATTTATAGAGGTTGGAAAGCCGACTAGAAGCACGACTAGGTTACTGGACGAATACATTTTTTGGGAGGAGGGATGAAGATAAAGATAAAGATTGATGTCTTGATTGATATCTTTTACTCATTATTGATAAATTTTGCCCCAAATAGCCTATCCTTATTTAGATTGCATTAAGGGCTGCAACCATAGTTTAACAAATAACTTATTTTACCTGCTTATAAATATTGACTGGATTATGGTACAGTATTTTAATTCATTCCAACAAATGTTTGCAGTCAGGTATGTCTTGCTTGCATTCCGTCTAGTTCTTTTACTTTCAATATATTTAACTAGGATTTTTAGTGTCAGGATGACTTGCACAACGTCAACTTTATGTTTGTCGTGCTGGCAATACATTTCCAACAATCTTGTACTTGCTGATCCGAATATTGATGAATACTTAACAAAACTGAAACGTTAGGGCATAGTAATACTTTTTTGTATCAACGTATTGAGCCAAGTATGATTATTTAAAAATATTTCATGAATTCGTACTGATAAAAATAGTTTTTGAATAGTTTACTTTTTTATAATTGATAATGAAGAAACCTCTTTATCGATTATAAAGAGAATCCCCGATAAACAGCTGTGGCAACATTATATAGTGATTTATTTCTGACCATACATTATTCATGGCCCAAAGTCCCCAAAGTATCTCAAACCATCGGATACTTCTCAAGAGCTGCTTCCTTCTAGATTTTATATTGTCTTTTGAAACAATTGGTTTTCCTCTCAGGTTGATCAGTCTGAAACTTTATGATTTATTAAAAAGTAAATGTAAATTTTTAAAATTAAATTTTGGTATGAGTTGCCTATTAATGTGGCCATGTAAGACCATCCAAACCCATGACAATTTCATCTCGCTTATTTATAGACAAATAATTGTTAAATTTCATTATAAAACCTAATTTTGGATTCAAGAATAATTTTTTCAATATATAAACAAGTTGCCATTAAATGCCCATTCCTATAATTTATGTTTTAATATGTTTTTTATCTCGTTGTTTGAGATAGAATGGGTTCCACTTGGCTTTTAACTATCCTGAATTAAGTAAGAAAAGTCTGTAACAACGCTACACTATTCACTACACACTTTTATTGCACATTTCATCTATACACATTCACCTTTAAATAAACCTAGATACTGTCAACAAGACGTGGGCAATAGCTATATTGATAAAGTAAGACCAAGTATTACTAAACGGAAATTAGAAGAGTCTGAGGAAGACATTCCTAACTAATATATTTTAATAATAAGACATATTCACATAGGTGCTTGTTTTGGTTATTTTACCTTGAGTCCAAAGGTAGTTTATTGAAACACAATAATCATCCCTAATTACTACATAAAAATTCAAAAACTCTGAAAGTAATAGATTTAATAACAAAATTTATGCATTACAATTTTTATAAACTGACTTTCTCATCACTATTTTTTACATCAAGAGTGTCCTTACTTATACTTCAGGATCCCTAGACCACAAACGAAGCGTTGTTTTATTGAGTACTTTCTCTAATGCAAGTATCTTAACAAATATATGAGTAAGAGTGGTACAAAGTTCTTTTACAGCTCTACAATATATCATTATATTATTGAGTCCAATGAGAAAAGTTAAAAACATTTCAAACAAAGGGATGAAGTGAAACTACCCCTAACTACAATGAGCCGGCCTCTAATTTAATCCCTCGGCGGTGGCGAGGGTCGGCCCTGATATACAGCACTTGCCGCTGCCGGGCCCCGGGGCTCATCGCTATTTATTAGACTCGCTCCTCTTCTCGGCTGGAAAAACTAAATAGTAATTAAAAGTTAACTTAAATAGTTTCTCAAAAGATCCCCTATTCCTTATTTCTCACCTAAAATGTGCTGCTACTACAAGGCAGCTAAAAAGTGTACACTTTATAATGATTATAACAAAACGGGGTCTATCAAGAGATAAATTTTTATAAAACCATTTAAAGAGGGCATTTTAAGGTTTTTTTTTGTTTTTTTTTTTAATTAAGTTATAACACATTTTTTATATTTATGTCATAGGTCAAACAGTACACATATAAACTGAGCAGGTGTGTCCAATATCTACGTATAGTAATTCAGTTCAAAACCATTTTAGCCCTTTTACTTTCTCTGACTATACCATAGTATATGGAGAAAGTATTGTTTTCGTCAAAATATTCGAATTTGAGTTGTTTGTGGATTTATCCATTTTGGTGCCCCCTGAGTCCAAAAAAGTGGTTTTCAGAGTGATGTCTGTGTGTGTGTGTGTGTGTGTGTGTGTGTGTGTGTGTGTGTGTGTGTGTGTGTGTGTGTGTGTGTGTGTGTGTGTGTGTGTGTGTGTGTGTGTGTGTCCGTGTGTCTGGATGTAAACAGAGCTAGGGAATGCCCCCATGGTCCGATTTTGGTGAAATTTGGTAAGTAGGTCCAAACTCACAATAATTCCAAGCGTTTTTTTTTCATTTTTTTGAATTTTTTATTTTTAAGGGTTCTTTACCCCCCAAAACCCTCAAAAATCGTCAAAAATCAAAATTTCTCAAAAACGGCTCTAACGATTTTGATTAAAATTTTATGGTTTATTAAGCTTAAAATGGTGAATAAAATGACACCACCCGCATCTCCGAAAAAATGCGCGTTCAAAAGTTATAAAGTAAAAAGTGTTTCAAAAATCAATTTTTTGGATTTTCAAAATAGCTGTTGTCTCGAAATAAATTTTACTTATCACCATTAAATCAAGCTCAAAAAACTAAATAATCCAGTACTTTAAATTATTGCTCTACGTCAAGTGGTTGCGGAGAAAATTCAATTTTTCGTTTAGCGGTAAACGCAGTACATTGTTAAAAGTCACAGACGCGCGTAGGGTCAAACGAGCGCTGCTCAGCTGGTAGCTATCCGACTGAGTCATCAAGACATTAATGTTTGAAGCTTTTAACACCTTTTTTTATATTGTTGGGAGAAAGTATGTGTCAGTTAACTGATACCGTTTATTTGAACGTTGATATCATTCTTTACAGTCCGGATTATTCTTTACAGTCCGGACTTCTATCGGTTTGGTTATGTCAAAATGGAGTGTTTATTATTTTCAAAATTTATTCTCTTTGATTTTACTAAGAGCATATGAAGAGCTAAAGAAGGGTTTGAAGTCATTAACGTTTCTATAAGCCTAGAAAAAAATTGGATGTAAATTTACTTCTACTATTTGACCTAAAGAAAATTGGGAAAGTTTCGTTTTTTGAACGGTATTTTTATTTTGTATCTTACTAACCCTTCTTACTACAGTATATTGATTAAAACCATAAATTTCTTTTTTAACTGTGATGTATTTTTAATGTGCAAATTTTTTTTTTTTATAATCGTAACTATATTGAAACAAATGACTGTCGATATGTTTATTTTCTTCGGATTTTATTCATAATTTGCTCCTAATAACACAAAAAAATTATGACTAATTAAATTACAAATAATAAATCAACCAATGTATTCAAAAACTATCAATTGGAAAACATTTTGCTTGAATTTCGCAACACGCTGTGATCAGTTAAAGGATTACTTAGTATTTACAAAAGTATGTTTTGATATTACTAAACTAAACTTCATGTGGAACTTTAAATGTTAATTATATTTAAATCAACTTTTAACTATAAAAAATCTTACTTTAACATATTTAAATTATACAAAATAAACAATAATAGACTTTAACTTTTCTTGTTTACTTATGTTAAGCATTTGTGAAAAGTAATTTCATCCTATTCGATGACTGTGGCCTTTCTATACTTTGAAAATTCATATTAACTTATACACCATACTACTTTATTTGCTTAGCTTAGTAAGTGTTATAAGAAAATGAATCAATACCAAGTTAAAAAAGTATAAACAACCATATTTTTTGCAATCAGTGAAATGTATCTTATTGTTAAGAAAAATACTAAATGTAGGCATCCCAAGATTCATTTAAACATGGCTAGGAAATTATAAGTTATATATCAGGAGTTGTAAGTTATATTTTAGAATTTGCCTAACCCTGTATAACATTTTTAAATGTCGTATTATTGTTTTTTTAACACCAGAATGAACAGAAATTGCCTTGAATCATTTTAAATATTGAAAATCTGCATGACAAAAATATTTATGTGTCATAAATATTTGTTTAATGTATAACCTTTTCTAGTAATTTACCCATAAGAGTTTAAAGCAACCCTCACGAGACCCTCATAAAGGTTTTAGTTGAAGTTCACCCCAAAGGAATTTGTATACATGCTTGAATACTTAATACAATAAGAAAATCACTAGACATGACACATTGTAATTTTCATAGTATTGTGATTACTGCCGCAATAGCATATTTCTTAAACCAGAATTCACTAAACCTTTCAAATACATTTTTTTTTTAAAGTAAACATAAAACACATTAAACATATAACATTGCTAAAAATTACGGTTGTTAAAAACAATACATACACATCTTGTTTTAATTTTTAATTGATAGTCTTAAATTAAAATATTGAAATATAAAACAGTAAAGCTTTTATCCTGTTCTTTTAAAGATTATCCCAAATTATCTATGCAATAATATAAAAAAACTTATAAGAATATATAGTTTTACCAGTTTGGGGTGGTAAAAAATAAAAAATAAAACTTTAAATATACAGGGTAAAAAAAAGTCTGGAAACGGTCTAATATCTTTAAAAGCATTTAAGTAATAAAACTAAACTCTGCAAATTGATTGTGAGTGATAAAGTCTACTTCCTAGAGTACTTTCTGTCCTTAGACCTCCAAGGGGGAACGGCCCACAAGGAGTCAGAAGAAAATCTTAAATGTAAGCATAGGTCAATAAAATATGGATATCAAATTAGAGGTCTCTAAAAATAGAGAAGAATGCCGCAAACTCGACCTCAAAAGGATGACCGAGTCAAAAATGGCAGACGATCAAACTTTGCATTAAAATCACATTGCTGAAAACAAAAAATGCAATAACTTCCGATATACTCAATCTTTTGAGGTCGGGTTCGTGGCAAATTGCTTAGAATGCAAAGCCCTTTAAAATTATATATTAGTACCAGGCGGACCGAGCTTAAGCTCGGTTAAATTATTACTTTTGTTCTCACACAAAGCTCGTTCGCTCCGCTCACTCGCCCTCTTCCACTTTAAAGACGAGCTTGTTAGCTTCGCTCACTCACCAAGCCGACGGGTGTTGCACTTTAGTATGATTTTCTTAAACTGCAGGTTAAAGATGTTACACATTGGTTTATATCTACAGTTATCAGCAGATATTTGTTCAATTAATAAAATCCCCATAAGGATAACATGGCATCTTTGAAGTGCTCTAGCACGAAACCCGGATTTTCCCAGCTATGGGACCAGCTCCAATCGATTTCTGGTGGCTAAAACCCCCATATTCAATAAAAAAATAAAAAATCCTTGGATAAAAAAAAACTTTGCCCGTACAAACAGAGCTTGTTTTAGAGTATAAGATATGACGTAGGCCAATGAAGTTTTCCCCAAGACTTCCTTTAGGGACGTCCCTCTGTGGAAGTCGTCATGGAAACTGATTTGGCCTACGTCATATGATACATAATTTTAAAGCGCTTTGCATTTGAAGCAACTTGCCACAAACCCGACCTCAAAATGTCGAGTTTATCAGGAGTTATTGCATTTTTTTGTTTTCAGCAATATGAATTTTAATGCAAAGTTTGATTGCCTGCCATTTTTTACTCGGTCATCCTTTTGAGGTCGGGTTTGAGGCATTGTTCCCTATTCTTAGAGACCTTTAATTTGATGCACATATTGACTTATGCTTACATTTTAGATTTTCTTCTGACTCCTTTTTGACCGTCCGTCCTTGGAGGTCTAAGGACAAAATGTAGTTCAGGCAGTAGACTTTATCACTCAAAATAAGTTTACAATTTTGTTTGTTTTATTACTTAAATACATTTAAAGATAATAGACCGTTTCCAGACTTTTTTCCACCCTATATAATATATATAATTATGAACGTTTATTTTAAATAATATTATCTAAAATATTAATTGATTATAGTTTTAGCAAAGGCTGGGTACAGAGAGTATTGAAAATATATTTGAAAATATCAGCTAAACCGATTAATTGAGAAAGGTCAGAAGAGGAGATAATTTAAGAAACTTTTAATTACTATTTAGTTTTTCCAGCCGAGAAGATGAGCGAGTCTAATAAATAGCAATGAGCCCCGGGGCCCGGCAGCGGCAAGTGCTGTATATCAGGGCCGACCCTCGCCATCACCGCCGCCGCCGAGGGATTAAATTAGGGGCCGGCTCATTGTAGTTTGGGGTAGGTTTACTTCATTCCTTTGTTGGAAATGTTTTAAATAAACTTTTTTTAACTGGGCGTAATAATATACCTATAAAATAAAGCTGTAACGAAGATTTGAGGAATACTAAATTATAATTTCGTAAGGTCAAGGAAGGTGTCTCAAGATTTGGTCCATACGTCGCAGTTTTTCACGATCCTCAGATGACGATCCTAAGACCTTGAGATGAGCATGTTTATCTGCTTTGTTATCTGTTTTCATTCTCTATTTGTGTATTTTACAGTTGACTTTGAAACTCGAATCGATCAAAAGAGAACATTTTTTAAACATAGAATCTTATTATGTTTATCAATGCAATGATAATGAACAAATATAGTTCGGGCCATATAATATAGTAGTCTATTCAAACTTGTTTATATTAATTTTTTTTATTTATTATTAACTTTTTAAAATCTAAATTTAACATTCACCATTATGGAAGTATAACAGCCTGCTTTCCATTAGTAGTTTAGGTTTCATAATATGGTAACTCAAATAAATTTAGTAAACTAAACCATTGAAGGCTAATAGAAAATAATAAAAACCACAACAACAAATATTAACAAATTTATATTTTAATAAATCGTAATAATAAAATAATGATAAATAAATATCATTATAAAATTTAATTATAATAAAATCACATTAAATATTAATTAAGTTAAATTATTTTTTATTAAAATTTTAATACATAATTTTTTAATCAAACAAACTAACTGCATTGAATGAACAGACAATCAGTCTTATAACTAAAGAATATTTATTATTTAAATAATTCATTTTTCTTATTTTTTGTCCGACATTGAAATCATTTTTTTATTTTTACTTCTCAATAAAATTTGGTTTTATTTGACCTTATAACTAATGAACTGCTGTTTTTTTTTTTTAATTGTTAAAAAAAACATTATTAACAATTTGGTTATAAAATTTTATCGAATATTTACTTGAGTGATAGAAAAATTATGAGGCTTTAGATCATAAATATAGAAGTTGACTTAGCAAGTTCCTTCAGCCTGAAAACAAGTTTCCCGAGAAACTTAAACACACATTTACAACTCGAGCGGTATTTACCTCGAGAATACTCTCCTCTTTATGCCGGTCCAAGTTTACCGTTGCATTTTTCTAAATAGTTGTTTTGAACATAAATAAGAGATTAGACTATTGATATTTAGAAAAATCAATAAAGTAACTGGTTCAATATCATAAATGAAAATGTCCTTCAGCAAATTATAAGTTTGTTTTGTTAATAGAATAAATTAATTGTTTACCTTTTTAATATTCTATAGTTGCGGATTTACAGTACATGTTTTGTGGCAACAGCATATACATGACCAATTATATTTGAATAAAGTAGGCTAAACAATTAAATTCTTCTGTGCACATTGTATCTTGACTTTGATAATTGTGACTATGGAAGAATTTTTTGATTTATAATAAATACGATTTTAATTTAAAACTTAACCACATCCCCCTCATAATGATGTACTTTATTCAGCTCAAAATGCACATGAAACCTCAAAAAATACAAAACCCACTGAATGGTAGATGCTGATGTTTGGCTGTTATTGCTGTATCAGCTCTACAAATCAACTGACATATTGGGTTCACTCGACGTTAAATCGATGACAATACCTCTACCTCTACATTAATGGCTTCCTTTAATTTATAAACTGAGCTGTTTGGCCATTGTTGTAAATTGTTTTGTAATAAATTGACATTATCTTAACCCAGCCGAAAAGTTGAGATTTTATTGCAAAATAATAGGAAAGTAATTCAATATTTTCCAAACGATTAAACTGTTGCTGTTAAGATTTGACTCTTTATAGAAAGATTGCTTAGAGACGTATTTAAAAAAATACAATTATTACTCCATTTTGTTAAGCTCTGTTATTTACAGTTTGTTACATTGATTTTGATAGTGTCAATATTGGTTGTAAAGCTGAATAAAATTTCTCAAAATTCTAACTATTAATATTTAACGAGAGCTATTGCTTTATTTAAACGTTTTGTAAGTGTTGACACTTAAAAGTTAACTAGAGTACATAACACACAAAAGCGAGGGTGAAGTGTATAGGTTATCTCTTTATCGAAGTGGGGGAGTTCAGTGGTGTAGGTAGGGGCTGCCAAGTAGCAGAGTCTACAATAGGCACTTCTCATGTATTATTCAGGCCTCAGTGGCTCGGAAGTGTTGGTCTGATTGAGAGCACCTCTCCAACACAACAAACAAAAATCTTCTACAGGTAAACACTATTGAATAACAAGTACGGTAGTTACGAGTATAACTGCTCTTAGTAATCTTGACAATGTATAATTATATCTATTGAAAAACCAAGGTGAATGTTAATAAATAAATCAATTATAACGGCTATGGAACAACGTCTTGAATTATATTGATCTTCATTAGATAAAATTATAGATTAATATAAAGTACTAAAGGAGCCAATTAATACGATAAGTGTATGTAAACTATAATATCTAAAGTAATTTAAAAGCTTCCCTTCAATTTACAAAAAAATTTAGAATGTCCTGGAAAAACTTTTTTTGCCGATCACATCCTAATAGAAAAGCGAGTTTGATGGATTTTGCGCTATCACGTGTAAACCACTGCACACATTAAGCTAAAATTTAACACGAATAAAGAAATAGTATCTGAGGGACCTAGTAATTGCAATTTAACTTATACTAATATTTTTTTCAGTAATAACCCCATTCATCGAAGCCTATCCTGGAATTCCAAGTTTAGAAAGGCTTGTTTCTTTTCAGTACGCCTACGAAACACAAATATCACCACTACGATTTAATTTTAGAGAGGAATCTATCTATACTTATTTAATACGCTAAGGGGTTTTTTTTAGAGAACTCCTCCTACAATTTTAAACCGATTTTCAAGTTTTTGGAGACGTTGGATAGGGCTTGGTCTCTAGGTGTTTCCGACAAAAACTTAAGAGAATGGGATTGAAAATAAAGGCGCTATTCACCATTGAAATCTCATAATTTCCCATTAAATAACATTGGGATTGAATAAAGCATTTCAAACATCTGTTAATGTACAGTTGTAAATACGTGTAGTTTTTGGTGGTTACCTACATATTCACAATATTGGATTGGTCGGATGTCATTGATTTAGAACTAACACTATAACATTTGTATTGTATAAAAATAAATTGCTCGATTTCGAGCAACACGTATACTAGTTAAGCTAATTGGTTGAGTAAAAACATATTGGCTGGAATAATAGGTGTTTGTTACTGTTTTATTATTATTTTATTTATCGTAAATATATATGCTCATTTGATATTTGAGAGGTGGGAAAGTAGTCCTTCTCGTGGCTATAAGGAGAAGTAACCCTAGCATCAGCGTTTTATTTTACTCTGGTTTTCGTAGGAAAAACTAAAGTTTTTTTACATGAAAACGTCCCTTTTTATTTATTTCTGTATACATCGGTTATAAGCTTTGTGACAATTTCTTTATAAAAAAATTCTATATTTCAACAAGGCACAGATTTTGCCTCAAAATTAAAACGGCTGATTATTGGTTATTGAAGCAAGTTTTCATATTCCGTTGACAGTATTTACAAACAACAATACCTGTTTGTTTAAACAACTCCAAAATATTTGTTTTTAATGTTTTGTGTCAATTTAAAAATGTCAACCAATGTCAATCAAATACTGGTGAGCGTCAAATTCTTGGGCAGTATCAAGTTAAATAAGCTAAATATGTACGTAGAGGCGAGTGGGGCAGGAGGGAACGAGCTCATTTTGTGATTTATATATTAAAGTTCATTCGAGTTTTTTTGCTTCTAGTATCCTTTTCCCATGGAAATTAAAACGATTTCAGACGTTGCATTTCTGAAATATCACTACTTATGTAGAGTAACATTTTACATGTGTATAAATTTTCCTTATTCATGGACTATTAAATGTATTATACTTGAAAAATAATAAATTAATTTATTGGCAAACTTGAACACACCAGTGTTTTTAATAACACACAAGTAGTGTAAAAGTAGGGCTGCTGGGCCATGACGTCATCACGATGACGTCAGCAGTGATGACGTCATCAATGACGTCACGAATGACGTCACTAATGACGTCATATGACGTCACATGACGTCACACCAATGACGTTATGGTGACGTCATTACCGCTGACGTCATCATGATGACGTCACTGACGTTAATTAGGTCAAGGTCACGCAAGAATACAAAAAAAATTTTTTGCACTTTTGCGATTCCTCAAATTTTGCTGAGAAATTGAAATTTCTCGAGGAATCACAAAAGTGCAAAAAATATTTTTTTTTATTCCCTAGCGATCAAACTCTTGACCTAATATATCCGTCAGGGGTCATTGACCCGTCCCAGCAGCCCCACTTGAAAAAAAAATAACTTTTTATATTTTACTTACCCACCGAGAGACTTAGAGCCGAAGAATAATTTCTTCAAACACCCGACATTGCGACAAACGACACGCGATCCGAACAGCACCGCGTCCGAAGACGTACTGACTTGGGTGCAGGCGGTTCCCCAGGTACCCGGCCCAGTGGTGGGGATAAGGAGGTGGTGGGGGTAAAGTGGTCAGAAGGAAGAAAAATTTATTTTTTTACAAACAACTCGTCCCAGCCGGTCCTTTACCGGACCTCCGTAACTCGGATTGGAAATATTTCCTGAGAAATATTTATTTTTTATTCTTTCTCAGGTGATGTTGGAACTTGGTCGGGAATTGGAGTCACCAACGTAACCTTACTGGCAAAAGTTAGCTCGTCTAAAAGTTTCTGAAACATTTTATCATCCATAGTGATATTTGTGTCCCTTGAGTAAAATTTTGGATTATTTTTGAAGCAACGTTTCATTTTTGTTAAAGTGGAAGTCTTGGACACCTTAACAGAATTATTTTGCTTGGCCAGCAAAAATTTTACTCTTAATAACTTTTCTCGCAAAGTTTCAGCCATAGATGTGTCTCACAGTAAGGTTTGGATAAAACTGAAACACTTAGTCCAGTGTTGTACCTTAGCTGGAAGTAGTGGGGGAACAGGGCTATAGTGGGGGAATGAGTAGTGGAGGGGGTAATGCGGACTGTTGTTGACAAGTGTAGAAACAGTTTGCTGGGAACTGTCCAAGGAGTAACACGTACTGTGCAGAAAAATTAACCGAGAGACTTGTGTAAAATTTAACTCCAAGAAATATTTAATGTAAGACTAAAAGAGGTAGAGCCAAATGAAAAATAATTTTGTAGGAGACGGGTATGGATCAGTTTTGTAGTAAAGTTCAAAATTCACTTGTGTGGAATAAAATTAAATTGTGAGCGAAAAATATTTAGCCACACCTGCAAAATACAAGTGTAGGAAAATATTAGGAGACCTGTATAGCTAAATAAAAAGTAATTTTGTATCAAACAGTCTTCCAACATTTCAGTTTCTAAGTCTTAACAAGTAAGGAATAAAATATTAAATAATGAGTGGAAAATAATTTGTTAAGTAAACGTAATTGTAGCAGTGTAACAAAAATTAATTCCGTGCAAAACAGGCTAGGTTCTGTTTTGCTAAGTTTATTAAGAAGGAAAAATAAAAATTTACTCACAGAAAAGTCTCGCGGCGGCGAGGTGTGGCGTGTTTGTTGGCTTGCAATAAACTGACTTACCTTCTGTTGAGCTACATTTGGCTAGTTGGCCAAGAAACCAGTCTGTTATATAAGCATTATGTAACCGTCTCTGCCGGCTGTGCTGAATCCGGCAAGCTAAAATATTATTCTATAGTACACCTGACTTGGACTGAAAATATTCTAAGTCCCAAGACCCCTCCCCCCCCCCCCGGCTCCGGACGAGAAGTGGAACCCCCCCCCCCTTGGGGAGGAGGAGGTGGCATAGCCCGAGGCGTTGCCATACCTTGACACGTGTTGTATAATGAAATCCGGTTGGTAATGTATTCAGGTGTGGCTCTTGGAGATTGTCCAATGCCGCAAACAAGTACGTGTCGAGGTCTGGCTGTTTACGTAACCAGATCCGGTTCCCCCACTCCTGACCGGCTCAGCTTCGGTTCTCTGAGGCTTTGCTTCCTCGCAGTTGGTTTCAAACACTTCAGCTGAGTGGTTGAAGCTCTGCCCTACAGGATTCGCAATGTAATGTTGGCGCCGCATTATATTGGGAATTCTTTTAGTCTAAGGCATGGCATGTGTAGTGTTAAGAAATAATTTATTTTTGTGCTTGCTGCTTCTGCTAGGTCTTGGTGTTGGATTTATTTAGTCTAAGTGTTGTGTGTTGTAAAATATTTCTTTGTACTAATCTTCACAGGTTGTCCCCAAGTAGAAATTTTTCTAAATTCGCATCTTGGAGGTACTCCTCCGTAAATTGGCAGCTTAAGTGTTAGGCTTTTGAAACTTAACAGTCTCTGTAAAACAAAAATTTTTCGAGGTTCAGAACCTCAAGAATTATTTGTTACCAACAATAGCATGGCACCTAACGAGCCTGGGGGTAGGCCCCTGGGGATCCACCGTTAGGCCATCGGCCAGCGGCGCTGCTGGACCTCATCACTCGTCACTGGCAACATACGGGTGGTTGGCATCCTTCAGCACGAGGTGCCGGAGCTATTTGTGGCCGGTCGGTTAGGCGCAATTAAACCAGCAGGCTTGGTCATGATAGCTCCTCAGTCATGGTTAGCATGGCTTCTTCCAAATTATTGTAGCATGTTTCCCTTAAGGAAACTCAAAATTAAATAAATAATTTTTTATTAAATAAATAATTTTTTATTAAATCGCCTTCCCCTAAATGTTGAGATCCCCCCGATGCCTCTGACCGCCGGCGGTCTTAGGCATCGGGGGGATTTCTTTTTTAACTTTTGGATGACCTTGACCCATATTAGTGTGTGAATAAAATAATATTTTGTTCCACATGATATGTAGGTCAGCCATGACTTAGGCGGATTTTTGCCTGAGTTCTGAGGACTCCTCAGGACTTAGAGCGAGATGCGACTAAGTGTTGGCTGTCCAAACTGTGGTGGAACAAAATATTATTTGATGTTGACACATGAGTAAGGGTAGCAGGTATCCAAGAGTTAAAGTCCTAGGGGTAGGTGACCCCCCCCCCCCGAGCCCCGGACGGCAAGTGAGCCCCCCCCCGAAATTTTTTTTTTTTGGATTTTGACCTTGACCAAAAATTTTTTGCTCCGGACGAAAACAGAGCCCCCCCCCGAATTTTTTTTTTTGGATTTTGACCTTGACCAAAAATTTTTTGCTCCGGACAAAAACAGCGCCCCCCCCCGAAATTTTTTTTTTATTTTGACCTTGACCAAAAATTTTTTGCTCCGGACGAAAACAGCGCCGAAAATTTTTTTTTTTATTTTGACCTTGACCAAAAATTTTTTGCTCCGGACGAAAACTGCGCCCCCCCTCCCCCGAGGGGGGAGGTGGAGGTGGAGGCCTCTGGTACTTTTCCATTGGCACGTTTGGCCACTTGGTTACATAAGTAGATCCGGGTATTACGTAACAGACTTGTTTGTCCCCACCACATAGCGCGCTGGAATATTCCTTTGGCCCGCGAGCAGTTTCATTCTGCTTCCAACTTGTAAGCCGAATACTTCGACGTACCGCTCCGCACCATGCCTCGCTTCAAGAATTATCCTCCAGCCACCGCCGCCTCGCCTGCCACGACCTCCACCGCCTCGCCTGCTACGACCTCCGCCACATCACCTGCCACTTCTTCTGCATCCATGCCAAGCTTATCACCACTGCCAGCGCCGCCAGTCACTACCGGTCAGAAAATTATTGTGGATATGCGTCCTGGATCGACCATCACTGGTGAAACAACTGTGCGAGATATTTTGACCGCCATGACTGTGTTGATGACTGCTACTACGAATACCGTGACTACCGTTTCGAGTGCAACTAAGCCGGCCGTTATATCATTGGACTCAAGCTCTGAGGAAGAAATTTTTCTTAGTCCGAAGAAGCCTCAGAAGCCATCAACTCCTCCAAGACCAACATCGCCCACCCAAGAAATCCTGACCTATTTTAAATCCCTTATTGATCCAACCACTCTTGTCACTCCTTCCACTAGTCCTGCTAAACCGCTACAAAATATTTCCTATCCTTCTACCTCGAAAGATCCTCAACCTGAAGTGGAGAAACCCAAAATATTAGTAAGTATTCCAATTAATAAAATTAAACCGGGGTTACGGAAAACAATAAGGTCTAAGAAGGCGGCGGCACCGAAACGCCAGTGTGAATTTGTTTGGGAAACTGTAGCGAAATTCGGTCAAAAATGTGCCAGGTGGGCTGTTAGCGGTCAAATGTTATGCCGCTATCATCTTGACCGCAAGTCAGCCTGCACCCGGAATACAGCACGACCATTTTCGCTAAATGTTGCTCCTGTCAAACAAAACAAACGTTCTTTTGTGCGCTATGAAAGACTCTATGAAGGTCATAAATATTTTTTCCGAAAACATCTTAGTGTAAAGCCTAACGTGTTTTTGATGAGGCACAATGACAAAAATGTTGAGGTAAGGGTTTCTCCAGAATTTGTACAACCACATTTTATGACCTTCAGGGGGTATTTGATACGCAAGCGTGTCTTAGGACAGTTGGGAACTGTGTGGCGTATGAAGGAGTAACTTGAGATGTAAAAAAAATGTTTTTTCTAAATTATTCTTTTTCCAAATTAAGTTTTCCAAATTATTTCTTCACCCTCTTGAAATAAGGGAGAGGGGGTATTATATAAATGAGCTATTAAAAAAAATAGTTCATTTATATAATATCTTAACCTGGGGATAATGTTTTTCTTTTTATAAAAAAAAAAAAAAAACATTATTCAGACACGTCCCAAACCAGTGTTCTGGACGGTGAAGAAAATTTATAACAAATTAATTTTATTAACCAAACAGATGTTTTAGCAATGTGGTAAAGCAGTACATGATTATGTGACAACCGGTTTCCCCCACTACTGAAAGGTCACGTGACAACCAGTTTCCCCCACTACTACTGAATCTCACTGAGTTCCCAGCGCTACTCACTTGGTTCATCCTGCTTTGTACTTTCATCCGAGCTACACATCATGAGTGAAAACACTGCTGAAGTCTCATTTGAAGCGCCCAGCAGAAAATTTCAGCCTGACCACGAGCGGGTGGTAAAAATTTTAGGAGCAAATCCATTTGTATATGCTCCAATGCTGGTTGACTTCAAAAATTACTCTTCACCAGAACCTGGACCATCCAATGAAGAAGGAGGAAATATTTTAAGACATGCATTGATGGAGGGCACGGTGGAGAATAAAATAAAAAATAAGGAGTTGAAGCGGTTGGCGGACCATCAGCGCAATTACAAGGAGCGAGTGGCGATGCTCCGGTTAAAACTGGTGGTGCCAAAAGTTAAATTGCGCGCCAGTAAGCTGGACACTTTGATGGAGGCTGCGGATTATATCCAGCAGTTGGAGCGAAAAATTAAATATTTAGAAGCTCAACTGGAAAATAAGAATTCTGAACGACTTGTCATTGCAAGTCCAGAATTTGTAGACGATGGTGGGCAGCAAATTTTGGGAATGTAAAATTATTTTATTTTGTGCGACTTGGACTTGAACACGGACTAGCTGTTTGGTATGTGGAAAAAACAGAGCGGGGGATAGAGCACTCTGTGATACTGGAATAACATATCACTTAGTGCTTTATCCCCCGCTCACAGGGTAATTTTATTTGGCCTTGACCTACTTAAAAAAGAAGTGGTGGGGGTAAGTTTAACCAGGTGTAGGGTATTGAGGAGGTTGCTCAGTCTCAGTTCAGCGTAGCTAAGAGACGCACCCTAGAGATGGCTCCTTTTAGTCTTGTAGAATTGTGTTTAATGAAAATTTCCGATGAAACCGAATTGTTCCGTTATGTTGTGCATCAGTCTGATGCACCACCAAAAATTAAAAATTTAGTGAAGGAGTTTGACTTTGAAAGGAATGGCTACACAAATTATTTTGCTTATGTCTTCAGAAATGAAAATCTTAAATTTTGTAAGGAGTGTGGTTTTGCTGCTTGTAAGGACATGATGGAATTTATAGAAAACGGTGGCTACATGTTGATGACTGGAATTTGTAACATAAAAAGAAATGAAATACCACAAGAAAAGTGTGATATTTGTGCTTGTTATTTACACGATTGGCATACATACAGCAGAAACCAGGTGGAGCCTCTTGAAAAGTGGTGGGGGGTAAAGTGATATAGGTGGTGAGAAGCGTCAGTTTGAGCTCATTCTTTGCAGAACACTCTAGTGATCAGCATCATGGTGAGCCACTGCGTTGAATTTATATTGCTGGAAGAGGACATGATGGAGATTGTAGAGCTGATCGAGGATACTACAAGAAAAGGGACAATTGAAAATGTCAATTGTGATCCTCTGGATGAGAGATCACAAAGAATTGTGCAAATCTTTTTGGCAAATCGGTTAACACCACAAACTACAAATTTGGAATTTGTAAAATATTTATTCGATAACCGTGTAAATGCTAAAATGGCTATATTTTTTAAAAAATAATAATTTAGTGTTTTGATGGGCTACTTGGACTTGAACATATTTTGTGAGTTTTGGTTTACGGAAAAATGGTGGTGGGTTGTAAATAATTTACATATCTATATAAAAGTCTAGTTTGTTTGCAAAGGTGAAACATTCCACTAAGATGCCTCCACTGGACAACACTGATGTGCCTCGCAGACAAACTTTTGAAATTTTACAAGACATACCAATTGAAATAACAAATGAGGAAGAGGAAGAAGAAAATGTTACAGAAGATGAAAGCACGATGGAAGAATTGGATGAAGAAGAAAATAATTCAATAGATATTGACTTACATGCTTATGAAACATTGGACTCGTCATCAGAAGAAGAAATGGAAGATCAGAACACCCCTCAAGTAGGAGTTATATTGGACAGAATGTCGTTGTGTAAAAGACTTGTATTTTGTAGTAGAAGATTATTTTTGGAGAGTAGTGATGACGAGGATAGCAGTGATGAAGTTTCACCTTTGTAAATAACTTTTTTGTAAATAATTTTTTGTTTTGCATTTTACAAAAATCCAAAAAAAATTATAAAACTGTAAAAAAGAAGAAAAAGAATATGAGCGGGGGATAGAGCAGCAGATGCTCTATCCTCCGCTCAAAATAATAATTTCCGATGGCCTTGGCCCACTTTTGAGAATTGATTGTGGTGGGGGAGAGCATTAGTGGTGGGGGAAACGTCATATATACGGGTAGTCAAGCCTCAGTGTCATTTGGTAAGAAAGAGGGAACGCTGGATCGGAGGTGATGGTAAGATTGACTCAATAGCAAATACTTTAACACTGCAATATGTTAACAGGTTGTCAATGGTTAGGAAATATTTTTATTTTTATACTCGCTAGTTTGTTTAAGCTTAAAATTTTAAATATATTTTGTTTTGGTCAAATGCTTTTGCCAGACTTCCTACACGCTAAGACTCATATAAAGTACAGGATTAAGCTGATCTCTCGGGGAAATACTATGTAGCCACCTCACATTGGTTATCGGAGTCGCATAGTATTGGTGATTTATACAACATAAAATATTTTCAATATGTTATATATCACCAATTCTTATTCGAGTCAGATAACCAATGTTAGGTAGCACATCAGTATTTCCCCGCGAGATCAGTCTTAATTCTGTACATTTTTTGAGTTTTGGCGTGTGGTAAGTGTGCCAAAAGCATTTGCTCAAACAAATATATTTAAAAGTTTTAATTTTAAACAATTTGGTATATGAAATTAAAAAAATATTTAACTTTTGCACCTGTTGATATATTATTGAAAGTATTTGTTAGAAAGTTGATCTTACTACCATCTCTTATCCAGTGTTCCCTCTTTTTTACCAGATTTAAGGTGGCCTTGACCTATATATTTGTCCTAAATAGCAAATTTTAAATAAATATATTACATTTTGTTCTGCGCATGCGCAGAACGGGTTTTCCCAAGATCACCCCCCACCACCCGCTATAAAAGGAGGTCGGTCGAGAGCGTCTCTCATTCTTTGGTGAACTTTTGTAGAGGTAACATCTAAAGACGCTAGAGGTAAAAAGTGTTAAAATGCTTCTTTGCCATATTTGTGGGGAATTTTACCCAGATGAAGACATTTTAGCTATACATCAAGAATTACATATGGAAGACCCGGCGAGTGAAACGGCTAACGAAATGGACATGGACTGGATTGATGACATTTTGGCTGAATTTAACCGCAACCTGGACAATTGGCAAAGTGAACTTCAAGAGATTCAACGCAGAAGACCCAGTGTTATCCAATATGGAGGTGCTGGACCGTCAGGACTTAGAAGAGGAACTGTTGCGGAACCAGAAGAAGAAGAAGAAACGGACACTGATACAGATTTAGACACGGACATGGATTTGGATATAGAAACAGAACAAGGAGGAACCAGACACTTACACACAACTGCTTTTCCCGGACGCACGGTAATACATAACAAAATAAATAATGTGCAACTAGATTTAGAAAATTTTGTAACCGAGGCAAAATCATTGATTAGTGAAACTTTAACTGAAGAATTGGCAAGATTAAATTTTATTAAATTTGGTTTAGTGTTGGACACAAAATTTAGTAAATCTGATGGTGAAACCACACTTCGAGGTTTCATAACAAAAAACCGTACTTTGATGTTTGCCTCGGATGTAAATAAAATTGTAGACGAATGTATTGAAGAATTGTTGACAAAAATGCAGGAGCATGAAGGGAGAGGGTCAGGTTGGATGTTTACATCCGTAGAGGGTTTAGATTTAAGAGTACATAAGCACGGTTACGGTATGAGGGGTAGTAGCTATATCCCTCTACCAAAAGCCATTGAGAAAACGAAAGCATGTATAAATGTACAAAATGTAGATAATGAATGTTTTAAGTATGCTATGTTATGTAAATATATTTTGCCAGAGCAGCACCCTTGTAGAGTAAGTGGACATTATGTAAATGTAAATAATAGGTATAATTTTGTAGGACTATCTTACCCTGTAAAAATTTCTGATATTTCTAAGTTTGAGAAAAACAATCCTGGTGTTAGTGTAAATATTTTTGGTTTGGATGATGCAAATAATGTGTACCCCTTAAGGGTGACTAAAACTGAACTTAGGAACCATACTGATTTGTTATTAATAACAAAAGGTGAAATTTCACACTATGTGTACATAAAAGATTTTGAAGCTTTAGTAGGTAAACAGTTATCCAAAATGAAATGTAAAAAAACAATTTGTAAAAGGTGCTTTTGCTTTGTAAATAAGGAGTTAAGAATAGGAGGTGCTCAGTGGCTACAAGAACACCAAAGACTCTGTAATGAAAATTTTGAATGCAAAATTAGTTTGCCTGCACCTACTCGCTCTATTGTAAAATTTGAAAAGATTAGCCATCAATATAGGGTACCATTTGTAATTTATGCAGACTTTGAGTCTACACTGGTACCCCAAGAACATCCAGAAGGGGAAATTACCAGTAGGACGAAATACCAGCTGCATAAACCTAACAGTTTTTGTTTGCTTGTTAAATCCACACTGTCAGAAGAACATTTGAAAAATTTTGGTTTAAGTTCAACACCAATTTTGTACAGAGGTGAGGATACTGCTAAACATTTTGTAGATAACTTGTATTATATAGCTGATAAGGTTGAAGAAGTGTACAGTAATATTGTCCCTATGATTCCTCTAGATGAAGAGGAGGAAATTCAATATATCAATGCCACTAATTGTTACTTGTGTAAAAAAGAATTTACTGTTGAGAACCATAAAGTCCATGATCACGATCACCTTACTGGTTATTACAGAGGGGCTGCTTGCAATTCATGTAATATTAATTATAAACTTCCGAAATTCATTCCAGTTGTTTTGCATAACCTTAGTGGTTATGATTCACATTTTATTATTCCGGAATTGGGCAGGGATGATGGGAAAATTGATGTATTGGCCAACACTTTAGAGAATTATATTAGTTTTTCCAAGACTGTTGGCAAAATTAAGCTTCGATTCGTGGATTCTTTTCGATTCATGTCATCTAGCCTTGCCAACCTAACTAAAAATTTAAGACGACAGGATTTAAAAGAAACAAGAAAAATTGTGCCAGAAGATAAAATGGACTTGGTGCTAAGGAAAGGTGTGTTTCCATATGATTACATTACTGGACTAGAAAAATTTGATGAAACATGTTTGCCACCAATCGAAGCGTTTAAAAGTAAATTAACTGAAACCGAAATTTCAATTGAAGATTATAATCATGCTCAGAAAGTCTGGAATGAATTAGGAATGAATACCTTGGGTGATTATTCTGACTTTTATGTAAAACTAGATGTAACATTATTGTGTGACATAATGGAAGAATTTAGGAACACCTGTTTCACCGCTTACGGACTGGACCCCCTTCATTCGTTTACATCTCCCGGCTTAGCATGGCAGGCCATGTTAAAATCCACCGAGTGCAAGTTGGAGCTGTTAACCGACATCGATATGGTTTTAATGATCGAATCAGGTGTACGCGGTGGATTAACTCAGGCCGTTACAAGACATGTCAAAGCTAATAATAAATTTCTACCAAATTATGATGAGACTAAAGATTCGATTTTTCTTGGATATTTTGACGCCAATAATTTATACGGTTGGGCGATGTCCAAACCCCTTCCGTATGGCGACTTCCAGTGGGTAGACCCGGACAGCAATGGGGACATCATGCAGATCCCATAAGATGGACCGACCGGCTACATTTTTGACTGCGACTTCGAGTATCCAGAACACCTACACGATCATCATTACGACTTGCCACTGTTGGCTAAAACTGAAGTATCACCAACAGGAAAATGGCCCAAATTAATGATGACATTAAACAACAAAAACCGATATGTAGCACATTATTTTGTTGTTCAGCAAGCCCTGGAATTAGGATTGATTATCACCAAAATTCATAGAGTTTTAAAATTTTCACAATCTTGTTATTTAAAACGATACATTGATTCAAACACTGCGAGGAGAGCAGCAGCAACATCAGCCTTTGAAAAAGATTTTTACAAGCTCATGAACAACGCAATATTTGGAAAAACTTTAGAAAACAAAAGGAAACACAAAATTGTAAAATTAGTAACAAACCCCAGACAGATGCAGAAACTTGTACAGAAACCGAATTTTGGAACAAGTATAATAATTAATGAAAACTTGGTAGCAGTCAGCATGAAGAAAACCAAGATAGTAATGGATAGACCGTTGTACATAGGAATGTCAATATTGGATATAAGTAAAACGCACATGTATGACTTTCATTACAACAAAATGGTTCAACATTATGGAAGAGAAAATATTGGAGTAGCCTACATGGACACGGATGCACTAATTTATTGGATTAAGACACAAGATATGTATGAAGATCTTCGGACGTTCATACACAAAGATGATTTTGATTTTTCCGACTACCCAAGAAATCACCCGAACTTTAATGAAAATAATAAGAAAGTTTTAGGCAAATTCAAAGATGAATGCAACGGAGCAAGCATGGAAGAAATTGTTGCTCTAATGTCAAAATTATATTCTTTTAAAGTATATAAAGAACAAGAAGAAACATCAACCACTAAGAAAGCAAAAGGTGTAAAGACAGGTTATTTGAAGAAAAATATAGACTTTGAGCACTACAAAAACTGTCTATTTAACAACACCACTTTGACTGCTAAATTCAACACCATAAGGAGTGAAAAACACAAACTTTACAGTGTTACAGAAGTGAAAAAAGCACTATCGGCAAATGATGACAAAAGACATATTATGGATGACAAAATCAACACTCTTCCTTTCGGCCACTACTCTCTCAACCCTATCGACAACTAACCTATTCTTCGTCCCTCTTCGTCCTTCTTCGACCTAAATTCCTTTTCCTTCCGTAAAAAAATGGGGAACACGGCAAGTCCAACGCCGTGTTCCCCATTTTTTTACATCAATTTGAATGACCTTGACCCAGTTAAATATGGGTATAATGTAATAAAAAATTTATTTTTACTTCATCCATGAATGAGGAAGGATAAAATTATGGATTTGAAACAAAAAATTGTTCATGAACTTCATAAACCGGCTAGGAGAAAATTTCCCCGAAGAAATACTGTTATAAAAGGAATGAATGATCTATATCAAGCTGATTTAATCGAAATGATTCCTTATAGTAAACAAAATAAAGGATTTAAATATATATTGACTATTATCAATTGTTTTACAAAAATGGCAGATGCTTTACCGCTAAAAGATAAAACCGGCAAGAGTGTAACAAAAGCCATGGAAACTGCTATACAGAGAGACAAAAATACCATAAAACATTTACAAACCGATGATGGTAAAGAATATTTCAATAAAGAATTTTCAAATTTAATGAAAAAACACAACATAAACCATTATTCGACTAATTCAGAGGTAAAAGCATCAATTATAGAAAGATTCAATCGAACTTTAAAAGGTGCGATGTACAAGATGTTTTCAAACAGAGGATCGCACATATGGATTGATATGTTACCAAAACTAATAAAAGATTACAATAACAAGTTCCATAGAACAATTGGTATGAAACCTAACCAAGTGACTAGCAAAAATGAAAAACTAGTATTAAAACGTATAAAAATGAATACTAAACCAAAAGTTGAAAAACTAAAGCCTAAAGTGTTTAATGTTGGTGATAAAGTGCGAATAAGCAAATACAAAGGTGTATTCAGTAAAAGATATCTGCCTAATTGGACAAATGAGGTTTTTACCGTATTTAAGGTACAACCTACAGTGCCGGAAACTTACATTTTAAAAGATAATAAAGGACAGTTGCTCGAAGGAGGGTTTTATGGACATGAAATGTTAAAATCCACAGTAGGTGATGTATATCTCGTTGAAAAGGTGTTACAACGGAAAAAGATAAAGTTAAAGTGCGATGGTTAGGATTTAATAAGAGTGAAGATTCTTGGATACCTAAAAAGGATCTCATATAATGATGGAGCATCATTTTAGGTTGAACCTTTACAAAGGATGGAGATAATAAAGGATAGTTTTCCTATTAATAATATTGATGAACTCACGGTGGACAATTCAGAATTAAACAGTGGCAAACATGGTGTTTTGTTACCAAACACGGTGCGTTGTCTTGTAACCGGTCCATCCAATTGTGGTAAAACAAATGTAGTATTCAATTTGATTACAAACCCAAAAGGATTACGTTTCAATAACTTGTATGTCTTTTCCAAATCATTACTACAACCCAAATACCAATTATTAGAAAAAATATTTAATAATGTGCCAGAAGTGAAATATTACAAGTTTGATGCAAGTGAAAGCGTAATGCAACCGCATGAAGCTAAACCATTTTCAGTTTTTATATTTGACGACGTATCCTGTGAAAACCAAAACACTATCAGGAGCTATTTCGCTATGGGGCGACATAACAATATAGATAGCATTTACATAGGTCAGACTTATAGTAAAATACCAAAACAACTGATAAGAGACAATGCAAATGTGTTAATTGTATTCAAACAGGATGAAACTAACCTAAAACACATATATTACGATCATGTCAATGCGGATATGTCATATGAACGGTTTAAAGACATATGTGGTAAGGCTTGGGCTGAAAATTATGGATTTTTGACAATTATGAAGGAACAACCACTAAATAACGGTCGATACAAGATAGGTTTCGATAAATTTATATTAATTCACTAACCACTATATCACACAATCATTCTTGTACAGCACGTCTTGCTACAAACATGGTTAACCAAGAAAAGTTACTAAAGGAAATTAAATCACTTAGTGATTCTATTCGGGCTAAAAACAGAGCGTTAAAGTTAGGTATCAGCGAAAGGGAGAAATTTCTCGAATCTACTTTTAAACCTATTACAGAGACTTTGAAACAATTGAACAAAAAATTGACTAAACCTTCTTTTCAAGGTGATATTATTGCTCCGATAACAGAATATGAAAGGGAAAGTGTAATATCAGAAGATATTAGCGATGAGGACCCGGAAGCCTCCATATTTAGTGATACAACGGCAGAAAGAGAAGATGTATATGCTGGTAGTGAAGAGGAAGTGGTATCTATAGCGAGTGAAGAAGAAAAAACAGAAGGAGAACCATCAAACATAAGCTTATTGGGTGAAACTATTCATACAAAAGGACCGTTAGGAAGGAAATACTTGTTAAAACTGTTAATTGGAACTGATTCTACTAAAAAATACCACAGTTATGGAGCAAGAATGTCCAAAGAAGGTGTAATGATTGGTAATAGCAAATTAGATGTTGATGAACATGATAATATTCACATAGGTGATCAAATATATAAGGGAACAAGGGGGCTATTTGAATTATTATTTGAAAATAAACCTTTAAAAGCATTGGTAAAAAATGATGATTTGGAAGTGTATAGCAAAATTTTGGATCAAACTAATGCATATAAAAGAAATAAATCTGTAAAATATAAAGATTTTGTTTCCAAATTAATACCGATTATAAGAAGAAAACCTGTAAAAAGAAGATTAGTAGCATCCACTTTAGATTTAAGTTCTCCAGAACCGAGAAAAAGAAGCAAATCAGTCACCGGTAAAGGATTGATGAAGAAACTATACAATACAAACGTAATTTATTACAATAATATCAATAAATTGGTGGATAGAATGAAACTAATACATGAAGCCAAAGAGGCGGGTCATACTGGATTGGAAAACGAATGGGTGGCTTTAGTGGATGAAATTAGAAACCGAGGGGTAATCTCATAAAAATGCGTTACTCCCTAAAATGCTATTCAGTTGCACCATGAGTGTCGACAAGTTCGGACGGTATTCCTCGGATGGATTATATTACGCGAATAACTTAAAAAGAGGTGCTGGTTTACCACAAACACCTGAAGGAGATTATGATATTAGTAATAAAAGGTTAAAAAACATAAAAGATCCCACGGACGAAAACGATGCCGTAAATTTAAAAATAGTAAAGGAAAAGATATCACCAACATTAAGACTACACAATAACACATATGATGCAGAAAATCATAGAATTATCAACGTTGGTAAACCAAATGAAAACGGTGATGCGATAAACAAAGGTTATTTGTCATCTGAATTAAAAAATACGTTAAACTTCAATGGAAAAACGTATAGTGCTAACAATAAACGTATATCCAACGTAGATGACCCTAAAGATGCAAAAGACAGCGTGAATAGACGCTATTTACATTCCTTGATACCTGAAAAGACAAAAGATGGATTTTCTTTTTATAAATTTGTTATTAATGATATAGGTTATCCAAAAACTGAAAACGATGCTGTAAATCTAAAATATATTAAAGATCATTGTATCATACGTGATGTAGGGGTTATAGATTGTTTTAATAATTGTTTAGCAAATGTTAAAGATGGTTCGGCGCCATCAGATGGTGCAACAGTGGGTCAAATGATGGAAACCTTAAAACAAGAAACATCTGGATTTGTTAAACAAAACCAAGTAGTATCGCGGAAAGGGGATGTATTTGTGCAGGGAAATGAAAAGTTTACATTACTTGAAGAAAAGAATAATGCTTGGGATGGTAAAGGAAAGAAATTATCATATATAGGTATGGGTACAGAATTCTTTGATGTTCCAGTTGTAGCACAAACTATATGTTCTAATCCATATAATGATGAACCTTACATATGTAGGTTTAAAAAAATACGTAACGTATCTCCTGGTATCAACGATTTCGATTGTGTTGTAGTTAGTCAATCTTTGATATTAGATAAACCAACTGGTGATATTTTTATTGCGGATGATAAGAAAATAGGTAATTTAAAACAAGGAAGTGATCCAAATGATGCTGCAACTGTAGGACAGGCTATAACAACTTCATTAAAGGACAATAAAGTATATACTTGTAATAATAAACGTATTACAGAACTTAAAGACCCTCAACATGTGGATAATGCTGTTACTGTTAATTTTCTTATTAAAGTTTTAGGAAATGCATTATTTGATATGTTCAATATTATTGCAACCCATACACGTTGGGGTAATTGGGTGTCTGAATCCGAGAGAGGTAATTGGATTAAAAGGGAAATTTTTAATAAATACTTTATTAACCCTAATACGCAAAAGTTTAGATCATCATATTGGGGTGATATTGATATTTAATATAAGATCACAATAAATGACTTCATTTATGTCCAACTCGTCATAGAGGTAACACATAAGTTGAACATTGCGATTATAAAAGGACAATAATGGCGTTTCAGTACATCAGTCCATATCGAGACACTGTGAGGAAAGGAGGTGGGATCACATCCACAGCGGTTTCTCTGTTAAGTAAAGCCTTAAATCGAATTCCAGTAGGATCTGTCGTAAATAGAGCAATAGACGCTTTACCATACGAATTTCACATACCGGGAGGTTATCAGTATTGCGGACCAGGAACTAAATTGAAAAAACGACTGGAAAGAGGCGATCCAGGCATAAATAAGTTAGATCAAGCTTGTAAAGAACACGATATAGCATATTCCACATTTAGCGATACAAAAAATAGATCGATAGCTGATAAAAAGCTCGCGGATATAGCTTGGCAACGAGTAAAGTCTAGTGACGCTAGTATTGCAGAAAAAGCAGCAGCTTTAGCGGTAACAGCAGGTATGAAGGCTAAAACAGCGGTAGGAGGTGGAAAAAGGAGGAGAAAAGTAAAAAGGAGATCGGCAAAGACAAAACATGGGGGGAATATTAGAAGAAAACGACGTTCCACCAGAAAGGGTAGCAAAAAACCAACAGTATGGTCAATGGTAAAAAACGGGGCAGGTCTATACCTAAGACCGTATCGTGCATATTAAATAAAAGAAATCAATTAGTAATACCACATAAAGCGTTAACAAATATCGAATTATTTAAATACATTTCATGTTTAAAAATACCTTTTTTTCGCGGTGTCTTTATGAAAGATGCTTTACCAGTTAAAATGTGGAAAAACGAAACCGGTATTGTAAATTTAGACAATTCTGAAGGTCCTGGCACTCATTGGGTTTGTTATAAGAAATTAGGTGATAATATATATTACTTTGATAGTTTTGGCAATTTACCACCACCTAAAGAGCTTGAGCATTACTTTAAATCTGCTAAAAACATATATTACAACTATAAAAGAGAACAACCTGATAACACTTTAATATGCGGCCATTTATGTTTGGAATTCCTAGCTAAAAGTATCAGTCACAATTGAGATGTCTTCCTATACGGTATCATTAACAGGAAAATCGTCCACTTTACGAAGTATCCTTTTCCCAGCGTTACGCTTGCAAAAAGGAAGATTTTGGGAGGCGGCACTGTTAGATTTTACAACTTACAACTCTATTCCCAATGTTACGGAAGATAAAAATAACTTATTGCATTATTATAAAGGAAAAGATGCCAGTGGAAAGTTTACAGACTTAGAAGTTTGCAGTTTACCCACAGGTTCTTATGAAATTTATCATATTAATGAATTTTTGCAAAATAAAATGGGAAAAGACAATATAACATTAAAAGGTAATAACAATACTATGAAAGCTGAAATAAACTCCAATTATTATATAGATTTTACTCAGGAACAATCAATCGGTGAATTGTTAGGATTTCCCAAAGATAGCCCAATTTTAGAACCAAATCAAACACATTCTGGTAAACAAACTGTAACTATACTAAAAGTTAATAGTATAGATATAACTTGTAACATTATACAGGGAGCTTACAGAGATGGAGCGAATACTCATATAATACATACTTTTTACCCAAGTGTACCTCCAGGATTTAAAATTGTTTAAAAGCCACAAAACCTAGTATATCTGCCGTTGAACACCACTTTCATTTCAGACATCGTGTTGAACGTATTGGATCAAGACGGTAACTTGATAGATTTCCGAGAAGAGCCAATTACAGTTAGATTACATTTAAAATCGACACTTTAATACAAAAATCATGGGTTTATCATTTAAAAGTGGACAGCCTACGGGAAACCGCATTAGTAGCTCTTCAGCTGTGGAGGAGTTAACACGCGAGAACATTCGTTTCTTAGAAAAGATTGGTTTAAAATTAACCGATTATGGATATACTGGATATAGCGCAGGGTCCGACATTCGACGAAACACTATGGGAAAAAGAATATCACACCCACAACCCTTACACTTCATCAAAATTGAACAATAACGATGAAATTCGTATTCCTATACAACATCAAGACATTTACACACTACCATGTGAAAGTTACTTGTATATCGAAGGAAAAGTAACAAAAAAGGACAATAGTGTAGGTACAACAGTTCCATTTATAAATAACCCTATGGCTTTCCTGTTTGATGAAATTAGATATGAAATATCAGGTGTAACAGTTGATTCCACTAAAAAAGTAGGTATTGCAACAACTTTAAAGGGGGTAACATCTATATCACCTAATGAAACCAATTTACTTCAACCGGCCGGATGGGTTTTACCTGAACATGACACAATCACTCCTAATACAAAGGGATATTTTGATTTTCATATTCCATTACGTTTGTTGCTTGGATTTGCTGAAGATTATAGAAAAATAATATTAAATGTTAAACAAGAATTAGTTTTGTTGAGATCTTCTAACGATAAAGACATTATTAAAGCTCCAGATGGTACAACGGATGCAAACCTAGAATGGAAATTAACATTAGACAAAATTGTATGGAGAGTTCCACATGTTAAATTAGCTGACGAACATAGAATGCTACTATTAAGGAAGTTAAAGGCTGATCGTGATATTGTAATTCCTTTTAGAAGTTGGGAATTCCATGAACATCCAAGCTTGCCAACTACAGATCGTCACACTTGGACTGTTAAAACATCTAATTACGTAGAACGAGCCAGGTATATTATATTTGGTTTACAAACAGATAGGAGAGACAGCATCACAAAACATGCAGGCAAATTTGATCATTGCAACTTAAAAAATATTAAAGTTTATTTGAATTCACAATTTTTCCCCTATGACAATTTAAATGTGTCATTCGCTAATAAAAAGTACAGTATATTATACGATATGTATGCGAGATTCCAAAATTCATATTACGGTAAAACAAATACACCTTTACTATCACCAGAAGAATACTTAGATGGTTACACAATAGTTGTAATTGATTGTTCTAAACAAAATGAATCAGTAAAATCATCAAGTGTTGACATAAAGATTGAAATGGAGTTTAATGCAGCTATACCTGCAAATACAACTGCATACTGTTTAATTCTACATGATAAAATTGTAACATACACACCTCTAACTGGAATTGTTAAAAATGTATTATAAAAAAACCGGTTTTGTTACATTCCGCGAGTATAAAAGCGGAGCGTACAGGCCGCTCTTGATCAGTTTGTTGCCTGACGTCGTATGGGTAGCATCTTCTTCAATATGGCTTCTACAAGTGGTACAACGGAATGCGATATTGAAAAAGAAATTTCAGAATTTTTGGACATGAATGAACAGCAACACGTCACAAATCAAGAAGAAGAAGAAAAAGGTAAAAAGAAAAAATATTTGTCCAAGAGGAAAAGAAATGTGGAAGAAAATATTTCACCAAATATTTTGATGGAAGTATTTTTAAGGATTTTTTATCCAATCTCTTCAAGTTTGGATAAAAGTGTTTTAATTGGAGTTATGAAATCAACCGACTATTCACCTACAGTAATTTTAACTCACGGAACAAAAATGATTTTGTTTACAGCCAATGCTTGGGAATCTTTTATGAAACACCTCCATTTGTTAGAATGTTACTTTAATAGCAACATGTTTGGCAGGAAAACAAAAGTAGGACTATTGGATTCAGACTTGGAAATTGATATTATTAAACACAGAGGTGAACATCAAATGAGATTCAGAGATACGACCAAACATGACATAAAAATTCAACTGAACAGAGAAGAATTTTTTATTTTAACATGTGCAACTGAACCAATAACAAGATATTAAAGACAGCTAGTATTCTCCAGTTCAATTATTAAAGATTATTTAACAGATACTTTGGACAAACAACCGGATGCACCAATTTTGTATGGACCTGTGGACACTTCAATATTCAACAGAATTCCTCATGAAGTTCAAATGTGGAGACAATTAGAACAATATGTGCAAGAAAAAAATAATTTTGTAAAATCGGATGAAGAAACACATTTCAGTGATGAAAAGGATCAAAGTGATGACAATGACAACAACAAAAATGACCAGATGGAAAGTTAAATAAAATTTTAAAATTTTTCACAACACTTTACACTTGAATTGGCAAATTTTCAATAAAAAATTCAAAATTTTGTGGGTGTAGGCCTACCGGGGATGGTGCCCACGTTAAATATACACCAACGCGCCTTCAACTGTACGGCCTGGCATAAATAAAATGCCTACCGTGGTGTGGAAAACAGTTGACCTTCTGACACCGTGATGGATAGACGGGTGACCTTTCAAATGGACATGGAAGAAGAAATCAAGTCCAAGCCGGGTATTATTGAATTTCAAGCTTTTCGTGGTAACGATGATCGGTTCATAATTAAAGAACTTGTATTTTACGATATGGATAAAAATATTCCTTACACATTTTTATTCAAACCACCATGCTCTTTTTCTTCACTAACCAGCAAAGCCGCAACAACAAACCGATGGACTTGGAAATATTTTCATCACATCGATTGGTATGACGGTTTTACCAGTTATTCAGACTTGTATCATATTATGCATCAATTTTCAAACAGATTTACTAATATTTACACAAAAGGACTTGAAAAGAAAAGATGGATAGAACAATTTACTTCTACTCCAGTTAAAGATGTGCAAATTAATAAAAATTTCAAATTTATTGCTGAAAACTATTGTATTTGCACACAAAGTGTGGAACATGAAAGGGACAGGCACTGTGCGTTAAAAAACGCTTTAAAATTAGCAACTTACCTGCAAGATGGAGAAATCGGTGATGGTGGTGGGGGTAACAGCGATTATAAAAGCGAAGAGCAGACCGAGACCTGGCACGAGTATTACTCGAGATTCCGAGACGACAACATCTCAGAGCAAGAAGACAGCGAGGACCTCTAGAACAACCATGGCATCCAACCAGTTTCTACAGACTTTGGTGGAACAGTTCAACGCCCACTCCAAGTCTACAATTTTGCCGGTAAAAAAATGTTCAGAGCTGAAGGATGAAAAACATTATATTATACATACCATGAAGAAGATGGAAACTACAGTCGGCGAGGCAATCTGCTGCAGCTTGAGCGAAGCCCCATACACTCCGGGAGATGAGCCGAAATTCCAAATTTACCTGCCCAAAAGATTTGTACACCTACTCCAGAACGAAGATCTCCGCTCCATACAACCAGGATGTCTCTACTTGGTGTCACACGGATGCAGCGGCAGCAACTCCACCGAGCTTACCATCCACATCGCAGACAAGCAGCAGTGTTAAAAAAAATAATTTTTTTCTTTCTTGTATCTGTTTGTATTTTTTAACTATATATATATATTTTTGTCATGTAATCTTGTTTGTACTGTTTTAAATAAAGATAAAAAACAAAAAAAAAGAAAAAAAAAACACAAAAAAGGCAACATATCAATATGTGAAACAAAAAAATTTTTCACATATTGATATGTTGCCTTTTTTTAAAGCTCTGGGGTGACCTTGACCTTTGACCTTTGCACAAATTAAACATAAACTTTTTTTCAAACAGCAATGTGTGTGTGTGTGTGTGTGTGTGTGTGTGTGTGTGTGTGTGTATGTGTGTTTTCCCCCACCATTTCAGGTTACCAGCATACAGACTGTAAAGAAGTACAGTTTGATTGCAACTGTCAAACGATGAGCACCCTATTTGAGCTTTGTGTAAGAAAAATTATTGAAGATCAACAGCTATTTAGCCATACTTTACAATCCAACGCTCCTCAACAAATTAAAATTTTTATCAAACAGTACAAGCTAGACAACAGAGGTTACAACACTTTTGGTTGGTACAAGTTTGGTGATGGTACAAAATTTTGTCGAAGTTGTGGAAGGGCCGCTGTATCTAACCCGGCACAATTCCTACAAGATGATGGATGTTTACAATATGGTCATGTCGCTCCAGTTTTAAGTTACCATACACCTAAAGAACTTTGCGCCATTTGTTCAATCAATATGTTTACTTGGCAAAAATTTAACCACCTCTCATCAGACAGCGTGTAAACAACTTCCCCCCACCACTATTTCATACTACCTTAAAACGACCATGCTAATATTCATTCCGCCTTTGGACATCATACGGAAAACATCAAGATGGCTCTGACTGTAAAATGTGCAAATTATGAAGAAGTATTTGTAAGAAATCTGCAAGAATTAAACGAAATTGTTCAAGAATTTAAATCACTAATCGAACAGGGATACCGATTGAACATGCAAATTTTTGCTTGCAACACAAAATGCCCTCATGTTCCCAGGGATGACGAGCCGCCTAGGTCACCATCATCAACTTCTTCAGCCTACTCCTCCAGATCATCCATGAAGACTCAAGCCAGTCCAAACTTGGAATATTTCTCCTGACTAATATTTATATTTTGTGTCCTCATTGTACTTCAATATGCATATTTTTGTATTGTAATAAAGGAATGATAAAATAAAAACAAAATAAAAAAAACCTATCTTGCTACAGTATTGTAGCAAGATAGAATTTTTTTAAAACACAAATTGGATGACCTTGAACATGTTCTAACATGTTCAGGTTTTCCCCCACCACTTTTCCTATTGGATACCTGAGAGGCTGCACCAATGTGTTTCATTACATCTTCATCTTTCAAGCTGCAATTATGGATGTTCCACCACCAATATATGAGGCCGATGAAGCGGAAAGCCTGGGGAGGAGGAGATGCCAGCATGTGGATCTAGTGGAGATGATGGAAAGAAGGATGGAAGAAAGACGGATCAGGAAGGACCATATGCTAATTCAGAAAATTTTAAAATTAGATCTCTTCATAATCTTGGCCTTATTGATTGCAATCTTCTTCTACTTGGTCTACGCGGTTGTATACTGTCTAAGATGCATCGAGTGTACAGATAAAGCAGCCAAATTGCCGGTTTTCAACACTACTCTGTAAATAAAATTTTCTTTTTTAAAACTCCAAATGGTTGACCTTGAACATGTTTCAACCTGTCTAGTTGTATCAATTACCCCCACCACCACGATTCCAAAAGACCAATCCTACATGCAAGTCTGGCTTCATTTCCAACTCAGCTACGCTAAAGGTTACACTACACACAATGAAGTGGGAATTACTTGTTGACAGTATTCAATACCTAAAAGAAATCTATGAAAAATTGCACATGCGGCTTCTTCAAAATCCAGGGATGATAATAAAAATGAACTTGGAATACGACTGTCCACTCATCGACGACAGTATGGATGAAGCAGAAGGGGTAGTCCAAAATACACAAGGAACATGTTGCTGTGAAGAAAATTCTTCGACAACATCAAGCACAAGTCCGGACAGCACATATGGGGATGAAGGAGGATTTTTGTATTTGTAAATAAAATAAAAAAAAAATAATTTTTTTTTAAAACTTCAAATGGTTGACCTTGAACACGTTTGAACATGTTGAGCATTGTGGATAAAAATTTTTTTTTCTTATGCCTATTGCTGAATAACAAACTCAGTTGTATAGTTTGCAAAAAAAAATTTTTTTTTCAATTCATCCGACCACTTTACCCCCACCATCTCCTTATCCCCACCACCCTGCCGAGTACCTCACATACACGGAGAGACTTGCTCAGTTGCTGTTCATTTCTTGTGGTGTGCACATCTCACTTTTTGCACTCAATTTACTTATATTGAGTTTAAATTTAAATATTTAGCAAAATATCAAACATTTCTTAATTTTTCGGCAAAGTTTCAAATAACAAAAAAAATTTTTTTTCACTTTTGGTTTGATTGAAATTTCACATCACCTGAGAAAGAATAAAAATAAATATTTCTCAGGAAATATTTCAAATGCGAGTTACGGTAAAGGACAGACTCGGATGAGTTGTTGCAAAAATTTTAATTTTTCTTCCTTCTGACCACTTTACCCCCACCACCTCTTTATCCCCACCACTGAGTCGGGTACCTGGGATACCGTCTGTGTACAAGTCAGTACGTCTTCGGACGCGGTGCTGTTCGGATCGCGTGTCGTTTGTCGCACTGTCGGGTGTTTGAAGAAATTATTCTTCGGCTCTCAGTCTTGTGGTGGGTAAGTAAAATATAAAAATTATTTTTTTTTCAAGTGGGGCTGCTGGGACGGGTCAATGACCCCTGACGGATATATTAGGTCAAGAGTTTGATCGCTAGGGAATAAAAAAAAATATTTTTTGCACTTTTATGATTCCTCGAGAAATTTAAATTTCTCAGCAAAATTTGAGGAATCGCAAAAGTGCAAAAATTTTTTTTTGTATTCTTGCGTGACCTTGACCTAATTAACGTCAGTGACGTCATCATGATGACGTCAGCGGTAATGACGTCACCATAACGTCATTGGTGTGACGTCATGTGACGTCATATGACGTCATTAGTGACGTCATTCGTGATGTCATCACTGCTGACGTCATCGTGATGACGTCATGGCCCAGCAGCCCTACTTTTACACTACTCACACACTTGACGTTAGTACAGAAATATAAAAAAAGAATATAATGTATTAATAATTATGAAAAGTGTGACTGGCAAGTACCTTGTTGATAGTAAAGGCACAATATCAGATTATAAACCCAAACTGTTTAAATTACTAATTATTCACCGTATCAGCGAAGTATTTGCATTCACGGTGACGTATCTTGGTATGTCAGTAGCAACGATTAAACATGTAAGCTGCACGTCACTGATAACGGCGGCTGTCCAAAAGTTTTAACTGATGACTCTCTGTCTTCTGTCTTTGTGTTTTACTTTCCTTCTACAGTTTAAATGTAAATATCATATTTTATCTGTAAAATTAAATGTAAATGCATGAAATTCCAAGTTTAAAAAATAAATAAATGAAAATATATATATACCTTTATGATTAAGAACACCTCAAGTATTGAAAACCACACACGATTTCCGACTTTCAAAAATTAAAAACAAATATACTTCACTGGTATTTTAAATACTTTTTAAAGAGTTTTAGCAATAAATCTAGGCATTAGTATTTAATCATAATTAGGGTTTTTTGTTACTTGAACTAATCAGATACTTTTATTATTAGTGCTATCAACTATTAAAATATCACAACTGTGGTTTAGTACAGTGATTTCAACATATTATGAATAACTGTGGTTCTCATTTTTAGTACAAGTACAGTTAACTAAAAATTGTGGATAAGGCATCCTTCTAAATATGTTAGCCTACTCCTAGCACTTGTTTGATTGCAGCTTCCATTTACCTCCAGCTAAGGATGTTAACAAAGCATGAAGGAGGTCGGCACGTGATTGATGTAAGGTATTTGCAGGACGACGCTCGCCAATCTCCAACCAATACAATCAATCTCCTGGTGATCGAGCGACCTCGGAGTGCTTAAGCGACCGCGGGGGGCGCAGACGCACTCTACTGGCCGCGGGATGAACTTGAGGCTGACGTTGAAAAACGTGTCGGATCAACTACCAATAAAAATGCTTGTGGAATAGTTACACCGAACCAAATTAATTACAAATATATGCAATGCATTTGGAATGAACCCAAACACATGTAGAAGCCTATAATCCTAACCATGGATTACTCATATTTTATATTACTGAATTATTCAATGATGTTGATCGGTACTCAATAATATTTTGTATTTTATATTGCAATAAGAGTCTGCAGTACCCGCTGCATCATTCCAATAGACTAATGTTAATTTTCAAACATCCGCTACTCCTTGAATACTGGTCAAAAAAGATTCATATGTAATTTTAAAGGGAATAAAGGAAATGTCAATACCTAAGGTAGTATTGATTCAAAAGTTTTAAAAGTATTGTAAACATTTTTGTTCGAAAGTTCACGAGTTTCTTTTTAGTAGGCCTATAGTTTTATCCCATAAATTGCTCTGAATCATGATTTCATTTCTCAGTGCCCTAGATATTAACATTTCCTTAAATAACCAATGAATCTCTTTCGACCATTATTGATGGCGTAGCGGATGTTTGAAATTTGTAATTAGTCTTATAGGAATAAAAATCCAAGGCGACCGGTACTGCAACGTAATTGATTGGTCTCAAATAGAGTTTTCTCATATAGGTTTACACTAAAATCATTGACTAACTCTGTCTAGCTTTATTTTAAAAACTTCAAGGTTTAAAATATTTAATAGATTATAAGGTTTCAATTTCGTAAGTAGGCATAAAATTGTACGTTATTGTATCGCATTAGCCGAAGAGGGAAACTGACATCGAGAAGATTAACACTATAGAGTCAAACAGCACAAACCTAGTTAGAAAAACTAGTTTAGAAAAATTACACATTAAAATATAGAAAATGAAGAAGGACAGAGAGTACGTGGACCCAATGCTGAGCCGTCGTTACGAGTGCGGTCACGTCTGTCGGTGTCACTTTAGTGGGGATGTGTTACTGAGACTTTACTGAGGTATCAGCTTTATGAGGAAAACACAAAGTCATCAACATTTCCGATGATTAAAAGTAGTTGTGCAGTCAAACTGCTGGTTTGTCATAAATACATTTTAAATTAGACTAGTATACTTGTTGCTCGAAATCGAGCAATTAATTTTAATACAGTACAAAAGTTACTTTTAGCTCTAAATCAATGACATCCGACTAATCCAATATTGTGAATCTCTTTAATCACCAAAACTACACGTACTTACAGCTGATTATTAACATATGTTTAAAATGTTTTATTCAATCCCAATGTTATTTAAATGGGAAACTTTGAGATTTCAATGGTGGATAGAGCCTTTATTTTCAGTCCGATTCTCATCAATTTTTAGCGGAAACAACTACAGACCAAGCCCTATCCAATGACACCAAAAACTTGAAAATCGGTTGAAAATTGTAGGAGGAGTTCTCAAGACAAAAAAAAAACCCTTAGCGTATTAAATAAGTATAGATTTTGATTTTGATTTGTCTCATTACAATGATCCTCAATAATACTTAAAAAAATCTAATATTATAGTGTTTTGTTTAAGTATTTTGTCTTGGCACTAAAAATTGATCTTTTTATATTTTAATATAGGCTACATATAAAATTGTAGGCCTATATTTATATTTGGCGTTACTCATTCCAAAGGAGGTCTATACTTAAGTACAGGCTGAATCGCATTTCTAGCCCCGTAAAATGAAAAGTCTCAAACCTTAAATCTTTTTAAGTTTACCGATCCAAAAAAACTATCCATTATGTTTTTATGAAGGTACAATTAGTGCAATATAATATATCGGTTTACGATTGCAATTTAGGAAAACTAATGGTTCGGAACCCAACTGATCGAACCGCCCACGTGGAACCCAGCTGGTCGGACCCAACGACCTGCCTGCTACACGCTTTATGACAACCTGCCTTACAGTTTTAAACGATACTATGCAACATATTTCTAATAAATCCAGTATAAACCAACTTTAGTTTATCCACATCCTCAACACTTTTCATAAAAAATTGTTTAGAATGGTTCAGGTGTCTTTTATTTTTGATTATAAACTAAACAAATGTTACCAAAAAATTTAGTTTTATACCGTAAAGTATACCTGTTTGTATAATTAACACATAAATGAGCAATTTTATATTTACGTCAGTGATATTTTTACGTTTTGATTATGGTTACTCCTAAGCCCCCATCCCCCTACATTGCTTTTTTACTGATTAACGTCACTTGGTACTTTGTGTTTTACCACATTAAAAATTAATATGTGGTCAAAAGACAGAATTTTATTTCCCAACCAGGGAGAAATTTCCTCATACCGTCATTACTTTACTTTATAATCAGCTGCTATTTTAATTCCATTCTTGAAGTTCAGAGAAAAGAAATAGCGCTGATGACCGTGCTACTTCTCCTAATTGCCTTTGCAAGCGCTTTTTTTTTATATCTCAACAGTTATACTCAGAATGTACGTGTTTACTAAGAAGTTAAATTAATAAAAATGGCTTAAGAAATCAAACAGCTGTTCAGTGATTCTGGTTGATTGAATTCTGGGCAGCAGAGGATCGGTGAGAAATTGAAAAATTGAAATCCGTAATTTGACCAAACATTAATTTTGGACGGAATTTAGCCTTGTAAATTAAATGCTCGATGAAAAATGACAGCTATGTTCAAAATGTCATGAGTCAAACTGGCCACCTCATGATCAGTCGTCAACCCAACCAGTTGCATAATAAATAATACATTTATTTTTTATATTTCAATATCGAACCCTTGATGCTGATTTGATAATTGATTTTCATACGTTGAAAGACGTAATTTAGTTTTAATATGATTGTGGGTTCGTGTGAGGGATAACACTTAAAAGTGTAGCTTTTTCAATGACTAAGATCAGATGGTTAATCAACATCATTGTGCTAAAACAAAACCTCGTGTTGAAATTTTATAAACTCCGTTAAGATTTTTACAGAAAAGGATATTACTTTGCAAAGTTAAGTCGAAAATATTAACTTTAAAACCTATAGCATCACTTGTGGCCTTAGAGAAGATCACAGGCCAACATGAGCATAATTTAAAAAACTTTTCTATATTTACAGTATTATTAATGTATTTGCCTTATCGCACGAACATATGTACGATTCTTCGTGATACACAGGCAAGTTATAAAATTATATTCTATAGCCGACAGCTTTCTTTTCTCGGACCGAAATTGGCATGCAACGTCGCTCCGCACTCTATAAAGATCTATGTGACAGTAAAAATGCCATAAAATCCCATCCTTTAAATCACTACTTTTGGTAAAAGCTTCCATAATGCACATAGTAGCTTCCTTATTGTACATAGTTGCGTGTTTTAATCAGAGTTATCGAAGAAAATTAAAATTTAAGTCTTGCCAAAAATAATTATCCTGCTTTGAAATAAGACGTTTATTAGTCAGGAAAAATGACAAACAATTAATTTATTTTACTAATTTTAGTTTATAGTAAGAATACTTTGAGATTCTTCAGGTAAGTAAATATTATATTTATTTATTAAAATAAAATAACCTTTGACGATATCAATTTTAAAGTATACCTTACCTATTATGCAATGGAGAATAGCCTATACTTAACCTTTTCACAAAGTTCTTGTTATTATGTTTTTATAACATTTAATAACAATTTTTGAAGTACAAATGACGTGGTTTGTAAAAATTGGCATATTAACCGTTAAAGTTCCTGTATATAAAGAACCAGAAAAATACAAGTTATTATAGTGCGTCAACAGTATCGAAAGTTTCGTACTCTTTTTGCTTCTTGAATGATACATTTGAAAGCAACTAAAATGTGACTAAATATAAATGTCCTTTTTTTATATATGTCAGTGAATAGATTTTGCAAGAATCTTTAGAAGGAGTAAACAATCTTTTTACGGATTACTCCGAGAAAAATAAATTTATCTATTCAGCCTTAGACAGTACCTCACACAAGTTCGGATTCTGACACTCATTTCAGCGGGCTGGGACTCTAGATAACTAGCTAGAGTAGTATTTATAGTCCATTAAGTCGACATGAACTTCCTTAAGTAAGACGGAACGACCTGTATAGCGATAATCACTTGTTAGCTGCTGCTGCAGTAAACGAGATGATGTCCACTTACCGTCTAATTAATGAATAAAGTTTTGTTAAATTGATTTTAAGACACGAACACTATAAGTTTATTATCAAACACATGATACGATTAAAATAGCAATAACACATCTTTTTAGAAAATAAACTGTTAATATTGATTAGACAAATAGGGTAAAGTTTTTAAAGAAAAGAACACTAGATTAATAACAGATTGTTCTGCAGCGAATACGAGTTACAAAAATATTTAAATATGAAATTTCCAAAGTGCAACTACGGGTAGTCTCAATTTCCTGATTCTCCTCATCCTAGACTTTGCACTACTTCCCCTTATTATTTCGATTCCCTTTCCCATTCTGCTTTGTCTGCTTTGAAGTACCCTTATCTCACAGATGTCTTTGTCTCTAATCTAGTTCACATAATTTACATCAGCAAAATGTTGTTGTGCTTGATTTTATAAGACAATTGCATAAAGTTTCATGGGGCCTTTATTTGCAGTTTTCCCTTTTGATGTTCCAGGGAATTTATTTTTACTTCATATTTGTATGAAATAAAAAAAAAACAATGATACCCAATAAAAAAAACGACCAGGGACTTTTTTTAAAATAAAATTTCGTTTATTCAGTTTGCATACTCGTAATTGAGTGCTTTTACTTGTAATACTTGGTTTGTTACAAACATGGCTGTCTCCGTAAAAGGTATTTACATTATAATCAATAAAAAATTAAAAAATAAAAAAAATAAAAAAAGGTTAAAACTATATTAGGATTACATTAAAAATATAAAATGGAATAAATCAAAAGTACTAATACTGCGTTATAAGTAATCAAGTAATCAAGTTAGAATAATCTAGTACTTTACTGCCTTAAAGTATTAAGCAGTTAGGGTATATAACCAGTTGAAAATACAGTACTCACGTTTTGCAATGAATATAACTAATACAATTTTAGTATTATATTATAAATAAAATCTTAAACATATAAAATTTTGAGTGCGATCTTTTTTAGATTGTAGTAAACAGAATATGGTGGTGTTTGGTACATTTACTTGGCAAGCGCAATCCCAATATATTTATATCAAGACTTACATGAGCTAAACAGGAGAATAACCTTTTATTCTTTAAATTTTATATCAAGAATAAGGTATATTCAAAATTTATAGGTAAAAATGTATTGTAAACAATGCTGTATTTTGACGTGTTTATACTACGTTAGATTAATTTGTATACACACTAATACACCGAGTAAGCTGGACTATGCAATTCTACTATGAGTATGGTTTAAGCTAACAGAAAAACTGAGGAATATTAGATGAGTTTAGACTAAAATTAAAGACTAAGTTGAAACAATATTTCACTTTCAAATAATTGAACTCCTTTGGTTTTTCAAAGTACTGTTCTAAGGCCTCAAAATTCTAGATGCACTCTACCGGATTGGGAAAAACCTATATTAATTTAATGATTGGATTAGTAAAAAAGCTAGTAGATAAGTAATGACAAATAAATAATTAAAAAAATGTATAGCATTCAAAGACACTTTTACATCAAAAACAATAAAAAATAAATAGTAGTAAAATACCTGATAACAAGAATTATAACGACCAGAAACGTTTTGCATGTATATTGGGAGTTGTAGCACTTTATTATTTTCTGTAATATGATTTTTATGCCACTATGATCCCCTACCATTTTTAAAGGGTCCTGATCTATGTTATAGGTGCTAAAGGTATAATAAATATCAATTACCTGTACTTACATTTTTTATTTTATTCTTGCTCGTTATATATTGCCCTCCAGAGAGGTAAACACCTCTAACATGGCAAAAACTACATTTAAATAGGTTATATACCTATACAAAATTTCATTACTCAAATTTGGTTTAAAAACTATCAAGCCGTTCCTGTACTTTTTTTACCATGCTGTATTAATAAAATGAGTAACTTACGTTTTATTTACTGGTTATTAAGGTTAGGCCAACTACTGATCATTGAAGGAAAATATAATAAACAAAAGCCACCATACTAATAATCATGATATATCCCAACAAACCAGCAAAATATTGAGCTTCATATCCTTTTTATTAAACACTATCATTTCCATGTAGTTTATTTCACTTCTTGTAACATAAGTGATAAGAAAGTACTTAAATTATGGATTAATTTCCTAATTGAAATAATTTATTCTAAAAGTTGAAATGTCGTATAGGTAAAATACTTAAATGAATTTTATTTAAATATGCAATAAACATTATTCTGTGAAACTAAATATGAATTGGTATAAAATGACTAACGGTTGAGATCATTGAATAATGGTAGGGGAATTTTCCCAGCCAGTCCCCATATCAAACACTTCCAAAGAAGCCTACAAAAACTGAGGCTCTATTAGGGATGAATTAAATATTAGGGTTGGCACATTTGTACCATAGGAAAAATCTATTACTTACAAAAAGTGTTTTAATAATTTAAATATAAGCAAAAATATTTTTTTTTTAAGTCCAAATAATAACCTATAAAAAACCCTACGAAAATCCTCACAGCTATAATCTGAACTTACTCAAAGCAGTAAATCTAATATAGAATGTTATAGCATATTAGATACGGTACTGGTAGATGGTTCTATTATTTTCAACATAGACAGTTGTGATACGTGGGGTGTAGATATCACCACTTTGATCCTCCCCGGCTGTGTTGGCACCCACTGTTGACTAACACTAACTTGGTTAAACCTACCGAGCACCTGGCAGAGAGCTCCTCTACGGTGCTACATGAATTTCGTATGAAGTTTCTATTAAAGTCTAAGAATAAGTAGTTTTGCGTGCAATCATGTCGTTTTATAAACAAATAGCTATAATACTATAAAACTAATATATTCTGTTACATTATATTATTGACATTAATTAACTTAAAGGTATTTATTACCTATAAATGTTACTGCTGCACAACAACAATTTTAGCGTTATAAAAAATATTTGATTCGATTGTTATATATAAAACAAGTGATGTATAATATTGATTAAAACCCTAAAAAATAAAAAGAATTCATAACTTAGTTCAAAACAGTCATACCATTTTCACCAGTCAACAGTTTCAGTTTCTCTCTGATAAACTATCTAGATCAATAGAGGTGTAGGCAAAGTCCCAAAGGAAGATCAGCAAAAACCACGAAATCGAATTTTTAACCATGAAGTAACACAAAATATCAACATTTTTAAAGATGGTAGTTTGATAATTAGCAACAAAGATATAGATCGATTGACATCATGTTGTGCTTCTCGGCCTCAAGTTTCATTATAATTTTCATTCAATTTTTTTGTTTTTAACAAAACTAAGGAAGTAACCTACCACCGAGAAAGCTTGATTACCTGGTACAGTATTTGGTACTTGAAAAAAATCACATGATAGTAACAAAATTTCAAAAATTAATCTAGTTAAAGTTTTGGTATTTTAATTTGAATGTAAAGTAGAAGATCGAATAGAAAATTCCTCTGCTAATTCTATTATAATTTTTACGTAAATTTAACCTGGGTATAAACTAATTGTTTTAATTGTGTTAAAATGATTTAAATTATTTTACTTTGCATACATATTGAAGACCGATAGTTGTGTTTTCGACGAACCACAAGATGGTGAAAAGAACGTTTGCGAAGGGGCACGGTGGTGGCGCAAGTGGAGGGGTAAGTAACGATGTTTTAATCTGAAGGATCAGGAAATGTTTCACACCGGCAATTAACACCTCCCTCGTAACTCACTTCCGGTTGCCCTCTACCCAACTTCCCCTATTCACAGACACGCATATTTGAACTTTTTTACTGAACAAGTGGAAATATATATATACCATAAATATAAAAACTATAAATATAAACTAAATATAAATACCATAAATAAAAACTATGTGTTGTAGCCATAGCCATATTTATTGCAATGTCTTTTTGTTAATTTTTGGTTCATTTTTTTACATGGAAATTCATTTATAGGAAATGATTAATATTAGGTATAATACTACTTACTTTTAGATACTTAGATACTTTTGATACTTTCTTGAAACTTCGACTCACTCTATGGTGCGAATTTTGAGGGAGTATTACTAAAAGGTGCGTATGATACGTGTTATGGATCAGATGAGGTATAGCTGTGTTAATAAATAGTACCAGGGGGACCGAGCTTAAGCTCGGTAAAATTATTTCTTTCGTTCTCACACAAAAAGCTCGTTCGCTCCGCTCACTCGCCCTCTTCCATTTTAAAGACGAGCTCGTTCGCTGCGCTCACTCGCCAAGCCAACGGGTGCTGCACTTTGGCATAATTTTCTTAAACTACAGGTTAAAGATATAACACATTGGTTTATATCTACAGTTATCAGCTGATTTTTTGTTCAATTAATAAAATCTCCATAAGGATAACATGGAACCTTTGAAGGGCTCTAGCGCGAAAACCGGATTTTCCCCAGCTATGGGACCACCGCCAATCGATTTCTGGTGGCCAAAACCCCCATATTCAATCAAAAAATCAAAAATCTTTGGAGCGAAAAAAAACTTTGCCCGGACAAACGGAGCTTGTTTTAGAGTATAAGATAGCAGCTGATTCATTTGTCAGGGTATTAATAGCCTGACGACCAAAATCAGCTGGGTCTATTATTGAGTCATAAAAAAGGACTAACTCTTTTCAGGGTCGGACTGGAAACCTTCAGATACAGAGGCGAGCTATAAAACCACTCAGCTACCCAGCTATGTATTCTTTTATTGCAATATGTAAATAACTTTGTTTTTTACAGTTTATTGTTCGTGATGGGAGTTTATGTTATTGTTTATTGCTGTTATTTTCCATCACTGATTAGTAAAAACAAATTCACGACGTTTCGGGATCTGGAATCCGATCCCGCCTTTAGGGGGAAATACCTAGAACATAAAAAAGTATAACAGTTATAACAGTATAAGAAGTTAGTAAAAACATGACAGAAGAACTTGGAGAGTTATGTAATTTTTGTGACTGCCTTTTCTGTTTTCAGGTTTTTCTATGGTTTTCTCCAGGTTTGCCTGATGTGTTTTTACTAACTTTGTTGTGTTCAAGGTATTTCCCCCGTCTGAAGACGGGATCAGATTTCAGATCCCTAAACGTCGACATTTTTTTTCTATCAGTGGTGGAAAATGTCCGCAATAATTTACTAAACAATAAAATTTAAACAATAGAATAATAATCAACTTGAAAATATAATGACAAAAAAATATTTTAATGTTCTTTTGAGAATTAGATGACCACAATTATTCTGTTGATTAAAGTGAAATATTCTTTCGAAAATCTGTGAGAACATGGTCTGCTGTAAAGGGGGTATTATTATCTTAGTTTTTTCTTTCTTTCTTTTTTTAAATGTAACAGTTGTAAATTTTAAAAAATCTTGTTGGTTTAGTTTTTTCATCTTTCTGTGGAGGTGTAGAACCGGGTCTATTTTCATGAGTTTGCGTATCAGCATAATAGAGTTATATTAATTGGGTTTTATGGGTATCCAAAAAAGTAAAAAATGAGTTTTTGGCGTTTGTCACCCCAATTTTGAGGATTTAACTATTTTTCATTGATACAAAGCTTTTTTAGCTTTAAAAACAAATAATTTTAAATTTTTGATTTAGTTTATATAGTTAAATAGAAAATCCAAAAATATTTGCCCATGTTATTCTTAAGGGAAATTAACATAAAGCTCCTTTTTTTATCTTAAAAAGATTCAATATATCTTCGTTAAATATTGATAAGCCTTGATACAATTTTGTATTTAGATTTACTAAGAAGTATTCAAATTATATTTGCTTTCAAAACCCATATGGCTTCAAACCCATATTTCGTTTATGGGGGGAAAAAATACAAAAGTTTGGTAAAATTTCCCTTGCAATTTCTATTAGTAAAATTTAACTTTTGTTAGCTAAAAATATATAGGCCGACCTACAAAACTTACCCCCATAGTGTTTATGGGAAAAAAACCTGAATTCTGTTGGAAATTTGCTGGAGAAGCAAGTCATAAGTGACTGGGGTATTAAATACTATAAACTTTTTTGTTTATAGATTAATGTTAAGATAACCTCAACTGAGGTAGGCAAATCGCGTGTCTGGATATCATAATGCTGTCTTTAAACTGACTATTCCACTGAGTTCTTAAAATGTTCAACAGCATGTTTACCTAAGAAATACATAGCTAAATTTAACATTTTTGTTTAAAATGTCAACCCGATATTTTAATACATTTTGGGCAAAAAGTTCCTACCCGCTGCTAGGGAAATCATAATGCCATTGTTTGGTATTCGAATAGTATAATAATAATCTTTTTTGTATTTCATTAAGCTTACAAGCTCTACCCCACCTACACTTATATTACTCTCAACCATTACCCACAAAAATTATGATAGGATGGAATGAACCTGCAGAATAATCGTTTAGCTAAGTCTGTATTGTCTAAACTATGTGCCATAACCTTTACTATTTGTTCATAAACACAATTTAGTGTATTATATCCTAATTTGTTTTATTCGATCACCTTACGGAGGCAGGAGAGACTAATCTTACTATCAGATATTTCAACGGAACTCCCAAGACAGTTGAATAAAAAAAAGGTTGAAGTTCTACTGTAGAATTCTGAACTCATAGTTCAAGATTCTTGATCAAAATGTGAAAAATCTGTGAGGACTAAAACTCATATATTATGTAAAGTGGCTCCCAATGTGTATTTAAGATGCTGTTGTACTCAGGTAGTTGGACTATTATCACCATAAAAGTCATATTAGCAATAATTTTAATGCATAATTTCTTAAATATTCAACATATTGAGGTTGGATTTGTGTAAATTTGTTTTGATGTCTAAGCTCTTTAAAATTATTTGCGAAATGGCAAAGATTTTCTTTAAGAAACAGTTGATGTACCTCGGGGAATGTACCTTAGAGGAAGTCTTATATAAAACTGGTTATGTCATGCTATCAATATTTTTATGCATAACCTTTTGATAAACTTAGTTTTCTTTTATTGGATTTTTTTTACAAACACCGAATAATTTTTGTAATTGCATTTAAATATTTCGACGAAAGCTGATGTGTTGTTGCCAAATCCAAACACACTAGGGGGCCTGTGCAGCGCAATGCGCTGCATTTATTAGGGTACCTGGTGATCAAACTTTGCTCCATGGTAATACTTTGAAAAAAAATTTCATTATAGTGAAAATCAGATAGAACATTATTGGTGTTTCATCGATCGATCTTCATTACCAATTTTCCAACTTCCCAATGTGATAGTGTTGAGATGTGATGCTCGTTCTTTTAGGCCTGAATTAGCTAAGATTACGTAGTTGTTCTTTTGCCGATATGTCTTAGGGCCTTTGTCTAAACCCTCCTATAAAATTTAGAATAAATTCACAGATGTTGGATCCACATAGTTCATCAAACATAAAACGTAAATGACAACAGAATAAAAATCAACATTCCATTACTCCCCGGTCCAGTATGAGTTATGCAGCACTCACTGCGGCTGTTTTTGTAGTACTACTGTATGAGGTAGTCAATGACATGGTGAATGAGTCCACATTACTATTTATGTCTAAATCCTCTTTAACTTAACTTTCCATGACATTAAAAAATTTTAATAAAGAAATCACAAACAGTAAGAGAATCTACATCTTTGTTGGTGTGGTCCAATTTGTTTTTAGTGGCATTTTTATTTTGGTTAAAATTTCTCTTTATAAAAACCATTTTTGTAATAAGCTTGTTTTCTATACCGGAGGTAGAAAACTTTTAAATGTTGTTTTTTATTCATGTTGAAGCCTTCCGGAATTGGTAGTCAATATAAAAAGGTTACATACCTTGACGTCTGCAATTCCTTATAGTGAAACTTTTCACTATAAGGAATTGCCGACGTCAAGGTATGTAACCTTTTTATATTAAATGTTGTCTTTTACACATTTTTTTTTAAATCAATCAATCAATCAACATTTATTCGGCTGACTTTTAAGAAATTGCATTACCCTTTACATCATAAACTTATCTATACCTAAAATTAATTTAAAATTCATAATTTCTTATTTTATATTGTAAAAGTCTTTCATTGAATAAATGCTCTTGTCAATAGTATATCTTCTTAATTTCTTCTTAATTGTGTTTGTGTCTGAATTCATATTCTTAATTTCAGTAGGAAGGTTATTATAAATTTTGGTATAGTTATATTGAATATGATTTTCATAAAATGATGTTATATGATAAATGGCTGAAATTGTATTAGTTTTTCTGAGATTCATGTTTGTGTTATTGGTTTCTATAGTATGAATTTTATGTGTAATGAATAATATGTGTAGCGTTCTGCTTAAAACATGTTTATACTATAATAGTAAATAAAAAGGTCATTACACTAACTTACAACCAACTATCCCTTTTTCTTATAGTTTATAGCAGTTTGAAAACCCATTCACACAAATTTAGTGATCTATTTTAATTTGTTACCTTTCATTATTGTTTCAATACCAGTCGGATGACCAATAAGACCCATGTCAAAAATTTCAATTTCCAAAATTGTTTTCGTAAACAAAAATAAATTTTTCTAGGGTTAAGTTACAACATTCATTTTTGTGCCCAAATACGCGCTAATAAAACTTTCAAGCAAAATCTACCAGCTACATTTTGAGAAAAGGTTAAAAGCTCAGATTAGATACTCCTCGTATTAAAGTATGAAATTATGTTGATATTTCAGTACCAGTTGATATATCTATATACTTGAAACAATAGTTTTTTTTTTTGAAAAAAAAATTTAATCTTTTTGAAAATCAAGATATAAACAAAAAATATTTATTAAGAAATTCAACTAACATTGGCACTCATCAACATTCAAAGAAATTTTATAAAAATCAAATTTTTTACTCAACAATTAATATATATAATAAATTACCAAATATGTTCAAAACAACCATGGATGTGAACAAGTTCAAGAAAAAATTAAAAAGCTGGCTTCTAGATAAATGTTTTTATAGTGTGCAGGAATATATAAATGAGGGAAAATATGAAGATTAAGAAAATTTTAAGACATTTAAGGTAAGTTGAACGCCCCTATCTCGCCCATGTTAAAAATACAACATTTAAGACCCATTATCTCAGCAACTAACCAAGATATAGACCTGCAACTTTCTGCACCTTTTATAAACATCCTTATCCTACTACTGATCCTCATTTATAATGTTATTTCAACAAACAAACAAAATATGAATTTTTCAAAAAATTATAATTTTTTTACTGTTAAATTTGTATATATATTTTTGTTTCTTTTTTACCTTAACAGATATAAGCTTTATTTAGGATCCACATAACCACATACATGTAGAGAACATGTTGTGTAAATTTGGTCAAGATATCTTTTATAGTTTCTGAGATAATGGGTCATTTATGTTAAAAAATGTCGTTTCCGGGGAAACGCGAATAAAGTAGGCCTATGCCTTTGGTTATCATGGTATGGACTAATATATACTAATATAGGCCTATACATATATATATATATATATATATATATACTATATATACATAGTATATATAGTATATATATAGTATATATATTATATATATACTATATATATATATATACTAATATATATATTGTTTTAGAGGAGCTAGGTGGTGTAAGAATTTCAGGCCTAGGCCTAGGCCTACGATTGTTTTCACCCTGATTCAAGGGATAAGTTCTAAAATGTTGGTTTCCCTTATATTTCATCTTTTTGAAAACTCCTTTTGGCTTCGTCATTTCTCTTTATAACACTCTATAACTACTAAGTGCACAAATCACATACAAACACCACTTTACAAACATATCACATAACCACAAAAGTTTGTAAACAATAACAATACGCAGACATCAAAGCCGTGTAAAACTACAGATGATCTGAAAGAGCACTGTTGCCAACACAACAGAAAAATATCACTGTAGTTGGCTTTTGAGAGGTAGTACAATAAAGTTTACTGTTGGAGGAAGACTGGCGACTGAAAAAATCGGCAAAACCTTTGAACGTATAATCTTTGAAAATAAAAATAAAATACTTCTATACCTCCAATCGTTATACTTTTTTATGTAAATATTCAGAAAGAATGAAATAACAAAATACAAGCATAAAAAAATTTCAACAAAAAATATTTTTTTCGCGTTTAACTTACCTTAAGGAAAGTTAAGACATAAGAAGAAAGGAAAAGAAGATTGAAACCTAAAAATATGGCATTTTTTAATAGTTAGTTAAGATTGTATAGAAATTGTATTAGTATAATGTAAATTAAGCCTATGCAATTTTATTGTCACGGCTAAATAAATAAATAAATAAATTAATAAAGTTCAATTTGCTTCTATTCAGCTTTTAACATATGTGTTTGTTTGTTTAACTATCAACAGCTGTTTTATTTAGCAATTCAATATAAATTGTTCCCCATGTTAATCTTATGGACAAAAAATGAACTTTGAGGGCTTCCCGTGAGCTTCAGAATTAAAATATCAAAAATCTAAAACCTTATTGCAAAACTACAAACTGAGACCATTCTTTTGACACCTCAAACTTTAAAATTGGTCCAGAAATAAGGGAGGAGTAGTGTTAACAAAAAAAGGGCATCACGTATTATATATATAGATTTTATTCTGTATTACACATGGTAAACAAAAGTGACCACATTACAGGGTGGGAGGGTGTGATTTTGGACACAGCTGTTAAAACTTCCATCACATTATTATCTTGCAATTTACTATAGGTAGTGAACGAGGTAATAATAAATTTCAAGATGAATAAGCCTCTTCGTGGACCCATTAGAGGCCCGAAACCTTTGGTAGCAAGTAACCAAACAGGGATCCCTTGACAGTGCTCAGGTGTTTTAAACCTTTTATTGCTAATAATAAATGTAGATGTTATCTCACCGCTGGTCTGATAGGGGCACAAAATTATTAAAACTACTTATGTTTATTGTTTAAATATAGTCATAGATTATTTAGAATTCTCAGTAACAGGATGACCAAGCCTGAACGTTGGTTTTTAACTCACTTTTTTATAGTATCACAGTAAGCAAGCTATAAGTTTACACCAACAAACAACTTTACGCATTCACAGTTAAGGGTTGTTTAAAAACCAATGCTTCAAAGTAGTGTAATTTCATTTTTGTTTACTTTTTGTTGCTATTTTGATATTAAATTTACAACCCTTAGTATATACATATATATTGGAAATTAAAATTTCCAAACTCCTTTTTAACAAAAACAATTTTTTCTGGGGCTTAGGATGTTTCTAGCTTAATTTTTTGGTTAAAGTAGTCTTAAATTCAAATTTTAAACTAAATATACCTCTGCTACATTTACAATATAAATACGGGTTTTTGGTGATACAATATAAAGACATGTCCACGTTTACTCGATTACATTACTTATAAACATGATTTATCTTAAAAAAAAAAAATAAATAAATAAAACAACCACAATTACAACTAGGTAATGAAAACTGAAACCTATCACCAACCCAGGAACACGATTACGCAGTTTGGGGATAATATGAGTGCTAATATGTGGGGCTAGTAATTTGTCGGCAAACTATATTAATTTGCACGGATCAGCCCATTTAATTAGGTTATATATTTTTTTACTCCTAACATAAATGTTTTCTTTCTCGGCATAAGTCTTGACTCAACTGCTACAATTTTCGAATTTTATTCAATTTCTGTTAAATGTCTCGATGAAAACTTTTGAGTAGTTGTAGATAAAATTGCGTGCTTAATCTCAGACATTTGTTCTTTGTCTGATTAAATTGATGGACTTAAACATGTTTAAACAAACATCCACACTCTCTCATTTATGATATTAATAGGATTTTTTGTGTTTTCATCCAGTGTTATTAAAATAGGCCTATAATAAAACTCACATCTGTATTATTTTCTTTAGTGCGAACGGAAAACTACTTCCACTGTTCGTTTCTAACTAACTACTACTTATATGACTAACACTACACAACTTTCGTTTTTGATTCAAGTCAACTTTTTCCCTAATAACATTCTACAAAATGTGTTAAGGAAAAACAATGTCTTAATCTCAAGAAAAATCCTCTAAATAAAAACTATGTTTTACACATTGCTGATATTTAAATTAGGAATACAAGGTTTTTTGATAATTGTTTAGTTAAGTACAATTATAACTTTCTCAAAATTTTATTTTAATAATAAATAAACATCTTTTGTAGTAATGTATTTATAGTCGTTTTTTAACTCTATTTTGGTTTCACCCCAAGAGAGTTAGAAGCAACCATTCCCAGGACTGTAATTCCCGACAAGGTCTAAATGTATTGGCCTCATTTAACCAATCAAGATTTATACCCCTTCACCATATCGTTTGTGGCTATTGAAGGAATGTTACCCTCCATAATGGCTTTGAAAAGCGATATATTTTGTTAAGGAATGTATATTTAGAATATATAAAATTTATTGAAATATTCAATAATTATAAAAGAGCAGACCATATTATTAAAATGCAAAACTTTTTTGTTTAAAAAATGTAAATTATAGTCGAGTTATATTTTATTGTATAAAAAAAATCATGAAAGTTAAATAGAATATAAAAATAGTATTTTTATATTCTATTTTTTTATTTAATAAAATAATATAACGTCTTACTGTCAAGAAAACTAACATTCTACATTTAAATGTGATTTTTTATAGCACTACACACTGAGCAATTTGTTTTAACATTTTTTTATATAAATACGGATAGAAAACAGAAATATGGAAGCCATGCATTGCAAAGAAACGTTTAAAATCAGACGTTTAGGCCGCTCAGGCTCAAGCCTATTACTGTCCGGTGGCAAGATTTATCTAGAGTTCTTTGTATTTATAACGCTGCTCCACAGCAATGGAATGTTCTTACTATTTTAAATCATTTCCAATAAAAATACTACACGTACTTTTATGTATTACAACAAAATAAATACGTACTAAATCAGGGCAGCATGACAAATAATTTTGCCCAAAAATGTAACCCAGTATTTTTATATGAATAAGACAAAAACTGTTGTTTTAGGATAATCATAAACTTCTGAATGTAAAATGTTCTTCTTGTGTGGTATAATTCAACGAGAACTCTTGTAAGAAGTCTACTAGATTGCACATTTTTTAGTTTCTCCATACAACTATACAAACCCTTTTTTAGGGAGAGGATAAATAATGTTTTTAAGTACACAGTTGGAAAGCCTCTGGTGTGGTACTCCTACCACAAAATCTCGAAGACTAACCGCTATGAAAAACTCCTTTTTTACTTTCGGACCCTAGACTATGTATTGCTTATCACTTTACATAAAAATCATGTCTACTTTGGCTTTTGCTTTTTACTGACCACAATGGATACAAACAATTAACATGTGTAAAGTTAAAACACTAAGCTATTTATGGTATGAACTTTCTGGGGTGATATGAGCATTTGTACGGTAAACTTAAGCATAAACATATCTTTTGCAGTAGCCTAATAGTTCATTCCCTGCTTAAAAAAAGGTTTTATTTTATCATTTTCTGTGGATAAACTCTATTACGGAATATTTTTATTCTTAAGTATAGTTTTGTAGTGTTGTATATATTAGTGAAATATATAATTTACTTGAATTCTGCAAACATTTTAAATGTTTTATTACTGTAAAACTTTTAAAATGCAAACATTTTAAAAGTTAACTAGGGGGCCTGTGCAGCGCATTGCGCTGCATTTATTAGGGTAACTGGTGATCAAACTTTGCTCCATGGTAATAATTTAAAAAAATTTCATTATAGTGAAAATCAGATAGAACATTATTGGTGTTACATCGATCGATCTTCTTTACCAATTTTCCAACTTCCCAATGTGATAGTGTTGAGGTTGAGATGTGATGCTCGTTCTTTTAGGTCTGAATTAGCTAAGATTACGTAGTTGTTCTTTTGCCGATATGTCTTAGGGCCTTTGTCTAAACCCTCCTATAAAATTTAGAATAAATTCACAGATGTTGGATCCACATAGTTCATCAAACATAAAACGTAAATGACAACAAAATAAAAATCAACATTCCATTACTTCCCGGCCCAGTATGAGTTATGCAGCACTCACTGCGGCTGTTTTTGTAGTATTGTACTACTGTATGAGGTAGTCCATGACATAGTGAATGAGTCCACATTACTCTTTAAGTCTAAATCCTCTTTAACTTAACTTTCCATGACATTACAAAATTTAAATAAATAAATCACAAAAATTAAGAGAATCTACATCTTTGTTGGTGGGGTCCATTTTGTTTTTAGTGGCATTTTTATGTTGGGTAAAATTTCTCTTAGTAAAAACCATTTTTGTAATAAGCTTGTTTTCTATACTGGAGGTAAAAAACTTTTAAATGTTGTCTTTTACGCAGGTTTTTTAATCAATCAATCAACATTTATTCAGATGACAATTAAGAAATTGCATTAGCCTATACATCATAAACTTATCTATAATACCTAAAATTAATTTAAAATTCATAATTTCTTATTTTTTATTGTAAAAGTCTTTCATTGAATAAATGCTCTTGTCAATAATATATCTTCTTAATTTCTTCTTAAATGTGTTTATGTCTGAATTCATATTCTTAATTTCAGTAGGAAGGTTATTGTAAATTTTGGTATAGTTATATTTAATATGATTTTCATAAAATTATGTTCTATGATAAATGGCTGAAATTTTATTAGTTTTTTCTGAAATTCATGTTTGTGTTATTGGTTTCTATATTATGAATTTTATGTGTAATGAATAATATGTGTAGCGTTCTGCCTAAAACATGTTTACACTATAATAGTAAATGAAAAGGTTATTACACATACAACCAACTATCCCTTTTCCTTATAGTTTATAGCAGTTTGAAAACCCATGCACACACATTTAGTGGTCTATTTTAATATTTGTTACCTTTCATTATTGTTTCAATACCAGTCAGACAACCAATAAGACCCATGTCAAAAATTTCAATTTCCAAAATTGTTTTAGTAAACAAAAATGAATTTTTCTAGGGTTAAGTTTCAAAATTTATTTTTGTGTCCAAATATGCGTCAATATATCTTTCAAGCAAAATCTACCTTCTAAATTTGGAGAAAAGGTTAAAAAAGCTCAGTAGACACTCCTCGTATTAAAGTATGAAATTATGTTGATATTTCAGTACCAGTTCAATTTGCTTCTATTCAGCTTTTAACATATGTGTTTGTTTATTTAACTATCAACAGCTGTTTTATTTAGCAATTCAATATAAATTGTTCCCCATGTTAATCTTATGGACAAAAATGAACTTTTATGGCTTCCCGTGAGCTTCAGAATTAAAATATAAAAAATCTAAAACCTTATTGCAAAACTACGAACTGAGACCATTCTTTTGACACCTCAAACTTTAAAATTGGTCCAGAAATAAGGGAGGAGTAGTGTTAACAAAAAAAGGGCATCACGTATTATATATATAGATAGATATTACTGCTGATTAACTTTTACTGCTAAAACCTCTTATTTATTTTAAGACTATTTATAACAATGGAGGCTATTTTCAATAAATTTTAGTTATTTGAATACAAAACGTCGAAAAAATAAAAATAAATTATTTATATTTTATTATAACCTTTGTCAGCAAAACTATACTGTACCAATGTATACAGAAACAAATAAGTAGAGATATCCCGTGTTGAAATATTTTTTTTTTTTGCAGTCGAAAACCAGGTTAAATAAAGCGGTAATTCTAGGATTACTTCTTATGGTCGTGGAAAGCGATCTTCTTCCTCTGAAGTATAAAAATGAGCATAACTGTTTACAAACATATCAAAACAACTTCTGAAAAAATATACTAGCCCTCTGTTTCTAGTCAACCAACCAGCATAATTCGTAAATAAAAATTACACCTTTGTGGTGTTATATTAAGTGTTTTAAGGACGTTCTCAATTCTCCTTAAGGTTGTGTTCAGGTTTCATTTTGGTAAAAACTTTAAGGTTGTGAGTCAATGGCATATAAGTCAGATCCAATTTAATATTGCATTACCAAAATTCGCAAATAAAAAAAAAATAAAAAATATGGGAGTGTTGTTTAAAAAGTAAAATATATAATAATACCTTTAAACTCCAAATTTTAATAAATTTATTCTTTTAGTCAATTTGTATTAAAAAACTGTATAACAAAATCACCAGTATGAAGTGAAACCACTTTTTCTTACCCATTTCTGTGATTTTTGTGATAGGGAATTAATTGGTGATTATTGTTGATATCGAAATACTATCTTAAGTAACATGAACATTTTTTATTACTAAACAGTAGTGTAATGTGTGCAAGATCAAAAGGAAGGAAATCATCGGTGTAGTAATGTATCCTTTGTAAACGGGGTTGTTCTGTGAGGAGCTGAAGTGGAAGGGATATCAAGAGAGGTGTTAATTACTTGTGTTCAACATTCCCTGATCCCTAAGATTAAAACAGCATTACATCACCTGACTGCCTCAGCCGGGTCTCTCTTCGCCTCTGTTCTTGATATGAAACCGAATGATATTAAGTTTAGCTTGGAAAATACAAAAACATTTTAAAAGAAACAAGTAGAAGTGCTTACCGAAAAACCAAAACTTATTATCATATATTATACGCATAAATTTACTCGTATTTAAAAAAAAATTAGATTTTTGACATTATATCCTGTATATATATATATATATATATATATATATATATATATATATATATATACAAACAAACATATATATAATCCTATATATATAATGTTGCCTTATAAGCTTTTTCCACTTGTTAAAAATGGTAAAAAATTACAATCTTTGTTTCTATTTATTTATTTGAAAATTTAAATTTTGTATTTTTGTTAAATAATAGGCTACGCTTAGAGAAACTATTTTATCCATGGAGGTATTTCTAGTATTTGAAAACAACAAAGTTCTTCGATTCAGTTTGTTGCATTCATGAATTAAAGTCTCAAAATTTGATTAGATTTTACTAGATGGATTTTCTTGGATGGTCAATTACATACTGTAGATGGTTTTTTTACGTTGTTATTAAATCTTTAATTAGGTTTTACATATAATACTATTAACAACAATATTGCGTATTTCAAACCCGTATCTATTGGTTCTGCTATTCAAAATTTCTGTCATCTATATATTAATACGCAAGCATGTTTCATTTCCTCCTTTTTTCTCATCTCGTGTGCATCGTAGGATAAATCCGTGCATACCATCAGAAAGGTATAGTCCTGCAGATGAGCAGAATCACATTCTAATTTACATCAGACTCCAGGGCTACGCCTCACAGGCTTTCAAAGTTCCAATGTTAATCTTATGGAGAAAGGAGAATAGAATGAATCATTAGACAGCTGTTGTAAAAACAAATGCTAGAAAATTAGGAAGAACAGGTGTTTTAGTTTTAAATTGTTTTTAAGCTTCTTGGGTCTAGATCAACTAAAATTTTGATCGAATTTCGATCAGGAGGCGATCTCTAGTAATTGTTACTAGAGATCGCCTCCTGATCGAAATTCGATCAAAATTTCACTTGATCTGGACCCAAGAAGCTTATAAACATTTTAGAACTAAATCATCTGTTCTTCCTAATTTTCTAGCAGTTGTTTTTACAACAGCTGTCTTATGATTCATTCAATTATCCTTTATCCATAAGATTAACATTGGAATTTTGAAAGCCTGTGGGGCGTAGCCTTGGAGTCCGATGTGAATTAGAATGTGATTCTGCTCATCTACAGGACTATATTTTTCTAACGGTATACGCGGATTTATCCTACGATGCACATGAGCTGAGAAAAAAGGAGGAAATGAAACATGCTTGCGTATTAATATATAGATTGCAACACAATTAATATTATTTAAATTAATAGAATAAATATCACAGCAGTTTTCATTAACAAAGTAACTACGTAAGAGCTGTAGTCGTCTAAATGGTTTACTCGTTTCAGTGGATTACTCTCATAGTTATTGACAAAGTTTTCTCATTAAGAGGCTTCTGCTGTCCATTTTACACAGGTTAATACATTTCTACACAGTATTATAATTTTAAATGCCTTTTTTGTCTATAAGTATACATCCAGTAAATTGAATTTATAGTACTTATTTCTACAGTGGATTTTTTGTATTTCCCGTTGTAAATTACATTTATTTATTATATATCAAAAATATTACTTTCCGTCAATTTACGAAATATGAACTTTTGTAAAAAAGTTATATTTATCGGAAATTCAAAAACCGGTTTACATTATGCTAACATAAATAACAACATTCCATTTAAATTAAAGTGAATGTTTATCAGATATTGATGCGGTGACGCTGAGGTCTCTGGGCGATCGAACCAATTGTGTTCTAACAATCTACTTGAAATAACAAACAGAGAGCGGCCCTTAACAATCCAGAGCAGTTCACCTCAAAATATCCAAGCAGGTCCATTTTTTAAAGGTCGTGTATATATTTTTTTCCAGTTCTTCTTTACTATTTATTTACAGAAAAGCTGTATTATTACGAACAAAATAATTTTTTAGTTAAAACAGTGTTTTTTAATCATTATGCTTTTCCAATATAAATTTAACGCCCATTTTATTAAAAACCATTTTACTCACAAAGCTATGCTCACGTTATATTTTTACTTAGCTGACAATTAGTGGAATCATTTTAGTGTTGAACCCCAAAAAAATTGCAACACGAGCGATTTTTGTTTTAAATGATAGCTAATAGTGCCCTTATTAACCCCTCAAAAATCGCTTTGAGGGGTAAAATCTCCTTTACCCTTCCCCCCTCCAATAGTTCGATGGGGCTGGTTTTCGAACTCCTCCGAATAATTACCTTTTTACACCTCCATACCAAATTTCATTATGATCGGACCATTTTTGTGACCGCTATCGTGCTTGCAGATAAATAGATATATAGATAAGTATATATATGTGTGTATATCTAAAAATTCAAAAGAATGTTGTTTTGGCTTCTGGGGGCCCCAAAATGAAAAGTTATGACGGAAGTCTTACCATGAGACCTACGGTAATAGCTTAATTTCACTATAGGGAAATTCGCTAAAAAGGCAGATTTTAATGAATTACGGCTCGACAAATTGCGGCCATACCGTACGTCTGACATACAAAATGTAAATATGAAAACTGATTGGCATTAAAAGAGCTACATTTTTGCTAAAATAAAGAATTTTGATAAAACTAACCGTTCTCGAGATATATGCCAAAAATATATATTTTGGCAGTATTCTTGGCGGCCATTTTGAATTTTTGGGCATGTTCCCAAGGTGCGATTAATGGCGATTTTTGAATGGTTAATAAGGGCACTCTTAGCTATCATTTAAAACAAAAAACGCTCGTGTTGCAATTTTTTTGGGGTTAGGCCATAATTTCTCATAAAATGATTCCACTAAATCGCAAACCTCGTAATGTAATAATTAGTAATGTGTTATATGGTCTTGTTTATGATAACATTATTTTAATATTTAGGAGGGGCTATTTTTTTATTCATTCAGTAAACAAATATATATTTGTCAAATACCACTCACCCATACATCAGAGATATTCTATAATAATAGGGTATACATGGAAAGGAATTCGGAATTTGGAAAGGACGTTCCTCTTTGCCCTTAGCTGCTCACCAAGGAACGGATTTGCAAAATTCCCTTAGTCCCGTAAAGGTTCGATTCCGGACCCAGTTGCCATTTTTTATCATTGAGCTATTAATTAATGATGCTTTCTAACAACAAGACTGGGGTTTGGACCGTTCCCCGACAAAACTTAAAAAAATTCCACTGGCGTAGAAACACCTAAAATAAAAATAAAATAAGATACGGTTTTGCTAAATTCTTTCTGGGCTCCTGTCCACAGAAATTTTAATAATTATTGGACCTTCATGGTCGAAATTGGACACGGGCGGTCCTCTTTGCTCAAAGAAAACCATTTTGCAAATTACGGTACCTTCAAGGTTCCGCCCGACAGAGTTTCGATATAATTTTATTCATACGGCAATGTCAAATAATAATAAAGGAAACAAAGAATCTTAAAAACTATTGCAATTTGGCATCTATAGTCCTCTTTGCTCGTAGGTGCTCACTAAGAAATTGTTTTGGAAATTTACTTCAGGGCTCCACCCCACAGAACATCAAAAGTAATGTAGGTTCGTTTTTTAAGTTTAACATGGACGTTTATCTTTGCTATAGCTGCTCACTAAGAAATTTTGCAAAATTCCTTTAAGGCTCTGGCCCCCAGAACTACAAAATTTAAATGTAATTGTTGGAAGATTGCTTTGCATTTTAGAGAGATTTTATTGCATATTAAAATCAATCGTGGCAGGTATCAAGCTAGTTACTAAAAATAGCTGTACATGTAGAATCGTGTGCTTGCTAATAGTATTTTTTTCAAGTACACTAACTAGCTACTAACAACAAAAATTTCTTTTAAAAGTTAATTAAATTGTTTAAGGTTTTATTAAGGTGTAAGTATTTAAATATATGTTACATAACCTTCAATATTAATTTTTCAAAATTAATATTAGATTATCTTTTACACTTCCTTCATAAGTGCATAATATTTGTAATATATATTCGTAATAATATTTATATTTATGAATAAGGGCATATTGTTTTAAGGGCACATATTGTGTGATAAGGGCATATTTATTCATAATATTTTAGGAAGCAAAACTACTAATTAAATATCACCAATTTAAAAATACTATATACATTTTAGATATACATGTTAAAGAACCATGAAGAATTTTACACCATAGGGTCTTGTTGAAAGATGGGTTTCAGACTGAGGCGGAAAATATATAAATTCTTCCTTCGTTTATATCTTTATTATTACAGATTTTACACCATGTAATAAAGTAAACAAATCTGGGAGCCATAAATTAAGATGATACATTAGATCATTCTTTATATATTTAAAGACTTCCTGGTTCCAACTCCAAGGATGTCATATTGTAAAAACTAAAGTTTTCTTGCTGTAAAAAGTCACCTCGATAGTCCATGTATCAGATAGTTTTAAAATTCATCCTCCAACTTGCCCTTTCATCATCGGATGATTAGAATTATGTTTATTTATCCTACTTTTTCATTTGTATAGTTATGTTATACAACAAGTAACCAAGATTTTTCCATCACCAAAATTAGAATATTCAATGAAAAGGTTTTTCAACATCCTCTTCCTGGCAAATCGGCATTCTACATAATAATTTCAATTTTAATTAGTGCAGAATTCGTTGTAATCATGTTACCATATTGTTCGTTTAACCCTGAGTCCAATTTGTTTAAATAACTGTTTAATAAATAGTTAAAAAACTAAAGAGGAACAACCCGACCAAACGCACACGGACAGCACAAAAAAACATGAAAATACATAAGGATTAATATCTTTAATTGAAGTGTTTATATCGGGAGCGGTATTAAACCGATGACCATACCAACATCTTAAAATTTTGGTATACTATGTAATAAAAGATTTCGTTGGTGTTACTCTAAATTCTAATTTGTAATGTTTTTGTGCTTAAAATATAAAGCCTGAATTATAATTCTATTATATAACTACGAACCACAACTTAACCTATTGAGGAGGCTTAAACTAAAATAAATCGATGCTATATGAGATCAATTATAGTCCCATATTCAAATATTATGTGCTATCCTTAGCATCTGGTAACAATGCAACATCTAAGTATCTGTAATCCCTGGTTCTCAGGACGATAGTAGGGCGATAGAAATCTCAATGACTCGAGATATTATGTGGAAGGCATTAAGATAAGAGTACAAGGGCGACGAGCCAAAGACTTAGTTCAAGAATGGACAATCTTAAAGGCATTACCAAGGGTGGGTATTTTCTTAAGACTATATGTATGTAATCTATTATGATTTTTTCAATATGGATTCCAATCAATTTCGCTTAATGAGAGAAGTAGGTGGGCAAATATATTACAAAACTGTAAAATCGGCTTTTTTGTGTCTTCGAGTATGCCATAATTTTTAAGTCGTGTCTAAATTATGTATACTGTCTATTTCCCTATAGTGAATACTTTTACGAGGGCAGCTACGCTAACGCCAACTCCCGAAATATGTTACTTTTTCATTTTGGGTCTCCAGAGAGAAAAAAACTATTCTTTCAATTTCATAAAATTGTGCATGTATGTATGTGCCTGTGGTACTGATAACTTTTTAAAGGTACCTTTTTCATTGGGGTTCAAAAGGGTCGGTATCTGTTTTCGTAATTTTTCCTTAGTAAAAAATTACTATCAAAAATGATCATAGAAAAGAGCAAACAAATTTTATATTTTATATTTTAATTTTATTTAACTTACCTTGGATAACGCACATGATTTTCACACATACGTTTCACTTGTTATTCATACGAAAATCAATACAGCCCTGTACATTCGTTTTTTTTTCAACTTTTTTAAGTTTGGTGTATAAATTCACCAGGTAGAGTAAACTCTATTAAAACTCATATTTTCTTACAACACCCATATTATAGCAAACCTACATACTCATTCCCATGTTGTTTATTGAAAGAATTCAACTATGGGGAATTTAAAAATTCAGTTTCCTCTTAGGTACGATTTGGTGAGTAAACATATATATTCCAACATTAAAGGCTTAAAATACCTGTTGTACCTTCCAGCGATGCAAATTGTAAAACTTATGCTACAGCAGTTTCGAAACTAACAAGGTTTCATCTTCTTGCAAACACACAAAACGTAAAACTTAACATGGTTGCCATGGCCATGGGTCGCCATAGCCCATATATACAACCGATGTAGATCCGATGACGACCCATGTAGGTCGTGAACACAACACGAGACATTAGAAACATTTAATAATTACTTGGACAAATAATATAGAAAAATATCAGCACAAAGAGTGGAGTCCGAACGAGTAAGCCCAGACTGCCCGAAATAGTTATTTGTGCTTCTAGGGACTAAAAGACACTTGTTTCTCCCTGAAGGGAAACTGTTGTCACCCGAAGGAAACAATTTCCCTGAGGGAGAAAAAGTACTTTAGTCCCTTGATGCACACAACATTTTTTCTCCACCTACACAAATAACATTTAGGCCTATAACAATAGGCCTAACGTAGGCTATATAATTTAACTTTACCTTCATATGATCCCTTGCTCCTTCAAGCTGGATCAGTCACACCAACATAAAAAACACACAAGTGTGATGGATAAGATAAAACACACTATATCATTTTTAAAGAACACAAAAAAAAAAACTTAATTTTAGCCCAGTCAAAATTCTTACACAGGGTTTTACATCTTAGGTTAATAGCCTACCCAAGCGAAATGTAAACAAACACGTACACTGCTGACAGAGTGGCTTATGCTACAGCTCCTATTAGTAAACAAAGAGTAACAAAACAAATACAAGTGACAGCTGACTGTCACTCATGTTCTTTTAATCTCTCTTTTAATATTATTCTTATGTAACTAACTTTAGCCCCGTGGTACAAAAAAGTTGAGTTTTCCCTAGGTAGAAAAATTAAGCATTCAAATCACATGGGTTAAAAACTAGTACTTTAGTACTCTATTACAAGGAGTAAAATACGGATTTAGATAGTAGGTGGAGGAAAAATAAATGTTCACTTTTTATTTGCCTCTCATGGTTGGCTAAATTTTGTCCATCTCTCATTTAAGGTTTAATCATCTTCAAATATGTCTTAATTGTACCACACCGGCGTGCTCCCATTTTTTGAGATACACTTGAACACTTCCTTTCATGGACTTTGAATTTCTCTTTAGTTCTTAATTTACGATTTACAGACGTCAATGTGCAATTTGTGCCTAAGAGATTCTAACACATGCAAGTGTTTAAAGATAATTTCTGTCTGCATACAAAAAGGTTAATATGACTAGATTATAGGTGAGATGCAAGTGTGATGGATTAGATGAGACGTAGCTTTGTTACGGACAAAAACTAGCTTATAATGTTTTATTTATTTTAATAAAAGTAAATATGGTTTGGATTTTGTCTAGAAATTTATCTTTGGTAGGCCTATATATTAATAATAAATTAAGTTTCTTACATTTCACTTAAAAAGACAACAATCGATAGTTAAATAGTTGAAGTAGTGAAAACCTCGTGTATTCAGATCAAATGTTACCGCAACTGAGAAATAATGGTCTCTTCAAACGTCTGTTACAGTTAAGGATTGTTAGGAGGTTGTTCTATTTCAAGATTCAATTAAAGTAGGTGCTCTATAAATTTTCTCTCATCACACAGTGTAAATATTGTATAATTAAATCTTCAACTTCGGAAATCATATTTTATTAGCATTAGATGATATAAACAAATATAAATAAATAAATAGCACATTTTTGGTAAATCACTTAAGTTAAATTATAAAAAAAATTGCTTAACCTATATATAGCCTTAGCCACAGCGAGCTTAACCAATTTTACTGGGATTTGTTACCGTAAATCAAAACTTTATTCATGTAAAAATTAGAAAAATTGACTTTCTTAAATATATTAAAATAGTTTAGAATCGTTAATTTATATTTTGTGTTTTGTAAATTAAATTATTATTTTACGATTCCATTTTTAATAACCGACATTAATTAATTGAAGTTTTTAATTATATTTGTAGGGATCATTGGTTTGTTATACTATTTTAAATACATTAACATGCAACACGAAAAATTAGCATTTAAATTATTTTACCAAAATTATTTAACAGTTTCTCTTACAAATAGTCTTTTGTTTAAAAAAATACGCAGTCTATCTATTACATTTATTTTTATAAAAATCTGTTGGAATACATTTTTAAACAATTGACTGCTTTTCAAGAAGTTATCCTAAACTATAATAGGAGGTATAACATATACTATAAGACCAGCAATGTCTGAAGCGATGTATTTTCCACGATCTCGAAATCTAGCAGGTAGATTCTGCCTTAACTTTGTTAAGCCTTAAGAGCGTATTGGTAAAAAAATTAGTTTATAAGCCGTCTCAACCCCTAGGAAAAATTTTCTTTTTTGTTTAAAACTAACTTAAATTGTATTTATTAACATTTATGATATGGGTTGACATCAGGGAAATGGAACAAAAACAAGAAAGGAAAAACATAAAAATGAATGTTCTTTGTAAAAGAATAAATTGGTTTTGAAACAGCTGTCACCTGTGAAAAGGTGTAGTTGGCATAAACTTTAAAGCCTGTTAACTATTATACTATAACAAAAGTAAATTAAACCCAACGAGCATATCTCGGTTAGCCTGGTAATTACAATTTATTTGACAAAGTGGTCCAACATTTAAAAAATTTTCATTCATAATAAATAGCACTGAGAGCGAGTTAGCTTAGGCTCCTTCCACACTGACGACATTTGCTGCTGCGAGTTTTTTCGCTGTCGTTCAGGTATCGTTGCTTATGCCTACAGCTGCATTTTGAATTATTCACATAACATACTCCGTTAAATTGTGAAGCTATTGTAGTTTATATTACTTCCGCAGTTGTGCTTCATCGCACAGCTGGTTCTTATGAAAAATGTGACTTCCAAAGACTGATGAAGATCAAACTAATATACAATATATCAATAATTCATCTTCCGTGTTGGATACATTTACAATTGGATACTTTCCGTGTTTATTTAGTGTTATTTATAGCTTAAGTTTTGTGTCAACGGTGTAACAGCCTCCATGTTGACTTTTCTGTAGTCCAATACGCAAGTGGCAATGTCTCTCGTTGCAGAGGTTAAACAGAGGTTGATAATATCAAAAGATAATGCGGGATGGTGTATACCTTCACATTGGAGAGACTCTCCGAGTGAATAACATCAGGAATTTCTGTTTCTGTTAGTACCATTATGACAATCAATAGCTACACATCCAATTTTTCTGATCTAGGTGGTACATTTGAAAAATATTAAATATCTGGATTTTTTTATATTTAGAAATCGCGAAAGAACTAAAGCTATACATTACACAAAGCTAAACTTTTTTAAACCACTCACTTTAAATACTCTTAAAATACTCTCCTCCTATTTTTCCTATTGTTTATTTTGACATTTGATTAGTAACAAGAGGAACTTTTTATTTTTACAAAAAAAAGTTTCACGCGTGAGGCAGCTGATTGGATAACGTTTCTATTTTAGAAGATCCTTCATGAGTAAATACTTTATTTTGTGATACAAACTTTAATCCTAAGGTTGGTTAAGTGTTTAGAATTTTAAGTTTTTTTTTATATTTTATTTACATTTGTTATTTTCAAGTACAAAACACATATTTTAAATAAATATGTAAGATGCAAATTTTTAATAATTTTTTCGAATTTAAATAAAGCATCTTGAGTGAGTGAAACGTAAAAGTTGCAATATATAAATTTAATTTGTGGATTTTATTCGGTCACAGAAAAGCTTCAGTAGCAACTAATTACAAACCGTAGTGGGTGATGTTGAGTTTAGATTATTACACTCCAATGATGCGATGGCCGCTCCTTCCGGCTCGATCGGTCCGTCTCATAAGCGTCAGATTCTGTTATATCTCCATTGTTGCTTAAGTGGTGGAAGACTATCTTGTTGAAAATGTATGAATATGTATTAACTCAAGAACTACAATAGTCCTAAAAAAACAAAATATTACATATTTATATTACTAATTTTGCTAAATCAATATTTGTCTGTATACTTTTACTGATGGATAGGAATCCATATCATATGTATTACAATGTACAAAATATGTATCGTAATATACTATATATTTAATATGTTACATATATTATAATTTATTATATAATTAAAACAAAACTATAATAATGTAATTTAATTTATATGGTATGTGTTATAGAATTATAATATGCAACAATTAATGTATAAACTTAAAATAAATAAATGAAAAAATGATATTCATATTATAAAACGAGCACTGTTTGTAGGGGAAATTTTTTTTTTCGCTTCAATTATTTTTTTTTTTTTGGACGAATATGGGGGTTTTGACCATCAGGAATCGATCAGAGCTGGGAAAAATCCGGACTTCGTCCTAGAGCCCTTCAAAAATCCAATTTTATCCTTTTCGAGATTTTTTTTTATTTAACAAAAATCAGCTGATAACTGTATATATAAACCAATGTAATGTGTTACATCTTTAAACTGTGGTTTAGGGAAATTATACCAAAGTGCAGGCCTGGCTCGTCTCGAGAAGGCGATTAAGAGGAGCAAGTGAGCTTTGTATGAGAAACGAAAGTAATAATTTTACCGAGCATAAGCTCGGTCCCCCTGGTACTATGAATTAATTTGAAATAGTTTATACAATGGACTTTTATGATTATTGAAAATTATTTTCACCTGTTTTAAGACATGTGGTATATAAAAAATAAAACAAATTATGCAATGTTAGCTGAGTGGGATATGCATGTTTCTTCGTTGGTACTGACTAACTGATCGTTAATAAAAATATTAAGATGGTCAAATTTCATTAAATTTAAAAATCTTTTATGTTGCTTCACCTGAGCCCCATGGCTCTGTTAATAAGCACAAATGTATTCTTAATTATTAAAGAAAATGATACATGATAACAGATTTATTTGTTTACTTGTGAATGAATTCAGGATCTTTTTAAAACATATCAAATATGGATATGAAGTAATTTGAACTTCTTAGTGTTATATTGTTTGAATTACAAATTCACAATCGTAGTTTTTTTTTTAATATTTAGTCCTGTTTTATTATTTTATTAATGATATACAAGCAAATAAAAAGTAATAATAATAACAGGCTTTTTAGCTGATTTACTGTACGTTTACATAAAACGTATAGGAGCATTGGCGATGGACAGAGGGAATGGCCCATCACGTATATATCATAAAATGAGATTATAAAAGTATTTAGGCTACAACTACCGACTACTGAAATCATCGGAAATTTGGGTGTGCTAATGGATTTGACCACAATGCGAAAAGGAAAGTTAGATCACGATTTCAAGAGTTCTTTTTTCCTTGCTCAGATCTATAGTAAGCTGAAAGTTTAATTGGTTTGTTCATCGAAATTTTAAGGACCTCTCCCAGAAGCTCAGGAGGAACATCTCGAGTCCCTTGTTAGTGGTGAAGAATTTTATAGAAGTGGTGTTTGAGTTTTACTGTCTATTTATTGAAGTCTTTCGAGTCTTTCTGTTTGTTACATAGTATATTCTCACTTTATTTAAAAACTTGCCTTAAAATATTTAAATTAGAACACCAACTGAATACAACAATATTAAGGCATTTATACACTACTCAAATGTGAGCGGGTGGGAGAAATTCAATTTCCAATTATATAAAGCAAACAACCATACTATAACACGTAATTAGTTGTTTATTAGTTCAACTTTAATTAACATCCCTCAGTTTGCATGGTTAATATAACAAAAAATTTCCCAATGTTATTGAATGTACAATAAGAAATTAACTCTTTTATATAACGCTTCAGAAAACATATATTATTAAAAACAAAAGTAAAATACAACCGACTCTGCAAAGGATTCGTGAAACTTCTTAACTCATTTGAATGTTAAATATTCCGGCTTTCCCCAGATGCCTTGTTTACTAATGGTCATTAGTCTTTCTTAATCCCTGCTCCAGGGAATCTGCATTCCTCAGTCCTTTTATTTTACTGTTCAAGATAACCTTAATTTGGAACATACATTGGCACTGTCACATAAGCTGTTTATCTAATATTTACTTTTTAGCTTTTCACTTTACATCGGTATTTTTCTTGTATTATTCATCCCTTTAAAAAAGGTCAAACAAAAATTTAAGAAAAGTTCAGATTCCATTAAAAATTATAACTTTTTTGACATACATTGGACATTTTGTACTTTTTTTTATTGCATTGTAAAGAAATTAAATCCAGTGGATGGCCAAAAATAGGGGCCATGCCATGCCAACAACCATAAAAAAACATCAAAAGATTATTATACAGATGATTTGACGTATGTAACAATCATAAGTATACAAGATGTACTTTAAAAGGGTTATGAATTTTTTGACCTTTTTAATCTTTACAACAGACAATGTGATGGAAGCAATAATATCATCTATTATAATATCATCTTGTAGATGTTTAAGGTATGTCGACTATATTATTATTTTATGCTACCAAGATCTTTTGGTGTAATGTCTAGCAGAGCTCCTCGTTTTTCATAGAGGGGTATCAATACCAGAAGAACAGAACCGATCTCATGGACCAAATCCCGACAGTCCCGATCCGTGGAACCAATCCCAGACACTATGGTATCTGTTTTTGGAAGCATAAAAATGACATACGCCTCCTTTTTGAGAGTTGTTGCTGCATTTGCAGCCATTGCAGTTTATCAGTTTGGCAATTACATAATAAAAAATAATAAATTTTTTATATAAATCTTTAGGAAAATAAAGTTTTATCAAATCGAACTGAAATTGGTGTAAACATATCTTGAGGACTTATTTTTTTGAGTCTATAAAATTTTTAGTAATTATGTTGCTCATAGTGATATGAATTACCCTACACCTAAAATCAGATAGTTTTTTATAACACAGATTAATTAATTATCTTTTTTTATTTTTATAAACTAAAAGTGTAATGCAATCTTATGTTATGAACAAGTACATTGTATATAAAAAAAAGACTTTTTTATTTCTTTTGCTCGAGAGACAATTCAATGGGGCCGATTCAAGGACAATTGCCACTGGCTAATCTATTTGGACACCTCTGTAGGCTGACGCTGACAACCAATTCTACACTGTTTGTCCGTTCAGATAGAAGCATAATAGCTTACAAGCTAATTACCTTGTCTAACCGTTCGTTTTATGTAGGAAGATATATCACTTAATTATGGACCAAACTAGGATAGCTATGGATCCAATATACTGAATTTACCTTCAATGAAAAAATATACACCACCAAAACCAATGGACATTCTCAGTACTCTTATATTATTATACATAGAGCAATTAGAATCTTGTCTTTACATTGCTATGAATTATGAAATTTTTGTAATTTTATTTTTTGTAGTCTGAAGAATCCGAAACGAGTTTCATCATAATTTCTGTCTTTTTGTCTCTTCTTTCTTTCTTTCTTTTTGTGTGTTAGTCGGTAATGCTCATTTCTCTTTACGTGTTTATAACAATATAACGATTTTACTGAGTTTTGTCAATTATATTATGTCATTTACAAGGGTGGCGTGGAGGTTTTTGACAGTTTGTAGCACCTGTGCGACCTTATTAAATTTTAATATGTGTTTTCACTAACATTCCATGAGAGATTTTATGTGTATTGAATTATAAAAATAGACACTACAAGTGTTAAGTGTTTAACCAAATTGAGACAAAAACCTTGAAGAATGTAGAAATAACTTCTAACTTATAAGTGAAAGTAAATATATTGGTACAATGATAATAAAAAATAAACTGTGTACCTGTCTGCTTTTAAATATAAAACTACAACTGAAGCTAATCATAATGAATTCATAAAGGATTTATATTATCTTTCTTAATAAACGACACAGTACTGTACTTTATAGTTTATGAGGATATTTTTTATTAATTAGTAGTAGTATATTCATTGAATACAAAAATTAGTTTTACGTAGTACAGGTACACAGCTAGCATATATATTATATTCAGGGGACATATTTTCTGAAATTACATGTATTACCACGTGTGTTTGATTATAATGTTATTGCTGAAACTGGCATATTATTTCAGGCTCGTATTTCATGCATGAAGATGATATTTAATCGGTGTTTAATGATTGTAAAGAGGAAAATCAAATATATCTTATTACAGTATGTTAAATGCAATATGATTATTTTTTAATCATTAAGTCATGTCTGTATTGTATGTATCAAATATTATATACGACGTTGACTCCGACCCGTGGGGCCTGGGTTACAAACTTGTAACACAGAAACTCGTCGCCCGCTCTCCACCTTCCATCATGGAGGGCGCCACCATGGGGAGGATCGTCGCTGCGTTGTTTCCTGAACATCCACAGCGACCGCCGGTTGACTTCGGACGGGTAGAGGACGTTCCACTTTTCACTTTCGAGGAGCTGGAAACCTCCGTTCTCTCCCTGAAGAGCAACAAGGGTCCTGGCCCGGATTGGATTCCCAGTGAGGCTTTAAAGAAAGTATTTTCAATCAACGCTGGCTTGTTGTTGAGAATGTACAACGCCTGTTTGGTAGAAAGGGTGTTTCCGGCTCCCTGGAAAACAGCCAGGCTTGTACTGATCAGCAAGGGCAAAGGTGATCCCGAGCTGCCGTCGTCCCACAGGCCTCTCTGTATGTTGGACACGGCTGGGAAGCTGTTCGAGAAGCTGATCCGTTCCCGCCTGACTTCTGCCGTGGAAGCTGCCGGGGACTTATGCCCCCGTCAGTACGGCTTCAGAAAGGGACGGTCAACGATCGACGCTGTCACCGAAGTTCAGAGAGCTGTGGAGAGAGCCGAGAGCCACAACCATTTCTCCCGCCGAGTAGTGCTTCTTGTTACGCTTGATGTCAAGAATGCCTTCAACTCGGCGAGGTGGGTCGATATGTTGGATGCGCTTCGCAACACCTTTCGTATTCCTGCATATCTGTTGCGGCTCATCGAGGATTATCTACGCTCTCGAAGCCTGATTTATGACACGAGGGACGGAATGCGGACGATGGAAGTCACTTCTGGTGCCGCACAAGGTTCAATACTCGGCCGGATCTCTGGAACGTTGCCTATGACAGCCTCCTGAGGTCCGAGATGCCTGAGGAAACCACTTTGGTTGGGTACGCCGATGACGTCACAGCTCTCATTGCTGCACGCAACGTTGAGCTGGCCCAACTAAAGTTGAACCGAGTCATGCGTGTGGTCAACACCTGGATGTCAGATCACGGTCTCTCGCTTGCTCTCAGTAAGACGGAGATTGTGGTCCTCACGAAAAAGAGGATCGACACCGTCGTCCCACTCCGAGTGGGAAGGGAGGTGGTCACATCAACTCGTGCCGCCAAATACCTTGGGGTTATGGTGGACACCAAGTTAAGCTGGAGGGATCAGATCTTCCGTACGGCGGACAAGGCCGCTAAGGTAGTCACTTACCTTAGTAGGCTGATGGCCAATGTCGGGGGTCCCCGATCCAGCAGAAGACGTCTGTTGATGTCCGCGGTCCAGTCCGTGCTCCTTTACGGGGCAGAGGTGTGGGCAGGCGCTCTAGATAAGGAGTGCTACAGGTTGCGACTCGCCCGGGTTCAGCGTCAAGCTGCGCTCAGGGTGTGTTCCGCCTACCGGACAGTGTCCGAGCCTGCCGTCCTGGTGGTCGCCGGAGTCATCCCTGTCAAGCTCTTGGCAGGGGAGAGGAAAGCGATTTATCAGAGACAAGGCGAGATCGGCAAGGACACGGCAAGAACAGAAGAGCGCTCCCGAACCTTCCAGCAGTGGCAACACAGCTGGGAGCACGACACCCGAGGACGATGGACTGCGCGACTTATCAAGCAGGTCAAACCATGGGTGGAACGGCGGCATGGGGAGGTGGACTACTACCTGTCCCAATTTTTGACAGGTCACGGCTATTTTCGGTCGTACCTGAACCGGATGGGAAAGACCGGTTCACCGGACTGCATTTATTTCCCGGGTGTTCCCGACGATGCGGAACACACATTCTTCCGCTGTCCCCGTTGGGAAGGGCCCCGCCTGGAGGCCACACAAATCTTTGGTGCATTTTCGGTGGACTCGGTCTGCCAAAAGATTTTGGAGGATGAGGGCAACTGGGATTGTTTGTCACAGTTCGTCCGGGGCATCCTCCTGGAAAAGAAAACCGATCTGGACCGCGAAGTGGCCCAGATCCCTTGATCGAGCGGCTGGATAAGGAGCGAGCCCCACGGGCGTAAGCCAAATTTAGGCCTAGCCTGACGTAATGTGATAAACAATTCCAGGTTAGATTCCTAAAGAGTAGAGGAGGTTTTTTAGTGGGTAAACCCGTTTTTTAGGGGAGCCCCACACTACAGGCTGGCCACCTGTGTGCGTAATGCATTTTTCCGCCTCTCCCTCAAAAAAAAAAAAAAAAAAAAAAAAATGTATCAAATATTACTCTAGTAAAAAACAGAGTAAACATTTTTCCCCTTAAATAACACTGCTAGTGAAATTATAAAAAAAAACATAAATGAACATTTATGTACTTTGATATAAACCGTATTAAAATAGCTCAAAATAAAAAATTTATTAGGCTAATTTTTACTTTTTAACTAAATTAAAAAATGTATATAACAACTGTAACGTTAAGTGTTTTGTTAACTAAAGACTAATATTTTTTATTGTTATCGTAACCTGTGCTCCGACCATCATCCCATGTACTGTGTATGTAACGTGAATTAGCCGGCGGTGTAGATAAATCCGTCCGAAATAATTAGAGCGATAAATTTGCGGCGAAACCTTCGTTGAGAATAACTGTGTTACGAGGCGGCTTGATCATTACCTTCAGTTAAATTACCCATGACAGTCTAATATCAAATATGAAATTAAGAAGGGGAAACCATTCACTACGGTAATTTTTTTATATTTTAAAAAATCGTGTCAATATTTCATTCCAACATAACTATTTAGTTTTTTAATTCATCCTTTTGCGTTACATGTGTAAGTATGGTCCTTCGGTCATTGTAATTATTAACGGAAACTTCAACTGATCAAACCATAATTTAAATTAATATACATTACTAACAATACAAATTACAGGAACAGAATTGTATTTTTACTTTCATTTTAACATTTTAAAATAAAAGTAGAGGAAATATAAATATGTTTGCAAATATAAATTTGTATTTGAAATCCCATCATATTATCAATGGAATGATGTTATTAAGTAATATTTATTCTGTAGTATAATAAAGAATGCTTTACCATTGAACCATGTGGGATGGACGTAGATAATGTTATGTTTCAATTATCAGCCGCTCTTGATCCTTCGTTTTCAATCATCCCTGTCTGTCTCGTGGGTCAATGAGATGAATTAATTTGTAATATTTTTTAATTATCAAAGGATTATTTCACAATAGAAAGAAATAAAAATGACAAAAATGGAGTTAGATGAAAAATTGCAGGTTATGATTTGCTAACTTCAACACATGAATAAATCTTGGTTTTAAGAGAAACTTATACACACTCAGTACAGCACATAAACCAAATGCGATTCTGTACGGAATAACCTTTATGTAGTTGCTTCATCAAAAACCAGAAACTACTGTATATATAAATTTACCTCCATAAAATAAGTATTAAAACTTTACTGAAAAATGTTCAAAATTTAATTTAAAATGTTTAAGACAAATCTTTAAAGCAAAGTGTTAATTTTAAACAAAGAATTAGACATTTTATCAATGAACGTTGCAATACGTAACCTATAAAGAGATATTACAAGTAACATAATAAAGAGGTACATTAAACCAAATTCAGGTATTACATAAAAACGGGTCTCTATAGGCCTACTCGACGGTTACATCTCCAGTCATCTTGAGTGGAGCGCTGGCAGATGGTGTGAAACATGTATAAAATATACAACTTTAAATTGATATTTTCTTCCAGTCAATCTGCTACTTTCCATAATTAAGTAAATTTAAACAATTTAACAATCAAAACATGTTTATATTTGATATACTAACTATAAAATTGAGGATTTTAAATGGTATAAAAGTGTATTTTTTCACTAAACATCCACAAGTGTATTATTGTTTCCGTTTATCATTTCTTATTTCCGGTTATTATTTATTATTATCTTCATCATATATTATGGTGTGTGGCCACCATTTTGGAACCGTAAAATGATATAATTAAAAATATGCATGTGAATTCGGATATTGATATTAATATTGGCTAAGATTTGTGTAAATTTTCAGTCATTTAACGCAACATAGGAGTAAAACAAGTAGACAGACATATAGACAGACGGACGGAAAACGAATTGAGATAGGACCCATGTTGTATTGTAATATTTGCTTTATTCCCTTTGAATAACCTGGTAAAGTTTGGTGCAATGGTTGAGGAACACCCTGAATTAAACACAATTTCACGGATTTCAGACACAAGTTAAGCTATACACTGATCCATTAGTATTGCCACATTTATGTGTACTTTTTAAGTTGAATGGAATTTGAATTAAATATAAATTGTTAATAAACTTGCTGTGTTTATTTAAAACATGGTAGTCTTTGTGATGAAATTGTTAAGAGTACAAGCCAGAAGAGCAAGACGTAACAGGCATTAATCTTGAGAATCTGTGAGCTCTCAACACCCTCGTTTAACAGCCCGCCTCCCCCACTCCTCTACACCTACTGCACCGCGAGGGCGCCCTCTCATATGTCATAGTTAGTAAACATAATATTTTGATTATAGTTTGTAAACAAGTATTATTTATTATACATTTGATGGTTTGTTGAAAAGAATATTTGTTTAGTTATCCTATTAGCAGTCCAGTCAAAATAGGTTTGTGTCGGAAGTAATTCCGGAGGGGGTGAATTTTTCTCAGTTACTAGACTATGATAAGGTGTGCATTTTCCAGAAAGTTCCGGGAAATCCCCCTTGTCGTATGTCAGAAAATAAACCACAGCTTCGTAATGAAAAGAGCATTAGAAATGGCGTTGATATTTTCTCAATAAAATATGCTATAAAAACTGACATTACCACTTGTTACAAAATTATTTTGGTTTTGTTTAAAACCCGACACAAACATTTAAAATCTAATAGGCCTACTGAAAACAAACTTAATGTATGAAAACTTTACAGTGAACCCCCTTTAAAAATAAAATGTTTAATGAATAAATCATTATTGTATCTTACCTGTTAACGTGTGGATTTGATTACTACCTTTATATCTTAATTGGTTTTAATGACGCTAAAGGTCATAAAAACTATCCATGGCTAAAAACCGAAAAAGGCAAATCAGTATTGTAGACATCTAACTTATGAATGGTATATTTCTGGTTTTTCTATAGTTATTGCTATGAAATTCTTGTTATTTGAAATTACTGTTAGCATAATCACATGAAAAGAAACATGATATAGCTAACTGATATATTTTATAAATTGTTTAGTAATATATCTTTTTATTTTCATCACATATCATTATTTTAAGATAAAAATATTCCCCTCAATACCTTGATTGAAATAATGACCTAACAAAATAGATGGTTGAAGCCAAATATGAATTAATATTATGAATTAGGTAGTTTAAGTCAAATAACAGCTCAACATCCATTGTTAGGGACCTACACAATTTCACCTACACAATTTTAGGGACCTACACTATTGTTGGATCCAAACCACAATTTCGACCTCATATAATAAACGAATTGGTCTAATTATGAGGATGGTCTTTATGTATGAACTAGTATTCACTAGTGCGAAAGTTAATCCCCACCAGGGAATATCGCATCTACAAGCCACCGCTTATAACTATGTACAATTCGTGACCTCCAAGTGGCTGGCTTACAGGTCGACACCACCGACCCAGTCAACTAATGCCAACACTAACAAACCCATTCCATTAAAAATAACATAAGATAATAGTTTTAAAAGAATTCAATTCCCAATTAAGTTTTATTTTACAACGAAAAGTAACAGGTAATGTGATCTGACATCAAATTATTTGCATCTAAGTATGGAATTAATTGCTTCTTCATGACGGTTTCTATAATCTAGCAAATATGGGGACTATATATATATATATATATAGGCCAGAAGGTATCTTGTTATAAAGTGACCCTTTCTTGTAAGTTGCAATCATCCGTTCTTACAAAAAAGGATTTACAGTCTTTAAATTTTCTGAGAATTTTTTATGGATACCGATGAAAGTTTATAAATATAGAAGAATGAAAAGTTTCATCCAATAGCGGACATAGTCTAATAAAATTAATGTCTAAACAATATTTTTTGTAGTATTGTGAATATTTTCAAAAGCTAGTTTACTGATTTAAAGTACACCCTAAAACTAAGTATAAGACTAGAAAGTAATTTTGCTTATTTTTCAATTAATGATTCCATAGCTTGAGTTTCTATAAGTGAAACTCGAAAACTGTACCTTATACTAAAATATATAAACGCCTCGAAACTTCCAGTATTTAAATTGGATATTAATTGCAACGCTTTCTATATGACCTATTTCGAAAACTATAGGCCTACGGTACACATTTCAGTCTCAGACAAGAATGCAACTTTATTAGGCTTACACCATCAACTTTATTAGGTTTATGCCATTGTAAAATTCTTTCCAAGTGCAAGAATTCCATTTGACTGGATGTTCAGCGCTTATTGGCCTACAGCATCAAACGAACGTTTCTACATTCCTTAAATGTTTACGATGGGTACATGTTTATTTAATCTTAAATTCCAATGTAGGCATACAGGTCGAAAACATAGCTTTACTTTTTTGTGTGGTATTTTTTCTTGTGTCCACAACAATAATGTTTGCTTAAAATAAAAATTTTGAGTGCGTATAATTTTTGAAAAAAAAAACAAAAATTAGCTTTTCTAATAACGTCAAAAATCAAATTTCTAAATACATTGGAAACTATTATATGATTATTCATGATTAATATATGCTTAATATATCGTTAATCATGCAGTCAGGATTCAATTGAATATTTTTATATTTACCGTGGAAGTAGCTATCTACCCTTCTACCAAACAAGCATATTTTTCCCGTATTCATACATGCACCTATTGCGTATGTATTACATGTTTATTACTAATAAAAAGTAGTTTGTGAAAACAGGTTTGTTAATTTATAGTCTAAGAGCAAAAAATTATAAAAACGGAATGAAATTAATAGTTTTGTTAACAAGTTTTCATTTAAATTGCTATGCACATTGTAGATGAACAATTAATTGAAAGAGTTCAGTAATTTGATCTTGATTTTGGCCTAAAATATAAATTACTTCAATAAGGAACCAATAAAAGGAAATACCTGCTGAACAAGGCTAAATAAAGTTGATTTTTTGACAATTTATCTATTTTCGTAATTAAAATTTAAAACACATCAAGGCATATAAGGAAATAAATTTTTTATTCACCGTATTGACACTATTTTTTCTAAACAAAGTTTCAGTATTTTCTTATGGATTTAATTTTTTTTAATTGCTGATTAACGCACTCGTTTTGAAAGGAGCTAGTTTACTAAAAAAACCAAGAGTTTCACGTTTATGGACAAATCAAAAGAAATAAATTCAAACCAAGTCGTTAGACTAATCATTAAAAATACAAAGAATAACATTCGATTTAGTTGCAGTATATCATGCATCAAACTATTTAATTAGCTGGAAACGTACCTGGTATTAGGATTCTCTGGTGTTAACACAATTGTATTTCAACATTAAAAAAATCAAGTAAAATATCAACATTTATTATATAAACTTAAAAAAGTGTAAGCTGCAGACAAAATTGTTTTGAATATTAAAACACAAGAGGCTAAACGATCAAATCAAATAATAAATTGAAATAAAACATAGCCTACTGCCTTAAATTATTCATACGTAAGACTTGTTCAGGTCCATTACTGGCAGTTACTGGCAAAGTTTTCTCATTATCGGGCATTTTGTGTTTTCATTTTATACCACGAAACAAAGAAATTATACTTTTCTTTAGTACGAGGTAAATCGCACTACCTTCGCATCTAGAATAGCTAAGTTATCCGACTGAGCTAAATATAGGTAGTATAGCTGAGTTATTGTAAATACTATTTATTTTAAGATACAGATCTTTAATATGATCTGTAATATAATCTTTTATATGATATAAAAATATAGTATAAAATAAAATAAAATATAATATTTAATTAAATATTCTAAATCTATCTATATATATAATACGTGATGCCCTTTTTTTGTTAACATTACTCCTCCCTTATTTCTGGACCAATTTTAAAGTTTGAGGTGTCTAAAGAATGGTCTCAGTTCGTAGTTTTGCAATAAGGTTTTAGATTTTTGATATTTTAATTCTGAAGGTCACGGGAAGCCGTTAAAGTTCGTATTTTTCCCATAAGATTTAACATGGGGAACAATTGATATTGAATTTCAAACTAAAACAGCTGTTGATAGTAAAACAGACAAACACATGTTAAAATCTATCTGAATGCTGAATGGAAGCAATTGAACTGGTACGGTATAAAAATATCAACACAGTTCCATACTTTAATTCAAGGACTGTCTATTGTGTGGGACCAATTGTACGTTTTACTTTTTTCAAAATGTAGCAGGTAGATTTTGCTTGATTTTTTATTTATGTGTATTTGGGCACAAAAATAAGTTAAGTAATTTAACCCCAAAAAAATCACTCTCCTGATGCACATAAACAAGTTTGTAAATTGAAATTTTTGATGTGGGTCTTAAGAGTTATCAGATTGCTAGCGAAATAACAAAGAAAGACAATAAAAATTAAAATAGAACACCAAATGTTTGCGCATGGGTTTTCAAGCTGCTGTGAACTAGGAAAAGGGATAGTTGGTATTTAATTACCGTGAACCGTAATGTGATGCTATAAAAAATTTAATGCAGAATGCTAGACATATATTTAAAAAACCTGTTTAAAAGAAGCAACATTTCAAAGTTTTTTATCTCCAGTATTGATGATAAGCTTATTGCAAAAATGGTGTGTATAAGGACAAAATTTTAACCAAAATATAAATGACGCATCAAACCAAAATGGACACACAAAAGATTTTCCTAATTTTTGTGATTTCTTTATTTAAGTTTTGTAATACTCTGGAAAGAGGATTTAGTTTGTTATAAATAGCAATAGTGTGGGCTCTTTCACTATGTCGACGACTACCTCATATAGTTCTAGAAGAACAGCCACAGTGGGTGCTGTATAGCTCATACAGAACCGAGGAGTTGCAATGAAATATTTATTTTTCTTCTGTTGTCATTTACGTTTTATGTGTGACATAGATGACCTATATAGGTCAAACATCTGTGAATGTATTCTACATTTCATAGGAGTTTTTAGGCAGAGGCTCTAAGATGAATCGGCATAAGAACAAGAACCACCATGTAATCCTAGTTAAATTTAAACCTAAAAGAACAACCACCAAATCTCAATACTATCACATTGGGAGGTTGGAGAATTAGTAATGAAGATCGATTGTTGAAATACCAATATGGTGTAATCTGATTTTCTCTACAATTTAATTTTCATTCAAAGTAACTTGGTAAATTTCCATGGAGCAATGTTTGATCACCAAGTACTCTGATAAATGCAGCGCATTGCGCTGCACGGGCCCCCTAGTATTACTTAATATAATATTTAATATTTTTAATGATAACATTAATTAATTAAAATTATCTGAATAAATATGATTACCTACCTAGTTATTCCACTTAGTGGCAGCGGTGAACCTTTTGGCATATAGGAATATAGCCTAAACGAATTTCTAAGAAACATCATCGAACACAAAATATTTTTTTAACCCAGGAATCAAAGGGTACATTTCCGTTTGAAAAGCCAACGGCACAATTATTAAAAAGAATGCTTCGAGGTCATATAAAATATATGTTACCAGTGATGGTTTACCGCGTCGAAATGCAGACATTTTTAGACTGATACCAACTGCAAATTCTACTGCAATGACACCAGAACAACTACTGTAAAACCGAGGTACCTCAGCCATTAAACGCTCCTGTGAGGATTATTAAACAAAAAGTTATTTCCTCTTATGGGAGACCTATATAAACCTACCTAGAAAACTAAATATTTAAAATTAAATCTGAAATGTGAAAGAATAAAAGTTAAAGTTCATTCAATGTTACCAGAGTTATACATTATACCTATAATCATATGTTTTTAGTTAGTTTGTGTCCTTGTTAAAATTATAAATTAACAAATTGTTTCCATTTTGAATTTTAAAATTCAAGTATAAATTCCTTCAATGAAAAATGAAAGAACGGTTGAAAACTAAATCAGATAAGAAAGGATTAGAATGACGAATGCCAATTGGCTAAAAGGTAGAATTAGAACAGCTGGAATATTAACATGTAAAATGGTTTTACAAGTTGAACATACCCTTTCCCAATTACTTAATGAATTTTTTTAAGACTTTACACTACACAATAATGCATTGAAATATAGTTTTTGCATTTCACATTAAAATATTGGTTATTAAATAATCTAAATCATTTAACAACTACGTAATGATCAAGTTTTATATAGTTTTTGGGGATTTCCGCTTCTTTTGAATGCTTTTATACGAAAACAAATCTTTGCAGGTCGGCTATAAATATGTCATTATTATTACTTTATTAAATTTTCTATGAAATAAACATAAAACCTTCGTAAATTAGTTTAGTTGGTATCTGGTGGCAATCGTATTTGCGGTGACGACAAAAAAAACACAACGACTATTGTTGCAGGTTTGGAGAAACACTTTTCTATCATCGTATTCCCCTGACATTAACTCAAAATATATATAAATACCTAATTTCACCCAACAACTTCATATAAAAAGATAAAAATTTAAATGATTTATGTTCAATGCAATGATGTTCAAAGTTTTTCTGCAGCATTCATTATTTTTGCTTCGCTGAAATGAGAGACGTCTATAACCTCGCCCATCATAATCTACATTGGCAATACTCATAATGCATCTTACTTAGCTTTCATTCCTCGTCGTATAAACTTTACGTCCCGCGATGGTGGGCTATAAATGATCGGTTTTATCGCGGCGCCCCGGCGCGACGCCTCGACTACCAGCAGCAGTCACCGTAGCCGGGCGGCCCCTCCACCAAAACCTCCAACAGCCCTCTAGTTCGACTTATCGGGATTTCAATATATGCTGAAGCCAATAAGTAGCCAATAGTAAGAGCTGAATGTTTTGAAAACAATGTTTATCCTGTGAGTATGATGAAAATAGTAGTTTTCATAACTATGAGCAAAGGTATATCTTTTTTGTACACAATTGTGTTTTAAAAACGAGGCGTAGCAGAGGTTTTAAAAACGATTAAGCATAAAAAGACACTTTTACTCCAAGTGATGAACTACATTTCTTATCATAATGTGGAATTAGACTTTTGATCGTTAAAAATATTAAATATAAAGTTATATTTTCGAGGTTCGAGGTCCCGAACCCCCTGTGCTCCCCATGGTCCCGTGCCGCCATCCCCACCGTCCCTCCACATACCTACGTGCCCTCCGCTTCCCCCACAATAAATAAATTTTGATACATGATTTTAGGAGATAATTTTTAAAGTATATGCAGAATGTCCCTGAACTCTACCTTTTAAGTTATTATTCCTGACCTAAATACAAGCAATATATCATATTAAAAATTTCCAAAACTCAATAGTTTGCCAAACAGCCGCCATTTTCTATTTTAAAGAATTTTTTAAATTCAAGAACAGTTTGTTGTAGGAATAATAAATTAAAACTTGGTATACAACTTTTTGAAGCAAGGAACTAATTGAAGAAAAATTCAAATAAAAAAACAATATTTAAAATGGCAGTTGATTAAAGTTTTTAACCTTAAATTTAATAAAAACTACATAAATTGGCAAATTTTATGTTTAATTTTATGTTTTGGGTCTTTGAACAAATTTAATTTAAAATCCAACGATGTCAAAGCTATAGAGATTGGTTCATAAATAAGCAAGATAGAGTGGTTTAACTGAGGATATTCTAGGTCTCACTGCTTCTCTGTAAGCAGTTTGGGTATGAGATCCATTGTTGAGCTGGCACCGCAACTACGCGGGCGCCGCAATGTGCTCAGATGCGCGACTAGTTGTGTTTAAATCGCTCTATCTCCCTTATTTATGCCAATTTCCATAATTATCACATTGATGAATTTTTTATTAAATAAAAAACATATATTGTGCTACGTTATGTAGTTTTTATGTAGGTTAAATATCATGATGGTTAAATAACCATCACTATAAAAATATAAATTGTAAATAATTACCAATTTTATTCAATTAGACATTTACCTCTATTTGTATACCAAATTTTAACTTATTGTGATTGCAACTAACCGTTCTTAAAATAAAAAGGTGGTTGTGTGCTCAAGTATGCAGGTTGGGAAGTTTTAAATATTGGATTGTTTTGGATTGTTTATAGGGTAGAAATAATTCCATACAAGGCAGGTAGAGATATCAGGGACGCCCAGTATAATACAGTATTTTTAGTGTCATTAATCTAAAGCGATACGGTGTTCCGTTAACGCAAACATAATTCCCTAGTGATGTATTATAACAGGCATTTTTAAACGTATTATTCAGGTGTTTGAACAGCGGCTCGTGTCAACAGCAGTCTGAAAAGTCTCTAACGACCGATCCAATTGCGTTTCTAACAATCCTCTTGAAATAACAAATAGAGGTCGGCCGTTACAATCAATCAACAAGGGCCCGCCTCGTTGCCCGGACTTTGTTCTAGGTCGCCATTCAATCCGACCTCTTGATGTTAATATAATGCCAATAATTTGAAAACGCATCTGTGCATTTAGCTTTGTTATTGATGTCAAAAATGAAAAATAGGATAATTAATTGTTATAGACAATATTTCAAAATTTAATCCAATCCGTTAATTCAAAATACGTTTTCGCCATTCCGAGTTTTTACAAATTAGGTGTTATTTAAAATTTTATTCAGTAGAGACTCGTAGTAAGCAAACAGTGACAGCAAAGTATTAATTTTCATTAATTATACCTGTTCTTAGAAAAAAATTACATTAAAATGAAAATTAATTCTCTTCCGAACTCATACGTTATGAATTCCGTTATAATTTTTCATTCAGTAAAAATAAGAAACGCTTTCGAAAAAATTTATGAATTTTTGCCAAGCAATGTTATAGTTAAAAAAATAACTATCGTAAGGCTAGCTTCAATTTGCAAATAGAACTAATATAAATAAATTCAGTTTGTCTCTATTAAATGTAGATTTACCACTTAATTTTAGAATTTATGTAACTTCTATAAAAACGAAAATATGTACTAGTTTCAATTAATAAAAATGCATGGATATGATCATTATTTAGGCATAATCTTCTACAAACTCCCCAAGTTTTACGTAGTTTTAAGAAGTAAATATTTTTATCATTTTTAATATACATGGACAGTTAAATTTATTACTGTGTTACCTTTTACGTAATACAACATATTTAAACAAGTACTATCCACTTTTTAACGAAATTTTATTTCCATAAGGAAATATAGTACCTTTACAAGGAGGACATTTTAAAGAATTTTTACAAAAAAAAAAAAAAAAAAAATGGTCTATGTGCGTTACAGATTTCATGCATACACAAATGTTGGCTACATATTTCCAAGGGTCTTCGCCATCACTGTGCGGTCTTTCTTTCATGTTCCGTTGAAAAATTACGCTTTACCTCCAAAACACTCATACAATTGATTGTTAGTCCTGCAAAGTTGCACTTTTCTATCAGCAATGTTGTTGAATGCATGTTTATACTTAGTTTATTACCTACCTCTGTTATTACAACCGAAAAAACCTTACTTTAAACTCAATCATATTCATCTTATTATACACCCTAATGGCACCCGGAGTTTTAAACAGTGATAAAATATAATGTATTAATATACATCTCATTTGAACTACAAGTTCGTACAAAATATTTCAATAAAAACATTTAAAGACAATATATTACATTTCTCTGTTTTGACTATAACGAGTGTACTTCATAATGTAAGATTAAAAAGGATAACTTAACATTTATTTACGGTTACTATTTGTAAATTCATTATATTTATCCGTTAAGAGGAAATATGTATCTGAAAAATCACCAGAGAAATTATTTTGGAGAGAAATTTAAGATTTGAATATGAAGCTATACACCAAAGTGAGACGCAATATAGTTTTAATCCCAGGGCTTAGTTTATGCTCAACGTTCGTAATTAACACCTCTCCCAACAAACCTCTTGCTTCAGCTCTGAGTAAAACTGAAAACACATTTGTTCGATTTGATTCTTTTTATACTGCTATAATTTCTTTAGCTAACACAACTGCATTATTAACTGTATGATTCGATCAATGAAGAAAATAATTTTTACTATTAGGAACAATATTTTATATTTAGAGTAAGTTAGATATTTTATACGCATTATACTAGATAACGTAGCGAAAATACTTAACTGGACTGCTCTGCAAAGAGATGTCATTATTTCAAATAAACACCATACTGGTGGGTATGGAGGTTTGGCGCAATATGGGTGTTGTAGGTAAATACTGTACAAGTGAACGCCCACTTATTTAATGTACGTACATACAATATTTTATGAAGCTATAGTGTATAAGTTTATCAACTAATCAGCAACATAGAGGCCTTTGTATATTTCCCATAAAAATAACATTGGAAACTGCAGTATTAAAGAGTATATTCTCTTAATGATTATAAAGGAAGAAATATTATTATTAGGTGGAAACAGGGACGTACTTAAGTATTTGCCACCTCTAGGCAGCGAAGTTTTCCGCCGCCCCTCCCCCTCCCCCCCCCCCCCAAACTTTTCAGCGCACTCCCCGACCTCACATGCCGTGTCAGCTGATTTTGTAGAAAAGTAATAAGTAATTGCATTCTGAAATGCATCAACAAACATACTACATTTTGAGCATTTTTTAAGAGTGTATTTGTTGCGCCGTTTTCATTTAAAAAGTGAGTCTCACTGGATACATGCTGGAATGCCCAACATTGTTGTAACCAATCAGAAGTCATAATCGCGTTTTACAGCGCGAAAACGGTTCATGTAAACGTCCATATAGAAGGGCTCTTAACTCTTAACTATTGTTATTGAACATTAAGTACACTGGAAAGACGTGTCAAGATAAGATGTCTTTGAAAAATAAAATATTTTTATTTACAAAACGGGTTTATTTACAAAAACTAAATGAATAAAAACGAAAAAGTAACTACTTTCACTTAAAATAATAATATGAAATGTGGGTTGGTTGGAGTTACTTCACACTTTTCTCCTTGATTTTAATCTAGCAAATGAATCAATGATTGTAGTTAAGTCCATTGAGTATTACTGTAAATTCATACTTGGAGACAACAATTTAAATTTAACACTTTAACTCACAATTATGCGTTACAAGTTGGTATAAAACACAATTGAAGTATAGGCTACCTACTACACACCACAATGTTTACATTGGCATTGTCGCCTCTGCCTCTGCCAACGAAGTAAGCATAGGAAAGTGGCTTAGGAAAGTCGGCGTACGAGGTAAACACGGAAGGTAGAGCGAAAGCCCACGCCCGCGACCGCGAGCACAGAAAAAGGAAACGACGCGACATTACGTTAGCCAGACCAATAGGAAAAGGGCGGCACGGAAATCTCAGTACAGCAGTGTAGTGAATAAATTATTTACTTTTAGTTTTTAAGGCTCCGGTCTACCTGAGCCCGAATGACGCGACGTTACCGAATGCCCCCTCGCGGTCGTAGCGCTAGGCGAGTTTGATGGCTGCAGAGGTTTACGGGAATCGTGGTTTAAAATTAACAAATTATGATAGAGATTTACCCTTAAAAGTATAAAGAAGGATCTTGTCTACTCTGGTTTTAGAATTTTTTAATCAAATTTCTAATTTCAGCTATAACTTAACACTAATCTAAAATCACCAGTTTTTCTAGATTTTTAACTGGAGTTTTCCATTGATTTTAATGAAACTACAAAAGTGAGATTAACAAAGTGTAGCAAAGGAAATTTAGCACCATAATTCTTCTTTAATGGACACCTTAGTCATAGCTATAGGCTGCATTTAGCAGAAGATAACAGGATTCTTAAAAAGCCCCTTACATTTGCATCGACAAAACAGTTGATTTTAGACTGTTATAACAGAAATTTGAAATTTTATTTTAAATTTCTAAAATCAGAGAACACGAGATCCTTCTTTCTACTTTTGGAAAAAGTTAAGAGTCAATCTTTATCTTAATGATTTAATTTTAAAACATGATTCCCGTAAACCTCTGCATCGATATAACTCGCCTAGCGCTATGGCCGCGGCCGCGAGGCGGCATTCGGGCTCACGTAAACAGGAGCCTAAACGTTATGAGGGCGTTGGAGTCAATCCAAATTCCACCTTTCCCCCATAAGAGCAATGTTAAACGGGATGTCAAATAACTCTTTTATTTATTATCAGAAAATAATGGTTTATAGCTCTAAATAAAGGGTTCATCATGACGGATTTGGTTTGCAAGAGGATTTTTTTATAAAAATTAGTGTTTTTTCTAACTTGAAATAACAAAGCAAGTTTTTTTACTACTTTTAAAACATTTTCTACAGAATTTTATAAATTATTTACAATGAATCGATCTCGCAAAAGGAACGGTGAATTTAATTGTGATTCAAACGCTATTTATTCTGAACCAATCGGACAAGAAATAAAGAAATTACATGACAAATGCCGGGGACAAGTTTAGCATTGCTCTTATGGGAAATAAATCCAACATGGCGGCACTCCAACGCCCTCTTAAGGTGCTCTTGAATAATTTTATACTTAATGAAAGTATTTTAAATAGCTGAATTGTTGTTCTCAAAATTATTTGCTAAACATTTTTTTTAATTACTAAAGAAGGCATGCAACATACTTTTAAATTACATTTAAAGACTATAACTCCAATTTTTTAATTATTTCCCAAATTTTGCCGCCCCCTAAAATTTGCCGCCCTAGGCGCGCGCCTAGTCCGCCTATTCGGAAATATATCCCTGGAGGGAAACTGCTTGTAACTAACTTTAAATAAAATAACGTGGTATTAAAGAAATACAAATCTAATATGAGTTTTATTTTATTTAAAACCTGATAGTGAAATTTACTATATTGCATTGACTTTTCTAAAAAATTAAACATTATTTTTAATTAATTATTTTAGTTTTGGTTTCTCTAGGATAATGGCTTTTATTAATATTAATTTTTAAGCAAGCAGAAGGCAAAGTCTAAGAATTACGAAAACCCAATAGTTGTAGATTACGATCAAAAGGATTGGAATCAAACATTAAGTTCATAACGTTTTTTTGCCTTTTAGTTAGTAAAATCCACGGGAGAGGATATGAACATCATAAGAAAGTCATTCAATATACAGAGTGTAAAAAAGTCCGTCCCGACCTTCATTAATTTTTTTTATTTGTCAAGATGAACAAATATAGTTTGGGTGGTGATAGTAACTTAACACAAAATACCTTATGACGTTATCAAACATTTTTGGTCGTGTTAGGGCGACGACCCACTAGGAGTCAGATGAAAATCTTAAATGTAAGCATAGGGTGATATGTACATCAAATTAAAGGTCTCACTTGGCAGAGTACATTGCTGCAAACTATACTTAAAATGGATAAGAAAGTTATCGCATTTTTAAGTTTTACAAATATGATTTTAATGGAAATTTTGAATGCCTACCATTTCCGTCTGGGTTTCCGTCATTTGAAGTCTAGTTGCAGCATTGTACCCTGCCAAGTGAGACCTTTAATTTGATGAACATATCAACCTATGCTTACATTCAAGATTTTCATCTGATTCCTGGTGGGCCGTCCCTTTAAGACGTCTAAAAATGTTTGATAACGTCAAAAGGACCGGCCAACGACATTTGTTTATCTTAACAAATAAAAAAATCAAAGAGGGGGGATGGACTTTTTTACACCCGGTATTTGAATTTAACAAACGTTGTTTTTCAAATAATCAGGTGGTTTGACAACACAAAAATATATCATAATTATCATTCCCTAACGAGTGAAAGTAGTTTGAATTTTTCAAGCTTATCGAAAACTATTCCGAATTTATGAACACTGACAAATTTTTATTCATGAATATCTAACACCATGTTATTATATTAAAGTATAATTTTACCTCTTTAAGTGTTCGCCCACTTTATGAACTGAGTGACGGGTAAATAGTGAGGGCCACAGTCGTCAGAGTACCCCGCTCACATGTTGTATGCAAACAGTTAAGGATAAGACGCTGCGAGAGGCGCTCTACACAGACACTCGCCGAGGTTACTCTCATCTTTTATTCAACAAACTCTCGATATAAATCTTTCCCTCAATACGAAAGCGCGTTTTGTTATGTATAAGTAACTCTTTATTCTTGATTGACAAAAAACCTAATATTTTAACGTTTTAATGCCATATTTAATATACTCAATGTAATGTGTTAGTATAGTTTATTATAAAATAATAATAAATGAAAAATTCTATAGTATTTATGTAAATTGAAAGTGTTAATAGGCCTACCTTACCTTTTTATGTTATCGATAAAAGCTTTTTACTTTTGGGTTTAGTGAGATGTTAGCTGCTTTGCAACACGGTTAGCTATTCCATTCTCAACGAAGGTTTTACCTCTAATTTATCGCTCAAATTATCTCAGACGGATTTGTTGCACGGACTGATCCCGTTTATTCCAAAGCTTTAGTTAGTTAAAGACATTATTTTTAATAGTCTACATATAAATATGCAGGTCCCTTTTTAAATTTAAAACAAATTCATCTTTTTATTTATAAAAAAGTGTGAATAGTATTTTCATTGATTTAAATCAATAACTTTTCACTAATACAGGTAAATTTTACATATGTTTTTTTTTTAGATTAAAATGGTTGATGTTTCTGTAAAAATCTATTGCTATGATCTTTTTATAGCTTGCAAATTGAGTAATCTTTTTCATGTAGAACAATTTATAAACAAGTGTAAATTTCGTTATGACCCTAAAAGTATGAGGCTAAACTCTTGATAAAGTAGTTTATTTTGGAATAATTTATTTTTTTAAAATACCGAGTGAAAAAGCACAACCACGGTAAAAATAAAAATTTGGAAAGAAATACATTTGATTTTTATCAATTTAGGACACTTATTATAACATACATTTGAGTTATGTGTTATACATTTAAAAGTTATGTGTTGAGAAGGATTATCCATAGGATGAATATCATTTTTGTTCCTTTTGATCATCTACATCCTGCCATCCCGGTGCGAATGATTATAATTTTATAAAACCTGATAAAACGTTTGAAATCTATTCTACCAATGGCAATACAAAAGTCATTAAAATATATCTGCATTTAAAAAAAAAAACTAATCCGATAATAATTTAATTTTTATATAGGCCTAAACATCGCGCTAAAACCTTTAACTTATGTGGTTTTTTAGTTGTATTGTATTACTTCTGTATATGAATTTGAAGAAAAAAATCTAATCATTACAGTTATTACTTCTATGAAAATACGCATTACAAAATAACAATACAAAGTACAAAATTACATTACAAAGTAATACATTTTATAGCAGTTTTTGGTTTGGTGAAGCTAAGCTCGCAAAGCTTTTCTACACAGGACATCGTTACGGCTCCCATCCGTTTGTTGTTTCAAGTGGATTGTTAAAACACAATTGGTTCTATCATGGTGGATCTCTGACCCAAGCGTTTTAGGAGATAAAAAGATCATTCAACGTGGTCCCGTTATCCCATAGAGAGTAGGCCTATAGTGTTGCCGTAATTTAAATGTTCAATTGAACTGCATACAAATGATCTAATTCTAATAATCATTGAAAAAATGTTAAATTTACATAATTTAAAGAGTTTTTGTTATTGTTAAAGTAAAACATTAGACATAAAAAGTACGATCTAATCTATTATTTACTTACTGTCTTGAAATTTTTATCTTATAATTAAATGTATGAAATTGTTTTATAATGCTTTTTTAATGGAACATATTTTTGTCCCGTTATGTATAATTCAATTCATTGTTATATGACTATAAATTGAACATTAAACATAACTAATGACTAAATCATTAATGACTAAAACATGAAACATTAATGTATTAATTAAAACAGTGTATTTTAAGAAAATATTTCAAATTAACTAAATATTTTACGAATGAAAACATGAATCCTAAAATAACTCATGTGGTATTCGGGATAGTGAAATAATACCTAACGTAAGCTCCGTGGTAGGTTATTTAGTTATTTTCTTTTTATTAACAAAACATGTTATGGTCATATGCATTTTACATTTTAATATTTAAACTAAAATAACTCTATATCTGTAAAATAAAAAATTAAAACCCAACATGAATAGTTTATAGTTTTAGAACGATTATATTTATACCTAATTAAATTTACCTACATTAATAAATACATCTTCGTTGCTAATTCTTAAGCCTTCCATTATGGTAGTGTTCAAACATGATACTGATGCTTTAGTTCCTATGCTCATAATAAGAAAACGTGCAAGCTCAAAATGACAAGCAGTTAAAAGTTACATTAAAATTTTAATGCCGAAATGTTGAAACACGATAACCCCTGATATATTAGAACTTTTGAGGTCGGGTTTGTTGCGAATTGTTTATTAAAGTCTTTTAAAAGGGTGTAAGACGTGAAGTCCAATAAAATTATGAAAATGGCCAGTGAAATTTACTCGAAGATTTACATATTGTAAGTCTCTTATAGAATTTTTCGGTAAACCTCATTGGCCTATGCCATTTCTTACATAGTTATAAAGGTCTGAATTCTAAGCAATATATCACAAACCCGACATTAAAATACCCGAAATGTCCGGTAAGATGGATAAAATTCCGGTAATTTGATTTTAATACAAATTTTGATTGTCAGCCATTTTTACAAGCTTGATTATCCTTGTAAGATCGGGTTGGTAGTTATTTTTTATCTTCATTGCCATATCTGCTTTCAAACCCAAAGTTTATTTACTGTAGTATTCGACTTGTGAATAATTGAATATTTATTGAAAAACTTTAAATTCTAAACCTCAAATAACATTTATAGTCACAAGTGTAGAAGATTTTCATAAAGTTTTATTATTTTCAACTCAAGCCAGTTTGTGAATGCAACGTTTATCTACAAACATGAAGGAAATTGAACATTGTTCATTCCGAATTAAATTATTTTAATCGCCTCCTATTTGTTTTCTACACTTTTGTCGATGGTCAAACAGTCCCTGATCGGTTCTTGTCAACACTGAGTGGTGCGTGTGCGTGTGCGTGTGAGTGTGCGTGTAGCACGGGAGTCAGCGGTTATCTCTGCGGTGACGTCACGGGCGCTCCTCTGCAGAGATATTTCATTGTCTGGCAGACGTTCAGATACGCGACCGGGCCAAATATCTGTCAATATGTAACAGAGATGTTTCCATGTAACGCTTGAATGTAACCGAATTACAATCTATGGAAACTCTCCTATTACTAGCTGTTATTACTATGCGCATTTAAAATTTGTTTTATTTTTTTGAATTTCAAAATTTAAAATGAGTTACCTATCTATTTAACTCCAAATGTTTGTGCCGGATCCAGACTCTGTCTTGAAAAGCTGTTTTAATTTTATATTATACCACCGAAACCTTAAGGTCATAGTTAATATATTAAATGGTTTTCCTTTTCATGCAATTCTAACTTGGAATAATAAACAGGGAGATAATGTAACAGCCAAAAACACAAATCATTATATTTATTGCAATTTATTGAGTGGGACAAAAGCCAGTGTCTTCAGTCTCTGAATGATTTGACCAACACGCACACGTGTCGGATTGACATTAACTTTTTACATGATCGATATACGATACTGCAAGTAGGATATAATTGAGATTTATACAAATTTATTTATATTTTACATATGTATAAGACGAACAAATATTCATTCACAGTTATATACATTTCAATATATGATATTTTTGTCTGTATATTACAAATTATTAGTCTAAAAGGAATGATAGTTTCTCTACATATTTCTAAAAATTACCACATACAAACCAAACATTATATAAAAAACCTTCATTAGTTGAAATAATTAAATAAATACAAATTAGTGTCAATTAAAGAGCGATATGTTTATAATTTCAATGTAAGGAAAATACTTATTTATTTATTATTTATTAATAGATATGCAATTTCAAAGTCGTTCCCCACAAAAAATGTTAGTAGAACAAACAAAACAAAGTATAAATTAGTTTCCCAATAAATAGTGCTTATACCAATCAAATGAGAAAAAATAGAAAGGATTTTTATTTATTTCTACTTTATTTTAACTAAATATGATTTGGAACCGATCCGTCCTTGGACGATCGATTTTTAATCGATTTGGATTGATTTGGAGCGTCCTAATTCAATGATTGACTCAATTTTGACTTACCGTACAATGGATTTAACTTTTTTCATATTTCCCTTTATAAATAAAACTGATTTATCATCAGTTCTTGAGTGTATCAAAAGAACTAAATATTCTTATTAAGGCCAAATTATAAAATAGTTTATTTTTATTAAGATGGATACTTGAACACAATTCTAAGGTAATGACAATTTACTTTTATGTAGGACATCTTTACACCTTTTCATCAACTGTTGTTTACAGTCTGTTCAAAAAATGTTTTACTGAATGATTTTTTCCCAAATCATCTTTCTAAGCAACTAGTATTGTATTCAAAACTATATAACTGTGGTAGTTATTATGAAAAGAAAATAAACTTGTCTTAAGCTTATTGCAATTAATTGCAACTTATAACTTTTAACACAACCAATGAAGTATATTACACATAACAATTAACAATTGCAATGCATAAGTTTCCTAAAATATTCATTCACTTATAAAATATACTATTTTATATTTTATTTATTTACATCAACTACTCTTGTAGCTAACAAAATACTAAATTTAAGGTACAAAGCAGCCTAACTATTTTGATTAACACAATGTCTGAAAACGTTCACTCAGATATTCACTATAGACAGACAGTAACTTATGGTAATGAATATAAAAATATCAGCGAGATATCACAAACAAGTCACCAAGCTGCGCGTATGTACAGCATTGTTGCCCATGTTGCGTCGCTACGCGCAGGTCCCAGCACGGCGGCGGAGGCGGCTTACGGAGGGACTGTGGTGCTGTATAAACGTCTTCAAACTAAAAGGTAAAAACGTTTCTTTTGGATAATCTATTTGAAAATATAAGAAAACCCTTATATGAAAAGGCAATTTGGTTAAAAAAAACTAAACATGTACTGTAGAGAAATAAAAAAAATAATTAAAAATCAATTAAAAAAATAATGTGACCAGTCTTAAATTTAGTCTAACAAAAAAAATCTTGGAAAAATAACATGTGATAAATTTAATAGACTTCTCACTGGTAACGATATAAAATAAAGACAGTTCCACGCGCTCCGCACAGAATCTTTGTATAAATGCATATTCTGCAGCCGGACGGGACGCGCGCGGCGGCCGCATATCAGCTGGGTACATTGGGTGGTCTAGGCGCAGGTCCATCACCTGAGCAGGATGACCAGTGCGCATGCGCAGAACAGCGGGTGGAGCGCATGTCTCGACCGGAGCGGCGCCCCCTCGCCGGCCAGGCTCACCGGCGGGCCCTTGGAAGACAGGCCGTCGGGGTAGTCTGCAACAACCACAGGCGATACACTTTTAATTAACTACACATAGTTTTGCCACCAACGTACATAAAAAAAATCTTAGAAAGGGGATATTTCAATTGACGTTAAAAATAAAGATTTCTTCAATCGTTTGTGTGCGTTTACACCAGAGTTTGAGAATCAAACATTGGCGACTTCATCCATATGGATATACTAGTGAACGTTGACAATTTTTGGTTGACAACCTCTGATGTAAACGTACCTTTAGAAAAACATTATTTTCACTTGTAACTTGATTATGAGCAGTAAAAAATTACATGTTATATAATTTAGAAACATATCAGGTTGTAGTTTTTGTTTTATCATAAACAAACTAACCAGGTACAGAATTCTCACGCAATGATAATTTCTGTTAAGCGCAATTTCTTAGTTGAACGGGCCAGATTATAGGAGGCACTGCGAGCAAAATCGGCCAAGGGACGTCAACGATCCGTGGACTCACCACTCTGGGAGCAGCCATCGGATTGGCAACGCCGCTTGGCCGGTTTTGCTCGCAGCGCCTCCTTTGATCTGACCGGTTCAACTACAAAATTTTGGGTAACAGAAATTCGCATTGCGTGAGAGTCTGTACCTTGTTAGTTTTCAATGGTTTTATTTGACTTAAACTATAACACTAGCATTCATTGATTACAGTTTAATATTCTTTGAAATACATTTGAGGTATTTGAAATTCCTCACTAAGTTGTTGCAATGTTGTAAATTTTAGATTTAGGAAATAAAGAAAATTTGATGTCTGCAACGTTAAACAATTATTCCTGAAAAATATTTTAAAACTACTTAAATTTTCTCTAATTTTCCCTTGTACATTGTAAACTATATTATCACTTTGCATGATACGGTTAAAAAAAAAATACACTAATAATTGGCTAGCTATGCACCATGATATATCCTTCAATTCGATATGTCTTCAATTAAAATTATTCCCCGGCCTTAGTTCCATGAGCGTAAGTCTAATCGAGTTAGTTGGGGTACCCACCGCCAGGGGCGTGCCACTCTGCGTTGCTGCCGCCGCCACCATCATAGTCCCCCAGCACCTGGTTGTCCGCCGGCCGCTGCTTCCCCGGCTTGTTCTTCATTTTATCTGTTCATTAAACATGCTTCAGCATAAAATGAAAATATCTATTACTGTGTAAGTAATTCACAGTTAATGTGAAGTTACCGATAAAAGAATAATTAGCTTTTACAAATATACAACTTTGATGAAAAATGGTTTCATCAAACATATTTATTCAAAAAGTTAATACATTTAAAGTTATTTTCAAAGTAATATTACATATGTTACTCAAAAGCTGTATTAAATGTATATTTTAAAAACAAAACATCATCAAGTTGCAATAAATGAAATTATAGCCACTATTATTGTGAATTGCACTCACTAGATTTATATTTCTTTTTGACACTAGGAACCACAGGCGTCACTGCGGTGGAGGTAGACGTTGTTGACGGAGCCGGTATTTCTGGAATGGAACATTATTTGAGTTATTTACTGTAAACTGTTGAAACCCAATAAATCGTGACTAAAAAGTAATTTCTATACATTAGTTAGTACGTATAACAACATTAATATAAATAATTTTACTGAAAGTAACAGCCTTAAACTTTTAGAACAATATTAACTTACGTTTTAAATTACTATGGTGGTTGCAAACACATAATTTATTACTAATTCATACTGCTAACCACAAATAGTCTCCGCTAGACTCATACCAGACATAGTGAGTTTAATTTTAATGCTTATTAACATATTGATTATTTTGCAACAAAACTTCCCATCAAGGGTGTGTTAAATAAATCCATGATGAAAGAACGTTTATAAAATAAATGTAAAGAGACAAGGAAAATAATCATCGGTATGTTGGTGTGGTTATTGGGACTTTTATGCTTTAACTAAAAGAACACACCAATGTGGAACTACTATTAAAATAAAAATAAAATATTATATTTTTAAGTTTCGATTTGATATTTGTGTTACCCACTAAATGAAACTACGTAAAAGTTTGGGATGGGTACAGTTGGGGGCACTGACCGTCGAGCTTGATGAGTCCGTCGGTCTCGCCGAGCGAGTTCTTGGCGACGCACTGGTAGGAGCCGAAGTCGGAGCGCGTCACACCCCGGATCTTGAGCATCATGTACTTGTTGTAGCCGTTGTCCATCGACACCGCCTCGTACTTGTCCCCTGCAACCAGCAAGTCTGCACACATTAGCTCCACTGCTTTTTAAATTAATGTCCTGTTTTTATCCAATGTAAGCCAATGTAATGAATTTACCTAAATGTACCAATGCAAACCTTTAAATTACTTACTTCCTAAACTATTCACTTAGGTATGTTACATAAAAGAGCAAACTCAAACCGTTTTCTGTAGCACCAACGCACAATTGCACGCAATTTTTCTGTCACAATCCGCTAGAATTGTGTTAGTAACAAAAATTACAACAGTGAGGATAAAGACTTTGCGTCTTACCGTAGCAGCCAGCCAAACCTGTCTACAAAAACCGAAACACTTTCCGATCACCACCAAGACCAACCAACACAAAGATACAACCACAGGAGCCAGTCAAACCTGTTCCTAAAATCTGACCACACTACAGAGACAACTTTGGAGAGAGAAACATACAAACTTCGATGGGAAAACTGCCCAATGAACTTTTGACTTAGAGGGGCAGACAATATCCTGACAAAAAACTAAAATCCCTGACTCCAGAAGCAAAAACCATGCCCTCTACTAACATCTATACCATTGTCTGATAAAGGAACAGTCTAGGAAGTCAACACAAATAAAAAACTATAAAAAATAAGACACGATACTCAATCACCACTGGTAATCGTCAGTATAAAAATTCCTTTTTCTTTTTCGAGGAAAGTCGGAAAACAAAGAGTCTAAACAAAGAGAAGGTATCCCACGACTGATGGCACAACTGATGAATCCTTCTGTTGGTGGACTTTAAACCAGACTTGGTTGTATTGACTGATGGCTTAAAGCAAGCTGAAATTCAGAGTACTTACATCTCAGGCTACCATCCAACACATACCATCCAATCAGCTGCTTACACCATATCAGTATGGTTTTGTATGAGAAAATTTAACCACATCTGTAATGGTAGTGGCCTTAGCTGAATATGTAAAAGATAATCTAGAGGAAGGAAAAACACCAACTGTTATTCTTCTCGATTTCATCAAAGCATTTGACTGCTTGGATTACTTACAACTCTGCATTAAGATAAGGAAAATTGTAGTAAGTGGAAAATCTGCAGAATAGTTCAAGAGCTACTTATCTCGAAGAAGCTAAATGGTTGAACTTAAATACACTGAAAAAGGGGTTAGACAAACAATGAGATCAAGGCCACTACCAGTGGTAACGGGTGTTCCACAAGGTTCAACACTGGGCCCTATCCTTTTCATTCTATCACAAATGGGCTCCCTCACTACATGGAAGACTCTTATGTACGCTGATGCCACTGTACTCCTCCTTAGAGAAAAAACCCTAAAGCCCTCGAAATTAACTCCTTTGTCTCCATCAAAATGGTAAAAGAATATTGCCACTACAATAGTCTGGTAGTTAATGAAGGGAAAGCTCCAGAAGAAGCCGAGTATCTAGGTTCTTTAATTTGACAGAATATTAGACCATGGAACTGACATGGAACTAACTATTTAGACCAACTGACATGGAACCCTCCCTTTTAGAGCCTGTGTGATAAATTGAGTTGCAGTCTCTCTGTAATAAAAAGGATAAGAACTATAAGTGACTCCATCGTACCACTCACCTTTTTAATCATATCTATGAAACGGCAGAAGAGTAAGGGGGAAATTCATTAGCAACCAACCTTCAGCGTGGCCTTATCCAACAGAAAAAGCAGTTAGGATTCTAACATATATTGACAAAAGGGAAATTTGCAGACCGAAATTCCGCGAACTTAAAATTGTAACAGTTGCTAGCATGTACGTGTTAGCTGTAAATAACCTATGCGTGCTAACTACGACTTCAACCAGGCATAGGTGGACACTATCACATCACAACACTCGACAGGCTATGAATTTTACTCTGCCAGTACACCACTTAACATTCTTTGAAGAAATTCCTTCCTACATAGGAGTGAAGTTTCTGAACCTGCTACCCAGACACAATTAAAGATCCAGAAAAAAAAGTAAAAAACAGCGTTTTCGGCTTGGCTTGCAGAGAGATCGCTCTTCTCAGTTAAAGAGTTTATGAACTGAAGAGCTTCACCCATCTTTCAGTGACTGCCACACCACCTCATGGACAACCACCTCCACAATCAAAACTTTAATCAATAAACCATGCCTATGTAAAACCAAATTGTGTTTACTTGTAGCTACCATTTTGTTATTTTCATTAATTCTTTACACCCATATTGTAATCTATGTTTATGAGTAAAGTCTTCTGATTTTGATTATGTTTGCAAATAAAAAATTAGCAGTCACTGCAAAACTTAGGTTTTGACCCTTCAATTAATGATAACATTCCTAAAGTAAATATCGGTTGAAAAGTACCACATTTCTATGTAAAATGCAGAGCACAAACGGATTAAGCATCAGGGAATTATATGTTAAGCAGGAGAAAGAATCAGACCCTTTTAAACTTTAAACACTGTAAGCGTCCCTCCTTAAAACACCCAAACAGTCGAACACTGTAATTTATATTTATCAAACAGAATGCTGAACTCTTTTTCCACAGTTACAATTTAAAATATGATTTTGGCAAACAGTAACTCACATAACGCTTTAGTCATCATATTTTATACCAATGGATAATTTAGAGGATTGCTGCAGAAACGTTGAATGCAAATGATCACTTGTTCTGTTACAAAAAATTGGTTGGGGTTCCCTTTAATTTTACATATAGCTGTTAACTTTATTTAATAAAAAGTATTATGACGTGTTAAACGTGTTAAGTTGTGTATTATAAAAAGTTAAATTTGAGAATATTTATATATAAACACTCGTTATTTGAAATGATTATATTAGATAATATTGCAAATTAAGGATTTGCTCAAATAAAAATAAGGGGCCATACGGATATTAAATTAAAATGAATTCTTATGACTGATAACAGGAATGGGGGGGAAGGTGCCGGGGCTGGATGCGGCTAATGTTGTGTTTCAATTACCTCCGCCCTTGATCCTTCGTATTCAATCATCCTCGCACGTCTCTCGAGCCTGTCAAATTCGATAACTTAACCTCCAATATTGTTTACTGATCAAAGTAACTTTTCTTTTACGATAATTTGATTTGGCCCTTTCACTTTTCGAGGTGGGAATGAAAAGATAGTGTTCTAAGGAAACGGTATAAATGATTTTAGCGGTTATAAAAATATATTTATTAGTTTTTTATCGTTGAAAAGTAATTATAGTTTTCAAGTTCAATAAATAGTCTTATAACAAATTCAGTTGATTTTGACATTTTTAAACTTTCAAAGTATTGTTTATTTAAGACAATATTGAATTTAAAAAAAATAAATTAATGATACATTTTTAATACCTAATGCTATTTAAATTAAATACAAAAAATGTTATCAAAATATTGTTTCACGTCAGAAATTTCTTTTGGCTTTCAAATAGAGCAAACGACTATTATTAAAATGGAAACAAAATATTTTTTATTGAATTACGTTAAAAATGTTACTTTTGTGAAAGCGAAATGGCGCATTGTCAAACAGAAACTAAACTAAAATGAAATAAAATTTATTCAACACTTAGCCTACTCACTTAAACACTTTATATCATTATTCTGATTCATAATTTAGTCAGTGAAATCTATATATTAATAGACAATTATGTTTCTCTTCCTTTTTTTCAGCTTGTGAAAATCGTATGAGAAAACCACGCGCATACAGTTTGAAAAGTATTTCCCTGTAGATGAGCAGTATCACTTTTGAATTCACATTAGCCACGGGGCTACGCCCTACAGAATTTTAAAGTTGCAATGTTAATGTCATGGTAGATTGAATCATTAGATAAATTTTGTAAAAACAAATGCCAGCAAATCAGGAAGAACAGATGCTTTAGTTATAAAATTTTTTTTTAATTAATTGGGTCTAGATTAATTTACGTTTTGGTTGAATTTCTACCATGAGGCGATCTCTAGTAAAAATGGTTTTGCAAAGCATTTATACTCGTAGTTGGATAAAATTATACTACGAATTGTATAGCTCTTGGAATATACTGAGTGTGTGAATATAGTTCGTTTTTTACTTGATCCGTTTTGAGATTATTAGTGTAGGGGAGAAATTTAGACTGTAGGCCTAAAAAATAATAATAATAACAATTTGTGACAAACGTGTTTTTGAGTAGCAAATTTCCTTAAATGACGTTTTTAAAAATTTATCTCATTTTACAGTGACCCCTAACAGTTATAAAGTAACTGTTAGGAGTTATAAAGTAACTGATTAAAAAGCAACTGTTACAAGTAACATTACAAAACTGAAACATAATATGTTGTGATGTATAATAACTAGCTGGTACCCAACAGTGACTTTTTTATTATTTTTCTACAACTTTTATAAATTGGCCCGTTAAGTTTGTCCACGATTGCACGATGAGTTATAGTTACCAGAGACGATCATGTCGCCCTTCTCCGTGGTCCAGTAGTTGATGGACGTGGGGTACGCCTCCGTGTGGCACTCTAGCTGCACGTCCTGCCCGATGTACGCTCCCTCCAACTGGTTGGGGATTGACAGCATAGGTGGAACTGAAAACAGTTTCCTTATCTTAGACCAAAGGGATTTAACTTTTAAAATTATTACTTAAAAATGGTTGCCTAAAAGATGTTATCCATCTTTAGTGTGTGTTCATGAAATTAAGATATTTAAAAATATACACTTAACATTTGAATATCGTCATTTCTGTTAACAGCCATCTCGTACAAAAATAAATTAAAATGTAAATACAAATATAATAAAAAAACTACACACTTTCTACCTAACATGGCACACTGTTTTATCAGGAGACTTAAAAAAATGTATCATTAGAAAGAGGAAATTTTATAGCTTTTATCAACAATCGTAAATATTCTATCCGTGCCCTAAGGTTCATACGACATATGTACCTAAGGTTCTATGAAATTTTGCCATATCTCACCCCTTCACCCATAAAAAGGTAGATGCATAGAACTTAGTACTTATTATGAACTCAACTAAGTCATAATATAGTAGCAGAAAATGGTCTGTATCAACTAAAGTTTACTCCAAAAACATTGTTAACTTTTTCCATGTATAGTGTTTTTAATTCAGTTTAACCTGATAAATATACATCTATATCGATGTATGTTTTGGCAGTTTTATATTCTATTTTAGACGTCCTTAGAATTCAGTCTCATGAATTTATTTCCGTATCTAAATTCCTTCAACCCTAAAAATGCATAATAGTGGACAATATCCTCATTGTACCTGGTTCCTGCATTGTGTACTCTCCAAAAAAAATTTAAACCACCCCAACTGGAGAATTTTTAACTCCCCCCTTCCTGCGAATAGGTCGATCAGTTGCACTTTTTGTGTGAAACAAATGTATAAATTTATGGTTTGGTTTCTGATATATTTTCAAGGTTATTGTTGTCGTCAATGAGTCGTATGGTTGTTGTTGTACTCACACTGCACCCTGAGCATGACCCGCTTGCTGATGGAGGGAGGCACGCCGTTGGAGGCGATACACAGGTAGGCGCCCATGTGGAGCCGACTCACCTTGGTGATGTGGAGCACCTCGCCGTCGACTACGTTAACTAGAAACAACAATAATCGGTCAGCCCCCACAGGGGATTATAGATCTAGCTCAGGAATACAGTTACTTGTGTAGAGGATGTTGATGAATGTTACAGTTTCTATTCATAGAAAATGCTACTTTTGACAATAAAATAAACTATTATTTTATAAAGACATAGTGATGTCTTTTTTGCATTTCCTATTTTTTGTACATTGTAGTCTACCCAAACATTAAACTGAAAATAATATTACAGTAATTTAGGATTATTGTTGCAATACATTATATTGCACACCATACCGTGTGCACCTTTATATTAGCCCAAATTTTATTTGTAGTCTATATTGCTGTAGAAATTTTAACGGGTTTTGATACACATCATTAGTTTATTTAATAATATGATTTTTATGCAATAATTTAATCCTCCCATCATTAGTTAATTAAGAGTAACTTATATTTTTTTCAAATGACAACCCATATCTACTAATAGCAGCATATAACGAAAAAAACTGTCAACTTGACTTAAATTGACTATAATGTACAATTTACACTAAAGTTATACAATGAAAAATATAACATGCAATAACCTCCCACATATTGTAGTCTGATGTCGTTTTTTAAAAGGTCTTTTAAATATTTCATGACATGACACAAAAATTATTCCTTTTTTAAGACTCCCAGTAATGTACGTCCCTAAGTAATGAAAAGTATTTTAAGTTTATAGTATAATATACATCATTTTAAATACAACCATACCCTGGGTAATTTGATGTAAACACAATATCACAATGTTTCATATATCCGAAGTGTTAGCATTTCAATTTTTTGTCCAAATAATTTCAATGTAAACTTTACGCATGATCTTTTTTGAATGGCTCACCCTTTTGAAGTCTCGTTTTTTACAAGATCCTTAAAGTAATGTGCTACCTACTTTATAGGAGTTGTAAGTAGTGTGTATCGTTTAAATATAATGAGCCGTTATAAGAATTAGGAAAGAAAACCATTTTGAGACATCTGGTATATTTCGTGCATCTCAAATACATAGATCACCAGGTGGGAAAAACTAAATATTTTTTAAAGTTTCCCCATTATTTGAGTTATATATTCTGTTTTGGAGGAACTGCAATTGATGTAAATTGTTTACAAATACGAAATATTTGCTACAAAATAATAGGTCTATTTTGATATTGCAAGAAACAGTTAAAATACTGTATTTATGTTAATTTATTTCTCTTTTTAAATATGACATTGCTAAAATAAAATAACAGAACCAGTTATGTTATGCATTCTGATGAGTATCTTCTAAGTTCTCATAAAATTCTTCATAGAAATATGGTGAAGAGCTGTTACTTTCTGATAATAAAATGACTACCTTTTCAGGTGTATTATCAGATATTTACTACAGGTTTACTAGATAATGATCAGATATATCAGATACTGACCAGGTATATCATACACTGATCAGGTACATCCGATATTGATCAGGTATATACAAGATACCAATTAGGTATATCAAACCCTGATCGGTAATATATATATATAAGATACGGACTAGGTATATCAGCTGCTTATCAGGTACACCAGATGTTGATAAAGTATTTCAAACACTTATGAAGTATACCAGATAATGACCAGGTATATCATAAACTGATCAGGTATATCTGATACTGACGAGGTGTATCATAAACTTATCAGGTATATCAGATCCTGACCAGATATATCAGGTACTGCTCAGGTATATCATACACTGACCAGGTATATCAGATACTGAACAGGTATATGAGATGAAGAACGGGTATATCAGATACAGACCTGATATATCAGATCCTGACCAGATATATCAGATACTGCCCAGGTATATCATAAACTGGTCAGGTATATCAGATACTGCCCAGGTATATCATAAACTGGTAAGATATATCAGATACTGACCAGGTGTATCATAAACTGATAAGATACATCAGATACTGATCAGGTATATACAAGATACCAATCAGGTATATGAAATTCTGATCAGTAATATATAAGATACTGATTAGGTACATCAAATTTTTATCAGGTATACCAGATGCTGATCAAGTATTTCAAACACTTATGAGGTATACTAAATACTGACCAGGTATATCATAAACTGATCAGGTATATCAGATACTTAACAGGTATAGAAGATGCCAATCAGGAGTATCAGAACCTAATCAGATATATCAGATACTGACCAGGTATATGAGATGCCGATCAGGTATATCAGATCCTGATCAGATATACCAGATGCCGAACGGGTATATCAGATCCTGACCAGATATATCAGATCCTGAACAGATTAATCAGATACTGACCAGGTATATCAGATACTGGCCAGACATATCAGATACTGATCAGGCATATCAGACCAGATATACGAAAAGCTCATTAATTTTGATAAATTTGGATCATAATTAATTATTACAATCTTACTCAACAATTGATTTTAACCTCATCAGGAATTGTCACTTAATATTATCTGAATCAGGCGATCCTAATAGATCTTCCAAATGTGTTTCATAAAGCAATACAACAAATCGTTTTAATTCAGAGATTACTAGTAATTTTTAAGGTCTTTATTATTCTTCTATTGAATTTTAGTGGCCAAATAGCTAACTGTGGTGTACCGGGCTCGCCGTTGTAGTTGATGTCTTCTCCGTCCTCCCTTCGCCACATGACGTAGGGCTCGGGGTAGCCGACCGCCTTGCAGGTGAGGGTCACGTTGGCCGCCTCACGCACCACCATGTCTGTGGACGTCTCCTTGTCCACGATACTGGGCGGCACTACAACACATACACATAACAGTCACGCCTAAGTCATATGGAAGATTTAGTGGACATATAGAGAAACAACACAAGACTACGAATGATTGAAAAAATTCCGAATGTATTGCATTTTTACATGTTATATTACTTTTTTATTTTCTCCCCCCAGACTGATTTTGATGAAATTTGGTATGAAGTCTGAATCCACTAAGATTCCACGCTTTTTTCATAGAAAATTTTTTTAAAGGGTAGTTTATCCCCCAAAACTGTAAAAAAAACGTGAAAATCGAAATTTTTCAAAAACGGCTCTAAAATTTTTGATATATATATATATTAGTATGTCCATATATATATTAATTTTTTTATTAAAATGCTGATCAAAATGACACGACCCTCATCTTCGAGAAAAGTCGCGTTCAAAAAGTTATAGGGCTTAACGCGTAAAAAAAATAGTTTTTAGATTTTATAGAAAACTGTCAACTTTAAATAAATATTACTTGTCACCATCAAAACGAGCTCAAAAACTAAACAATAAAATATTTTTAATTATTGCTTTACGTTAAGTGGTTGAAAGGAAAATTCAATTTTTCGTTTACCGGTAATAACGTGTTTCTGTTTTACGTTGTAAAACGCCACAGATGCGCGTAGAGTCAAACTCGTGCTGCTCAGCTGGTAGCTATCCGACTGAGCTATCAAGATATTGTTGTTTGAAGGCTTTAACACCTTTTGTATAATATTGTTATATTTTTTTTAATATTGTTGGGGAAAAGTATGTGTCAGTTACCTGATACCGTTTATTGTTATTGGGTAAAAAAGCATGGTTTTTACGATCATTCGATATAAGATGGAACGATAAAAATGTTATTTAAAATTTAACAGTTAAAGTGGAGGAGATTGGATGAAATATCTTAAAAAATGAGTGCGAAAAATTGTATAGCCCGTCGGTTTTTTGAAATATCAAATGCTATTAAAATAACGTTAGGTAGCGTATGAACAAACTTAAATATTTTATTACTTATTGAACCGATCTCATAAGGTCGAATATGTCGAAAATTATTGTTTTTTATTGTTTTTTAGCGAATTTCCCTATAGGGAATACGCTATTACGGTAGTAGCCATGGTAAGACCTAAGCCCGGGACCACTTTACTTTTTCATTTTGAGGTCCCCAGAAGCCAAAAACACCGTTCGTTCATTTTCATATATATAGATCTATCTATCTATCTATCTATGTGTCCGTGGTACTGATAAATTTTGAAGGGGACCTCCGATTTTGATGAAATTTGGTGTCGAGGTGTAAGACCAGGTATTTTTTTATGAGTTCGCGAACCAGCATTGACGGGTTATAGGAACGGGGACAAAAATGGGTTTTTGCCATTTTTAGACATTAATTTTTAAAATTCATCAATTTTAACTGAAACTATTTAAAAGAGCTTAAAAAACAAACAATTTGGTATTTTGAATTTTTATCATAGCATAACTGGTTACGGGGCAAATCCAAAAATGTGTTTTCCATGTTATTCTTATGGGAAATTAAGAAAACCCTATATCTTGCTTATTTATTGACATAACTTAATTAAATTTGGTATGTACATTATCTATATAAGGTTTAACTTATAATTGCTTACAAAACCCATATGGCGGCAAACTTACATACTCACCCCCATGGGGTTTATGGGGAAAATTAAAAATTGCCAGACTTTGATACAATTTTGTGTTTACATTCACCAATTATTGATTAACGTAGATTTTCTAACAACACCCGATGGCAGCAAACCTACATACTCGATCCTATGGTGTTTTATGTCGAAAGTAAATAATCTGAAATTCCATTGGAAATTCGCTGAGTACGCAGGTCTGCTTCGACGGGGGTATTTTCAGGTCCAGCCACAATTTAAAGGCTTGTTTGTGGAATTTTGTATTTATAAAGAAGGTTATTATAATCTTATGATATATTATAATATAAAGATAGAATTTATTGAAGTTTTTCTTATCTATAATATATAATAATAAACTGCTAAAATATAGTTCTTGGTTTTCATTACCAAGACATTAAATAAATAATATGAGAAGTTTATGAATGGAAAACTTGAGTCAATCATAACTTTTGTGGAAAATAATGTATACTTTTTTAATTTAATTTAATAGCCTTTTTATGTGATTGTATTTTTATACACTAAGGGAAAATATTATTAATTGTATCTAGGTATTCTAAAGACCAGTCATACTACATTGAACGGTAAAAGAGTTTTAAAACTGAAGTCGTAAACTGAAAAATCAATAACGCCTCCAAGGGTTTAATCTCAAACTCTCGAGCAAGATTACCGAATGTCCTATCACGGACGTTCCCTTCGTTCAATGAAAGTTGTGATTATATTAAACTTAACATTTTATTGTAATTCTTCTTAGAAAATTTCTTAGAAATAAATTATTCATTACACTACACACATAACATGCTATTTACAGCTAAGTTTAATTTTATTCTTATCTTGTACCCCAAAACAAGCAATGCATACACGCACAAATTGTTTTTTCCGTCCAAGGATTTATTTTATTTTAAGTTGAATATGGGGGTTTCGGTTACAAGGAAGTTGGCAGCTGGGAAAAATTTTGCTTTCGTCCTAGAGCCCTTCAAAGTTCCGATGTTAAAACCTTATGGAGATTATCTGTAGCTACTAAAATGAACAAAACTCAGCTGATAGTGTTAGATATAAAAAGAAGTGTTACATCTTTTACCTATTGTTCATTAATTTAAACATTACATTTACAGCACCCTCTGGCGTGGTGAGAGAGCGAAGCGAACGAGCTCGTCTAGAAAAAGAAGTGAGTCATAAGGATGGCGAGTGAGCGGAGCGAACGATCTTTGTGAATAATTTTGAAGGTGTTTTAATTATGAAAGTGAATAATTTTACCGATCATAAGCTCGGTTCCCCTAGTCCTTACCTAAAAACAAACACTGCACTATAAAATGTTTCTTTCGTACTAGGAATTTTTAATTTTTGTTTTATATGGGGTTATCGGCCACGAGGAATCCATTGGATCTGTTTAAAAGACAATGAGAAAATCCAGTTTTCATCATGCAGTTCTTAAAATTTCCCAAGTTATCCTTGAGTTCATTTTTGTATGTACTAAAATTTTACAAATTTAATACCAGAGTACAATACCCGTTGGCCTGGTCAGTGAGTGAAGCAAACGAGGTCGCACGACAAGGGGGGATTGAGCGGAGCATATAGCTCTTCTTAAAAAGGAAGTGTACAGGGGAGCTGAGCGAAAGAGGTTCGTGTTGTAAAGTAAAATGACCTTTTGAAATATCGTAAGTTTACAGTCGTTCAAGGTTGTGTTTCAAAATACTAGGAAAATAAATAAATAATTGCAAATATTATCAACACTGATGATAGAGCCTTTGTGGTGCAGTAGAAACTTGAGAATTAATTTAAAATAATTCTAAAGCAGTAAAGAGTTTGGAAAAGAAAGCTGGGTCTCCTTTATAAAATATAAAAAAAGGAAAAAAATTACCTTTCTCATTTTGAGTTTACCTTTGTTACACCAGTATAATATTAGTGGTGTTCCACGGTACATAATGTTACAATTACTATGATTTAAACGTTTGATCAAAATATGTTGTAAAGTAACATGGTAATGTAACATAGTAATGCACATCCACACACTTCAACCATGCCACATAACACTAATGTGAATCATAATATGACAATAATGGCATGATATTACTACATTCAGACCTTTAAATTAACAAACATTGTTAAAATAGTCTTCTTCCAGCCAGTTAAGAACATCAAGATAAGTATGTTATAACTGTTGCCGTCTTGAATGCACACAACATAAAATGGTTTTAGTCACTAATGACTAGTATATATTGAATGATTATGGTCACTTATTACGAATATATTCAAAACAGCAAAAGAATCATAAACAGTGATTGGTGGTAGCTTACCGACGACCTGCAGGTAGCCCTGGCGCATGCGCATGGGGTCGGTGTTGACCTGGCACATGTACCAGCCGCGGTCAGTCTCCTGAACGTTCTTGATGTGCAGGTACCAGGAGCGGTGGTCGTTGTAGCTGAGGGTGATCCTCGGGTTCTGGGTGATGACGTTGTGGTGGATCGACAGGATGGTCTGGGTGTCCACGCGCACCCACGCTACCTGCCATGACACACGCAAGTCCTGGTCCACGTTACACACAAGTTGCCGTACAATGCACACCTACACCTACAGGCTACTGGTCACATTACTGGGTAGAAAGTATTTGGTTATTTGATAAGTTAGTTCATCAGCCTTATTGAAATTATATAATTTGACCATTTAAAAACTGTTTATATAAGTGTTTGTAGTGTTTAATAACTAAAAATGGAGTTCTTGTGGTTAGCATATTTTTAGCACTACGTAATTAGTATGAAAATATTATTATATCTTCCCTAACATTATAGATAATAGACACTTTTTATCTAGGTAGGCGTATTACTGGATTGTTCGATATAAATATTAAAATTCATAAATTTTATTGAATGTAGAAAATGCAAAACCACAGCTAATGAATACTTAGACTACTTATTGAAAAAACAAAACATGAAAAAGTTTAACTTGCAGAAAAATTCATTTTGAGAAGTGTGATAAAATACTGTATGTTATTGTATAGGCCAGTTATTTTTTAAAATTATGTTTTAAATGCATATTTTAAGATTCTACAATTAGTTCCTATCTAGATTCATAACTGCAGTAGGCTACTTATCATAACTAAAAGGTTGTACCTTCTTTGTTGTCAAACACCGTATGACAATACAGCTTTAGGTTCTTATTCCAAATGATTTACTTCCATGGTATTAAGTAAAATATTTTGGTAATTTGTTTATCACTTACTAAAGTGAGGATAATTAATTGTAGGCGATGGTCCTAACAATAGTTGATCAATCCCCAAGGGCATAAACGAGCCACTTCTACGTCGCATATCGATACATCTACCGTTTTTTTAAATCCCCGTTTTTGATTGAATCATATGAAAACATTGTTTTTTACGAACACTATTTAATTGACGAAAATTACCATAAAAAATTAACTACTTTTTTCTTTTAATTGATACTTTGTGGGAGAGAAATGGAAATATTGTAGGAGAGGTTTGTTTATCTTTAATAATATATTTTGGCTTAAGGCTTTTGGTTTCTTGTCTTTTTATTCACTGATACTTATACGAAATGGCAAGAAACTTTTTTTTAATATTCCTAGTGACAGTTGCTTTTATCAATTAAGTTAAAACTATTACAGTTTAACAAATTATATGTTTTAGCAATGTTTTACTTAAAAATAAAATACCTGATTGGGAGTTAAAGGAGAAATTGCAAGATACAAAAGACGTTATTGTAGGAAACCTGCTACTTGTAAATGGTTAACACAAGTTTAGGCCTAACTTCTTTGTTTATATTTTACAAATGTTTAACCCCTTCCCCCAATATTCTCGAGCAGGGCCTAGCTAAAAACTACCTTATTTTGTATGATAATTGCGTTGATCTAACAGTTGTCAAGTGTAGGTTCTTGTGTGTGTAGCTGGTACACAGAGTTACCTTGTAGCCGCGCAGGTTGTCGACGACGCAGGCCAGCAGTGCGTCCCGGCCCACCGTCACCGTCACGTTCTGTATGGGCTCCGCAAACCTCGGCAGCAGCGCCTCTGCAACACAACAACAACCCTCGTCACGCCACCACGCTACAACCACCAACCACCAACCACCTCCACTGACACAGTCTCAGTAGTCTCAGTACCGCCCGGTGGTACGATCAGGGTCGGCCTCGAATGATTCGTTACATGAGTTACTTCTGCATTAACATGCGTTGAAATGTGTTCAGAAACCTCTTCGACGATTTCGAAATTCAGATGAGACCTTTTATTGACTGTTGAATTGGGAACAAAAATATTTTTAATACAAACATTCGGGTTGATATGCTTTTTGAAGATGTTAATTTTGCAATTTACTATCTATTTGGTGTTTTATTTACGGCATACAAAATTTTATAACAGTAGTATGAATGCAGAACGACACTCAACAAGGCAATAAAAAATAAAAAATATAAAAATCAATGTTTTTCCGATTTAACTACTCACTGATGTCAATTTTATCCAATAGTTTCCAATGTTCTCGAAAAGTTGCACACAAACTAAAAATTTTGACAAACAAAACAAATTTCCAATTTGATAAAGAGAAAATTTATAACTATAAACGCAAGTAACAGTTATATTCAAAAAGCAAAAAGAGTTAAATTCAGCTCTGAATAGTGAAAAATTAATTTATTTTATTGTTATTAGACATAAGTAAGGCGTTTGATGTTCACCATAGTCTTCCATTGAAAAATTCTCAAATGTTGGAAAGATTACGTCTGTTTTCGAATTATGTCTTCTATTCCGCAGGCAAAAACTAAAAATTTGTTTTTTATGATTGACATTGAAAACGTGTTAAAAATTTTCAGTTGCACAATGAACTCTTAATTGTAGGAAATAAGAGACATGTTTTACGATTTACAAAATGAGAGTTGTTAGTTAAAGTAAAAAAAATCATTGCTAAAATGCATGGTATTCTCTGTCAAATATTATGTTTCAAATTTATGTCGATGACCTTATTCAAAAACTGAAACCATTCCTCAATTAAAATTTTATTTAATATATTGTCGTTTAATTCGATTAGATAAATCCAATAAAAGTTACGGTAATTGGAATGATTATTAAATAACAATAGTTACTGCTGTACAAACAACCTCCAACCCGCCCAAGTCAGAGAGCTTGAGGTTAAATTGAACGTAGAACAAATGTTTACTGTGGGAGTTGCTTTTAATGATCTCAAAACGATTGAGGAGAAGTACAGACAATTAAATTGCAGCAGATTTTAGACTTGGTTTACGAATATCTCTTCAACGAGGCCTAAAGGGAAAGGGGAATTTTAAATGTTAAAATGTAGACCTACTTGTTATTAAAAAAAAATCCTATTTGCTATAATAGTTTTACGCCTAATATTTTTCTTAAAGTAGGAAAACGATTTTTGGCCTTTAGTTTTATTATAAGTTATCTTTTGAGTAAATATCTTGAAATTAAAATCCCTCAGACAAAAACGAGGTGGTCCAACACTGAAATTCATTATAAAATAATAAAAATTATGTCTGTTTTTTTTTATTATTTTTAACTTCTTTTACCTTGAACAGTGATTCAACAATAAAATGTTCCCAAACATCCCCATATAATTGTAGGGATTTTCTGTTTAAAGCTTTTGGAGGTTAAAGTTGGAATTCCCAACAACAGGATTTCCAAAACAAAATTTGGCTTTTTGTTTTCTCATGTGTTAAATTAAAATGAAAGATGACAATCGGTGCCCCGTGTATAATTTATTATTTTGTCTTGTCCTTTTATTAAAACTTGTTTTAAGGTTACATCAAAACAATATTACACTTAAACGCGTTATAAAAACAATTTTTAAATTTTCCAAGAATCGTGTTTAACATTCGTATTTAATTTTTAATTGAATAAATAAAGAAAAAACTTACCTACAGTATGAACTTAATGATCATGCCAATATTAGTTGTGGACTTAAACTAGCCATATAATGAAATAATCAAAGACCTCACAATAAAATAGTCGGTTTGGAAGCCTATATTTTGAAATCTTTTCACTACCTACATTTTTTTCTTAAAATTTTTTATGAGATATCTCTTAAAATACAATACACAGTTAACTGAAGACGTAAAAATTGAAGCATTAATTACAGGTTGCACTGATGATATCAAATTAGTAATTGGGAACAATCTTTTTTAAATAACTTTAATATATATGTCGTTAAAAAGTCTATGAACAGTACGTATTCCGTCAGAGAACTTGCAGTCTCATAATAATTCATAATAATTCATAAATCTCATAATAATTAAACCATAAGAAAATGAGTCAATTCCAAAACAATGAGAAATCTTACTAAACCAAATTCAATCTTGGAGGACAACTTATATTAAAAGAGCATAGAATAAAAAACATAAGAGAACATCTAGGAATAAAGCCAGGACCAGTGGTTCTGGTGTAGGTTCTTTTTCACTTTTTGTGCTTCTATCTAAACTACGTTACTATCTAATTTCAGACAAATGGTGACTGGGTCCCGGATCGAACATATAAAAAAGCTATTGACTTTTATCATAACTGAATCGGAAAAATTTAGATTTAAAGAGAACGCTATAACCACTCACAAGGTTTTGTCACACTTTGTGGAATATAAAGCGAGCTGTTTTTCCACAGCCCACCACCACCATCACACAAACCCGTATTGGAATTTATTTAAAGTAGTTTTTTCTTTTACTGTGGGTGAATAAGGTTAAGTTGTTTAAGTTGTTTTCAGTATAATTTTAACATGATTGGAAAAAAGAATGTTTTGAAACAATAATCAGAAATGAGTACTTATAAAAAATGTCCCAATACGTTATGTCTGAAAATGAAACTTGAAGAACATTTCTCTCATAATCACATAAAATTTATATAAATTTGATTTATTTTTCCCATATAAATACATAAATGGATACATAAATGGATGTTTTAATGGTTAAATGATATTCTTCCACGAGCGAAATGTTCTTAAAACATAATTATAAGACATTTTATTCTTGAGTTAAGGTCCCTAAGATTAGGTTTGGAGAAAAATTTCATAGAATAAAAAGGTCTTGAAACTGTGTATACAATTCAAAAGTTACATAAAATGAGGGGTACTATTTAAAAATACAATTGTTTTATTGTAGATTATTATTATTCTTAATTGATTTAAAAATAATAACTGATCCCCTAACACCCCGATTTTGGAGGAGGGTTTGAAAAGATTGACACTTCAAATGTTTCCTCTTCTAGTCACTAAAACGTCCCTAGAACTTAATAGCGTGATCTGCAGCTGTTAAAGCAAATGGCGAAGGGGCTTTTAAGACACACAGTATACTATGAAAAATAAATACGTTTTATGATAGAAATGTTTGATCTTATATCTTTTGTATAGAATAGACATATGGAATGTAACAGCAACGGAATACATATTCTCTTTAGGAAGATTTTTAATTCTAAAACATGTTTATCAAAATAACATAGACTAATCGTAACTATGCTTAAATAAAAATTTTTGTGTAATTTACTTATCAAGAGACTTTGCTCAGATACAGCGTACGGTAATAAGTCTAAGAAAGTGGAATTTCGAAGGAGGGAAGTTTGAGTAACCAAGTGTGTTATGCACTAACAGTTTGTAACAACACTCCTTTGAGAGATCAAAGGAACCATTGAAACTTAACTCTCTCCCCCCTCCCCTGCCAAACTACTCTATCAAATTTTCTAACCAAGCTGTAACTATGTTGTTTAGATGCTCATACAATGTGGGGAGGAAATGTCATCCAGGTATACATTATAACAAGTTTACGATGTAAAAAAAAAGTATTATCGAAGCATTGCATAAATAGAACATCCATGATTCATTTGCACGTTAGAGCTTCAATATTGGATTACACATATAAATAAAAATCCATATTTGTTTATTTGCCATTATTTTTTTATAATTTTATAGCGTGAGACCTTTCGACACAGAAGTTGCCATCATCAGATCTCACTCCATGAGACAAATCAAAAAGAAAATATTATTAAATTTATGTAAACATAAGTAAATATTACTAAAACACCGAAAAGTAACGAAGCACTTACAGAACAAAAATGTATTTTTCATCCAATCAGATAGAGGGAACTGAGAGTTGGATTAGATAAAGAAGATGATTTTGAAAAAGTTTAAAAAATATATAGATGAAGGTCCCTACAGAATGTGCACAAGGAATTCTTCGAATAAATTTTAAACAACCTCTATAGAATCTATTAAGCATTGCAAAACTTTATTTAATCAAGATTTTATCAGAAAGCTAATTGTGTCAAATCCTATCCTACCTATATTATATTGTATGTCAAAAATACAAAAACCTGAAAACCAAATGCGTCCCATTGATTCATTAATAAACCCTCCAAAATACTTAGGTTTTAAATTTCTTCATAAAAATTGGCATAACCTTGAAAAATATCCAGTATATTCCATAAAAGATGCGAGAATTTATACATAAAATTAAAGACATCAAAATTGATGACAGAGAATACAAGGTATCCTTCGATGATGCAGCCCTCTGTCCAAGTGTAACAGTGGAACCTACTAGAAAGATCACCAAAGACTGGTTACTTTCTATAATGTATCATAATGTATCAAAAGAAGAAATCAAAGAATACATGATCTTTCTAAATTTATGTACCAACCAAACGACATTCAATTTATCAACGAATTTTATTCACAAGCAGATGGATCAGAATTGGTTAACACTCTGTCATGTTTTATAGCTGACATATTTATGAGTGATTTTGAAATGTATGCACAAAATGTTTTTAGTTATTTATCTCATTTTTGGATTAGATATGTGAATGACATTCTTGCGATTTTCTATAAAAATCAAACATTCCAAATTTTGTAAGTCAACTCAATTTTATCCACCCTGGTATAAATTTTACGTATTAATTACTTAAAAAAAGAAAAAAAGAAAAAAAGAAAAAGAAAGTGATCACACCTTTTCTGGACCTTTGGTCATAAATAATAATGATGTAGAATTTGATGTATATAGAAAATTTACGCACACTGAAAGGTACATTACTTCAGAAGATTCATTTCACCCTCCTCAACAAAATAGAGCAATTTTTCATTCTATAATTAATCGGCTTATCAAAACTTTTCAACAAACCATTAAGTTCAAAGGATAAAAATCACAATTGAAAAATATAAGAAAGCAATATTTAATCTTTATAACAGTAGTTTGATAAATAATATGAGGAAAAAGCCAAATAACGCAAGGAAAACATAACTGCCGACACTTATACCATTGAAAGAAGACAATCAGAAATGGATCATCACATATTCAGGAATTTTATTGACCATCAAGAAAACCTTCAAAATTCATACAAATCAAAATGTATCATTTAAAACAAGAAACAATTTAAAGAACCTATGAATTACCCTAAAGACAATATTGAATTTGAAAACAGAATATACCAAGGAATATACCTAATAAGTAATACCTTTAATAAATGATAAATTGGCCGAACAAAACTAACACTGAAAACAGTATTTAAACAACGTAAATCCCATACCAAATTTAACCGACCAGAAAAATTTACAGTTTCTAATAATTGCCTTTCTACAGGACATTCAGTTTTAAACTCCAAATTAAAAATTCTTAAAGAAATAATAAAACCAAAACGTCTTAATGCTTGGGAGGGATGCTATATTAAATTAACAGAAGAATATAATTTATTAACCAATGATAACTGACCAATTCTAAATTCGCTGTTGTTAAATTCAAATTTTCTGAAAAAACTCATTTAGTATATAGTGGACTTAAATTTTATGTTTATTCTGTTTTATCTGTATCTTTTATAAATTTACATATGATTGTAGCCTATTAATCAAATTTAACATTTACTTTTTGATTTATCTTATGGAGTGAGATCAAATGATGACAACTTTTGTGTCGAAAGGTTTCATCCTATGAAATTATTGAAAAGATTGCCTAATAAACAAAAAACTGTACTTTCAATTATATATTCATGATTCACTTTACATTACTCCTTTCTTTTAAAATACATAAATCATATGGTCCGAATGACTTGTTTTCTAACTATAAAACGATTATATCCTACTAACCAAGAAGTGTTTAATGTGTCCATGAGTTCATAATTAATTTAGCCTCCTGATAATAATTGTTTGGAAACAAAAGTTGCTTCCAAGCCCTTGAGTATACCTGATACATTGAACAGAAATAGTTTTATTTGCCGGTACATCTTTAAGATGACCCGAGTTAAAAGTATTATGATAAGCAATGAAATATTCTAACTGTAAAAATATTTTTATAATATATTTTTATCACAGAAATATGTTTTTCCTATGTTTATATAAATTTTATTTTCAATTTTATCAGTAATATTTTTAAATAATATCTTTAAAAAACTGGAATCTTAAGGTCTATCAATGGTTATGACATTTTTAGTAAATTATAAAATCGATACAACAATATAAAAAGCAAAAGATTCTCTAAAGAGTTGTATTTAATAACTTATTAAACAATATATAAACAATTTTTTTATCCATCCCGAGACAATGTTTTAATTGCAAAACATATAACTATTTAACACTTTACAATTTTGTAAGGGGTTTTTATTTATTAGTATTCAAAGAAATCTATTAATGACACGGTCGGTTTAACGGATCATTTGGTTGACATTAAAATGTTAAGATTTAAATTCTATAACGTTACGGTCAAATGATAAATCCACTAAAAATTGCGAACACAAACACCCACATTTTATAGATGCCAAATCTTAAAAGAAAAATATAAAGAGAGAACAAAAAATAAAATCCTAGTATCAAATGGGAATGTAACTTTATTAGGCGGAACATACCATTGTTGAATTCTTCCACAGGCGCTGGAATTCCATTCGACTCGATGTTGCGCGCTCGCCGGCCTGAAACATTAAACAAACGTTTCTACATTCCTTCCATACTCACTACGAATATATTTTAATTAGTTTTCACATGTACAGACAGTTTTATGGTACCAACATAAATACAAGCAACACTACTTCATTGGTATAATTTTACCATCGTCATTTCTACAATATTGCAGTTCTTTTAAATAAAAGTATTATTTTCTTATCATATAAGAAAAACGTAGTAATTTCTGAAATGAACTATCAAAACTAATTTTATATTGACTCAACACAAAATATTCTGGATAAAAGCCCATTATCGTAGGTAAAACCAGTATATTTTCCCAATATAAATACATCCAGAGCAACTTTTTCAAACAACCGCAATACACGCGACGTCTCCATTACGATCGAGAAGAACCAACCTTCGCTGCGGCTCGTACTTCAGAGAGACTCTTACTCTTTAAAACGGCTTCGGGTGCAGCTATGAAAAATTTGAAATAAAATCTTTTGAAGGAAACGTCAAAAAATATTTAGTTTTGCATTTTTTGGACTATTTAAATGTTTTCATATCTAAATACTATACAACCCGATGTGAAACTGACTCACTGACTCACTGATCACGTATACAAAGTATTTTGGATTTCCGGATGAGCTAGAAACTTGAAATTTGGTACACACGTAGTTTGTATGGTCAATAAAAAGGGAAAATCCCAAAACATTGTATTTTTAAATTTTAACCCCCTCAAAAAAATTAAAAGGGATGACATCGGTAATCTGAATATGTGAGGGTTTTCTATTTTGGCTATAACTTCTGAACGAGAGGTCCTACCTCAAATCTGAGGAAAAATCGTTAGTTGGAAATTAAACGCTCTACAAGTTATGTCCAGTGACATTTTACTGTATCTCATCCCCTTCACCCTTAAAAGGGGGCGTACTTTCAAAACTTCTGAATTCCTTTAAAAAAATTTCGTCATTTTAATATTTTTTATTTACTAATATGACACTCATATGCCTGAAATTTTGTACATATTATAACCTCGACTAGATATAACCATAGTTGCAGCCATTGGTCAATTTTAATCAAAATTAATCTTAAAAAAATTGAACAAACGGTAAATTCTTAACATTTTTTCGTGTCAATTGTTTGTAAAAGAGATTATTCTAGCAAATGTGCTGCAAAATTTATTGTTGTTTTGCCAGTATTATATTCAATTTTAGACGCTCTACAAGTTCGGTCCTATTCAATTTTGCCGTATCTCGCCCCCTTCACCCTTAAAAAGGGGTGTACTTTTAGAATTTCTAAAGATTTTCTCAAAAATTGCGCTATTTTGATATTTTTATTTACTATTATGTAATATGTATGCATAAATTTTTATTTATATTATGACCTCAACAGGTTCTTTCTATACTAGTAGCTTTTTGCCAATTTCAATCGAATTATAGTCCACAAACATTGTAAAAACACAAAATTCATAACATTTTTTCACGTAAAGTGTTCGTAATTCACTTTAACTTGGTAAATATACTGCTATATTGATATATGTTTTGCCATTAATATATTCTATTATAGACGCTCTACAAGTTTGGTTCTATGACATTTTGGCATAACTCACCCCCTTCACCCTTAAAAAGGGGCGTAATTTCAAACTTTATACATTCTTCCACAAACAATTCGCTATTTTAATATTTTTTATTTACTATTATGGAGCACAGATGCCTCAAACTTAATAAATATTATAGACCCAACTAGTTCTTACTATTTTAGCAGCCATTGATCAATTTTAATCAAAGTTAAGACAAAAACAATTGAAAAAAAAAACACTAAATGATTGAAATTTTTTCATGTAAAGTGTTTGTAAATTACTTTATAATGAAAAATATACTGCCATATTGATTTATATTTCGCCAGTAATTTGTTCTATTTTAGACGCTCTACAAGTTCGGTCCTTTACAATTTGGCATTATCTCACCCCCTTCACACATGAAAAGGAGCGTACTTTCACGATATCGAAATTCTTTCACAACAATTGCTCTATTTCAACATTTTTCGTTTACTGTTATGTCACATAGAAGCCAAAAATTTATATTATACTATGACCACATCTAGGTCTTACTATAGGAGCAGCCATTTGTCAATTTCAGTATAGTAGTTGTCAAAAAAACTGTGAAAATAAGAAATTATATACATTTTTTAATTTATAGTTTTTTGTGATTTTGTTTCATCCGGTAAAGGTACTGCCATACCGATATATGTTTTGTCAGGATTATATTATTTTTAGATTTGGTTCTAAGACATTTTGGCGTAACTCATCCCCTTCACCCTTAAAAAGGGGCCTAATTTCAAACTTTATACATTCTTCCACAAACAATTCGCTATTTTAATATTTTTTATTTACTGTTATGGCACACAGATGCCTCAAACTTAGTAAATATTATAGACCCAACTAGTTCTTACTATTTTAGCAGCCATTGCTCAATTTCAATCAAAGTTAAGACAAAAACAATTGAAAAAAAACACTAAATGATTGACATTTTTTCATGTAAAGTGTTTGTAAATTACTTTATACAGAAAAATATACTGCCATATTGATTTATATTTCGCCAGTAATTTGTTCTATTTTAGACGCTCAACAAGTTCGGTCCTTTGCAGTTTGGCAGTATCTCACCCCCTTCACACATGAAAAGGAGTGTACTTTCACGATATCGAAATTCTTTCACAACAATTGCTCTATTTCAACATTTTTCGTTGCCTGTTATAACAGGCGTAATTTCAAAATATTAATTTCAATTTTTACTAAGGGGTATTAAAACGGATTCATAGGAGATTTTGTAAGCTTTTTTTACAATTGAGTGTGAATTTTGTGTATTAAACCATTTTGTTGCTGTCTTTAATGTCTAGCTCTACCGTGGAACTAACCTAATACATACTTGACTTTTAATTATTCTATGAATTTGGGGAAACCTTTAAGGGGGCATGGGGGCGGAGCCCCCATCGAGCCGTAGGCGAGTCATCGTATATACCTCGAATTTTGTATGTTTTAATATATGATAACTAACATTGAACATATTGAACTAAATTACAATAGTGGAAGAAGTAACATTTATGTATGGTGTAAAAAATATTATATAGTATCATTGCAAGTTTAATTTTTTGTACTTTAGGTACGTTGCGGTATTTTATTTTTGTAGTGAAATTAGTTTTATTTATTCTACCCCCTAACTCTATAACACCCTATATAAGTCACTATTTAGACCTAATAAAATAAATAAATTAGAGATGAGAATATAGGACCACATATATGGATAATAACACAACGAAAAAAGGAGAAAGAATATGTCCAATAAAATATTATTTTTTATATTGTTTTATTCTACTAGAATTATTATAGTACTTTAGCTTATAACCCAAGCTCCTATATTTAGCAAGTTTAAAAAAATTAAAGTTATAATAAATTTTTTATTCATTATTAAAACACTAATACCTTTTTTGAATGTATCCAATGTAACTCATATCCTATACTGTAATACGAGTTTTCATATAATTGTATATAGCTCGAATTTTGTATGTTTAAAAATATGGTAACTAACATTGAACGTATTGTGGTTATTACTTATAGGTTTAAAACTAAATTACAATAGTGAAAGAAGAAACATTTATGTATGGTGTAAAAATATTATATAGTATCATTGCAAGTTAAATTTTTTGTACTTTAGATACGTTGCGGTATTTTATTTTTGTAGTGAAATTAGTTTGATTTATTCTACCCCCTTACTCTATAACACCCTTAGTCACTATTTAGATCTAATAAAATAACTAAATATATGAGAAAAGAGGACCACGTCTATAGATATTAACACAACGAAAAAAGGAGGATTAATATGTTCAATAAAATATTATTTTTATATTGTTTTATTGTACTAGAATTATCATAGTACTTTAGCTTATAACCCATTCTAATATTTAGCAAGTTTAAAAATTTTAAAGTTATAATAAATTTGTTATTCATTATTAAAACACTAATACCTTTTTTTAATGTATCCAAGCTAACTCATATCCTATACTGTAACACGAGTAAGGTATATTTGTACGTATGTGTGCAAACGTATCCTGAAAACGACTCTAACGATATTCTACAACATTTGCAAATAATATTCAGTAGTTCTAAAATAATAATAGTATTTATATTATTCTCTATTGTAGGGAAAGTGTCAATTCGTTATGATCTTAAATTAAATCCCAAAAACTTAAAAAATCTAAACAAAGGAGGTTATGGAAGATTCAACTGTCGAAAACGAATCCATGTGCTCCAGTATGAACATGTTGTTTTTCATTGCAAAAAATATCTGAATTACTAAATGACACTATAATAAAAACCATTTATCGTTTTAAAAATCGTACTTTATGTTGGCGATTATGAACGTTGATATAAATATAATTAATTTAAAGGGATATAACAACCAAACGATTTTCATAATCTTTCAATGCTGAGAGTAGTATAATATTTCCCGAAAAACTGCAGTTTTGACTGATTGGTAAATACTTTAGAAGTATTCTAATTTAAAACCAAATCACCACAATACTCATTACAACGCTCCAAAAGAGTGACAGGTAACGCATCGTTATGAGAAAAGTTTGCCAATAACAGTGGAGGTAACGCTTGTACGTGAGCGTGGCCCCTGAGCCGCGCCGCCGCCGCGCCGCTACGGCACACTTGGGCTACGGCGATGAATCTTGACATTTACTGCTCACGGTTAGTACGGTGTTTAAAATAGGTCTACCTTGAGGTTGAGATGTACTATTGAAACTGGTCCAGTTTGTCATAAAGCACGTTCTATCATTCTTTAACTACGATCGTTGCAATAATCATGATAATCAATGATATTACAACAATAGTTAACAATTAGCATTATAAAATTACACATTATTGTCAGTGGTGAAGCTATTGTCAGTTTTTAGATCATATTAAAGTAAATGCCACTTCATAATTTTGAAAATAGTGAATATAGGTTATCTTCTCTTATGATCAGCTGAGGTCTTTCCCCTTGAGATGAATTCAAGAAACATCACGAGTCATCTCTTCTCTTCTTTGTGAATAAAATATTTCTTCTCTGGCCCCTAGCCAAATGCCTGAATCAAAAACTCACGTGTATTTTCATATTAAGACCTAGACCTAGATTGGAAAACTTAATGTAAAACTTTTTCTACGTCAAATACAACCAAATAATTACCATTACAAACTTTTAATCATACGATACTCCGAAAAAATGTAATAACATCTATAAAACAAAAATAACAAATACAGCCTGTATTAAAAAGAGGTTTGTTAGGATAGTGATAAAAAATCTGAATAACACGTATTTTTTGCATGCTTATTTTATTGTCTGAGATAGTCTTAACTTGAGATTATTATTGAATTAATCACCGATTCTCATTAATGGCCAAACTATTAAAAAAATCGAGATTTTATTAAAAATATAAAATGTATACAAAAATAAAACATTAAAAAATGTGTAAACCAATATTTAAACACATTTAAACCAACGTGTCAACTTAAAATACTGATAGAAATTTTTAATCATGCCCAATAAAGAACCCATCAAGTTTTAAACATATAACTGTTTTAGTCCGTGACATTGAACCAACGTTCAGAACGACTGTGTCATGAGAAGAAGAATCTTGGGAACATGTTTTAGTCAATGCTGCTTGCTTTTGAAAATGTTCATACCCTTAAAAAAAATTTTTAAACTAATAAAACACTTAGAGAACGTTTTCCGAAGTGTCTCTATATCATTCAGAATTGACTAAGAAAATTATTGGGATTGGACCTGATTATGAACCGTGTGACTTGTCAAAATCCGTGTTGAATGTTACCTATATGTAACCTACATAAACCTACACTGAGTGAAAATCTGTGAAAATAGTAATAAAATAAATAGTAATAGAATATTAAGAAATTAAAGTATTGAAACACATGTTTCGCGAGTAAATCTTGCTATTTCACAGATAGCCATAGAAGGCCGTTATTTTAAAACCCTTAAGTCCCCGCTTAAACACCATACTCTGGCAGTATGAAAACTCATGTTGTTTCATCGTGAATTTTAGTAAAAAACATAAAGTCCGGCCTTTTGATGTAACTATAATATCAAACAAGATGCTGGCAGTGTTGGTGTGCCATGAAATCCTGGATAAAACAACCAAGCAGGCCAAGTATGATATTTCTGAGTACAATCCTCACTTCAATAATCTCACTTCTTAATAGGAAGGGGCACAAAAGCCTGGGGTGGTTATAATGGAAATCTAAGCAGTAATTTAGATTAATCACTTATTAAAAGATGTAATAGTCATACACTTATTACATATTTATTTACCTTTCGTATCAATTGCATTAATCCACACTTAATCAATAGATTATTACACATTAAAAATCCACTAAAGAAATCTAAAAGTCAATTAAAAACGCCACAAAGAACACTTCCTTTCACATAGACAGGCTTAATAACACCAAAATGTATCATGCTAATAAACAATTTAGCTTTCACTTTAAATTAAAATCATGCATCTCCAGGGTTTCATTTAATTTAACACAATTAAGAACATTGTTTTGTTCAACAAGCACATACTGTTTGAAAATGTTATGATAAGTTTGATAATACGTTTTACAGCATTTATAAAATGGGAATCAGAGATGGCCAAGTCGCTGAACGGTTCATGGGATCGATGTTATGGCGGACAAAAGAATACGGCGATTGACCCGGCTCGCTGGCGAGGACCCAGCATCGCGTCTCCAGTCCCACACACCTCCTCATCACCTCGCCGCGAACGGGGCAGCACTGCAAACCTTGGTACGACAATTGTTATGTCAAACATTTATGATGGGCAATTAGTTTTGGTTAATTGGATTAATAGTAATAAGGCTATGTAAGAGAGTGAGTTTTGTATTATTACGTTTATAATAATGTTTTCACTGTGTTATTTGGCTACGACAGGGAATTTAATATGTGTTAACTCATGATCATGAGAAGACAAATACTTTTAAGAAAATTTAATAAACTTGGCAGTTTATTATAAATAAAGTACACTTATTATCAATGTTGATTGGTATTAATAAATAAATATTGATTTGTTCACAGTTTAAAGCTCTAGAAGTGTTAAAATTTTGTTAAAGATGATACAATTTTACCAGATAACACTAAGCATACATAGCAAACTTTACATTGTAACTAGCCTGCTGACTCTTCGTTAGAATCAATTATTTATTTATAAAAGATGTTTTGCATATTTCGATAACCAACAAATAAACTGGGCCTACACATTTAAAATGTGCTGCATTTTTTGGTCATTGAATTAACATGGTTTCACTCACTGGCAGCTTTGAGTTGGCTATTGTTAATTTGTCTTGTTGGTGTTGGCCTATTGTTTTATTTTATATTGTTTTTTATATTGTTTTTATCCTTATTAAAATATTTTTTAACTTATGATTAATTTGGTTTTAATAGTTCATCATTTAAGCATTCTCGTCAGTAAAAATCTCAGTGTTACGAGAGATTTACAGAATTTCTGGCGTTCAGATATAATTCCAATAGATTTCGTTCTGGCCATATGATAAAAAATTTTCTATTCGGAGGAAAATAGAAACGAGAACCACATACGAGACTGAACAATAGATAGTACGTAACAATACCATAACAAACGCTATTGTGTATAGTATATAGTAAATAGCGAATCAAGGAAATTTGTGTTACGTTGTTTAGTACGAATATGTGGATGCCTCCAAGAAATGTTTTTATTTTTTATTTCTGGTTTGAGGGAAGTTATATTATTTCTTCGTTAATGAGACGTATTTATTGTTAAAAATAAAAACAGTTTAAGTGACCAATTTTAATTTCACTTTGGGTTTGTTTTGTTTTGTTTCACACTTTAATCACAAAACAAGACTTATTAATATATACTGGGCGATGAATAATAATAAACCGCACATAACGAATATGAGGTTACAAAAGTAGCCGTTGGCAATCGCTGCTGAACCTTTAACACTGAGTCAGCTCGACTGGCTTTTACTGAATCCCATATAAAGAAAAAACTTACCCTATCAATCAAAATTATTTTTGTAATAAATTAACATTAGAGATCAGCTCTATTTATAACATTTGAATTTGGATGTTATAGATGTATTTTATTTTTTATATCAATAAAACCAAACGATTGTATTATTTATAAGTGAAAATCTCATTCTGACAATACTTATTTATTAATTTGTATCATAGCTAGAGTATGACAACCAATATTTGTTATCAAGTTTTCTGTTGTATTGGAATTATCATCAAAATAATATAACACAATCATATTTAATTTAAACTATTCACGTACCCCAGCCATTTTTCTTCGCCCTATTGAATAACTGGACTTTATTTATTTATTTATCCAGCCGTGACCATTCCGTAATTCTATATAATGATAATTTTTTCTAGTTTTTCTAAACTAAAAGTATTTTTTTCTTAAATCAATCAATTGTATGATTTTGTATAATGAATTTAAAATTAAAAAAAAATTGTGTTAATAATTCTTGGCATTGAAAGGAGTGCCTAGAAGGAAGATGCTTTCCAAATAGAAGCGCTTCACCATTAAAAGGAAGAGTTATTTACCGGTAATCTAATTGGAATCTGTTTTCCAGACCAAAGCTTGGCACAGCTCGTTTTTCTCTTGGCAACATTCCAATGTTTTGAGTTTTGGTCCTCCTTTCCAATCAGTGGACTCTTTCTAATGGAATTACTCCATTTGGGATGAGAGGAAGGAGATTGATGGCTTGGAATCATTAATATGTTTTTAATCATAGAAATAACCTATCTCTAATTTACGTATAGTTTACATTATTGAGATATAACATTTTTATATAAAATCTATGCATAATTAGTAATTTGAAAGTAAGTTATAAATAATCACTGTATATTCTTACTCTTCATCTTAAAAAGAGATTAAGCAAAACATATTAATTATAATAAATTCTCTAAATAGTTGATAAGTGATCTGTTGGAAATATGGCTAATGAAAATTACGACATATAAAACACATATTTTTATGCACTCAAACAGCGAAATGTGAAACAGTCAGCATTAGCATCGAACACATATCACTTATTTTACAAGATACACGCCATTATCAATATAACAGTTATTATTTTTTTAATTTATTTACGTAGAACGGATACGGGGTGTCCCAGACTACCCGTACACCCCTTTTAAAATATGCATAATTAATCTTTTACAAAAACAAACTGAGATATTATAGGTAAATCAGTTGCCCTCCATCCATTGATGATATTTTTAATGTACAGGGTGTACCAGAAGTAACCTATACAGACAGGATGTCATTTACTTTAAATACAAACTACCATTTGTATATATATTTGTTTGATTCTTCACATATATTTAAGACAATTTTACATTTTATGTATACCCCTAATCCTAACGGTTTAGGAGATTAGTGCGGTAGAAGTTTTCTTTTTTTCCCATAAGACTAAAGTGGGGCTAATTTTTTACATCCATTATCTTTGTAAATTCTCAGATAAATCTAAAATGCATAGAATAAAAATGCCTAAGACTTTTAAATACTTTTGCATCATAAATTATTAGTTGTGTCATAAATTATAATAATTTTTCTTAAATTTTACAATATTGTGAAGATAACTTAACATGTGTAGAAAACAAAAACTAATTACTTGCTTATCGGTATTTTATTATGAAATCTATATATATATATATATAATTCGGTCCCACGAAATGTCTCGAGTTATAAGAATGATTAGAAGAATGATAGGGTAGAATGATGGCTCATTTTAAAGCTTGAGGGCTATGGACGCAAGGAAAAATATCAGAACTATCAAAAGTTTCCTGGGCTTCACCCCATCAGACCTTAAAATTACAATGTTAATCTAATGGGAACAAGATTTTTAGATCAACACATGTGATTAAGCTGATGTTCCAATGAATGTTTTTTACCATAAACTGAACTGGTTACTAAGCAGATATCTTGAGTTGGGATTATCATTTAAGGTAATTTAATTACAACTTTAAAAAATTTACAATGCACTATAAAATAGGAGAACACCAAAAGTCATTGAAAAATTACGGATCCACAGTAGATGTCTTCTTCGTGACTCAATGTATGTCATTATGATTTTGTGTGCTCAATATATATATAGCAGTTAAAAGTCGCTTAGGCGGTTGATATAAAAGTTAATATATTCTCTTTACTCAGTGCATTGTGTTTAGTTATTACGTTAATATTTTTTTCTATTTAGTGTTTAGAGTTGAAAAGTTTTATAAAAGTGTTTGTTTATTTCGGCTGAATTATATTATGTAAACTACTAAGATTAGATTACTCCGTATGAGGTATATTTTGTTTCATTAATTCTCTGCTTTCTTTCTTTACATAGGTCGTACGAAAACAATAAACACTCAGTAATCCATAAAGAAAGGGAGTTTTCATGTAAATGACAATGTGAGAAAATGAACGATAATATATGAAATAATCTATTTCATTGAACGAACTGACAAAATACCATACTATAATAGCACGAGAAACATCGTCTACACGGAGGTAGGGGGTATGGGGGCACGGGGTAGGCATGGGCAATAGTGGGCACCGAGGACACAAGAGGGTGCGGGGAGGTACGATGGGCTTGGAAACATTGGGGCACGGGAAAGAACGGTGGGCATGGGGTTATGGGGGCATAGGGCATGAGAATGGGGGCGCAAGGGGCACTATAGACGCTGGTGGCACGGAGGTAGTTGAAAAAGGGGTGCTCGGTGGTACGGGGGCATTGGGGGAACTCATGACGAGGGGGCATAAGGGGTACAGGAAGCACGGGTCACCAGAGGGGAACGGGGGGCACGGGGAAGGCATGGGAAGCTACAATGAGTGTACGGGGCACGTTGGCATGGGGGAGTGAGGGACAATGGGGACCAGAATACAGGAGTGTAACCATTTTGCCATGTTGTATTGAACTATTTTATTTACTTGAGTGGCGAACTCATCACTATCATGTGTACATGTTTAAGGCTAAAGCTATTTTTTCGTTCGGCAGTATAATAGTGCAATAAATTTCTTTTTTTAAACAAAATAGACTACGTGTTTAATTTCAATACGGGAGAGATTGTTGATTTTTTACTGATTTTATACCGCCAAAAAGTTTCGTCAAAGTGAGTTAATATTTTTAAGAAAATCCAACAGCCTAAATCCACACTACAGCTACATACATGTACATGTAGTGTACATTACATTACTACACAATACATGTAGTAATTGTGCAAGGAGGTAATGAATTAAAACTTAATTTTGGAGATAACATTAACAATTAAATTTTTAGATGCCTTTGCCCCTACAAGCCCCTACAATGAGAAATCTTACTAAACCAAATTCAATCTTGGAGGACAACTTATATTAAAAGAGCATAGAATAAAAAACATAAGAGAACATCTAGGAATAAAGCCAGGACCAGTGGTTCTGGTGTAGGTTCTTTTTCACTTTTTGTGCTTCTATCTAAACTACGTTACTATCTAATTTCAGACAAATGGTGACTGGGTCCCGGATCGAACATATAAAAAAGCTATTGACTTTTATCATAACTGAATCGGAAAAATTTAGATTTAAAGAGAACGCTATAACCACTCACAAGGTTTTGTCACACTTTGTGGAATATAAAGCGAGCTGTTTTTCCACAGCCCACCACCACCATCACACAAACCCGTATTGGAATTTATTTAAAGTAGTTTTTTCTTTTACTGTGGGTGAATAAGGTTAAGTTGTTTAAGTTGTTTTCAGTATAATTTTAACATGATTGGAAAAAAGAATGTTTTGAAACAATAATCAGAAATGAGTACTTATAAAAAATGTCCCAATACGTTATGTCTGAAAATGAAACTTGAAGAACATTTCTCTCATAATCACATAAAATTTATATAAATTTGATTTATTTTTCCCATATAAATACATAAATGGATACATAAATGGATGTTTTAATGGTTAAATGATATTCTTCCACGAGCGAAATGTTCTTAAAACATAATTATAAGACATTTTATTCTTGAGTTAAGGTCCCTAAGATTAGGTTTGGAGAAAAATTTCATAGAATAAAAAGGTCTTGAAACTGTGTATACAATTCAAAAGTTACATAAAATGAGGGGTACTATTTAAAAATACAATTGTTTTATTGTAGATTATTATTATTCTTAATTGATTTAAAAATAATAACTGATCCCCTAACACCCCGATTTTGGAGGAGGGTTTGAAAAGATTGACACTTCAAATGTTTCCTCTTCTAGTCACTAAAACGTCCCTAGAACTTAATAGCGTGATCTGCAGCTGTTAAAGCAAATGGCGAAGGGGCTTTTAAGACACACAGTATACTATGAAAAATAAATACGTTTTATGATAGAAATGTTTGATCTTATATCTTTTGTATAGAATAGACATATGGAATGTAACAGCAACGGAATACATATTCTCTTTAGGAAGATTTTTAATTCTAAAACATGTTTATCAAAATAACATAGACTAATCGTAACTATGCTTAAATAAAAATTTTTGTGTAATTTACTTATCAAGAGACTTTGCTCAGATACAGCGTACGGTAATAAGTCTAAGAAAGTGGAATTTCGAAGGAGGGAAGTTTGAGTAACCAAGTGTGTTATGCACTAACAGTTTGTAACAACACTCCTTTGAGAGATCAAAGGAACCATTGAAACTTAACTCTCTCCCCCCTCCCCTGCCAAACTACTCTATCAAATTTTCTAACCAAGCTGTAACTATGTTGTTTAGATGCTCATACAATGTGGGGAGGAAATGTCATCCAGGTATACATTATAACAAGTTTACGATGTAAAAAAAAAGTATTATCGAAGCATTGCATAAATAGAACATCCATGATTCATTTGCACGTTAGAGCTTCAATATTGGATTACACATATAAATAAAAATCCATATTTGTTTATTTGCCATTATTTTTTTATAATTTTATAGCGTGAGACCTTTTGACACAGAAGTTGCCATCATCAGATCTCACTCCATGAGACAAATCAAAAAGAAAATATTATTAAATTTATGTAAACATAAGTAAATATTACTAAAACACCGAAAAGTAACGAAGCACTTACAGAACAAAAATGTATTTTTCATCCAATCAGATAGAGGGAACTGAGAGTTGGATTAGATAAAGAAGATGATTTTGAAAAAGTTTAAAAAATATATAGATGAAGGTCCCTACAGAATGTGCACAAGGAATTCTTCGAATAAATTTTAAACAACCTCTATAGAATCTATTAAGCATTGCAAAACTTTATTTAATCAAGATTTTATCAGAAAGCTAATTGTGTCAAATCATATCCTACCTATATTATATTGTATGTCAAAAATACAAAAACCTGAAAACCAAATGCGTCCCATTGATTCATTAATAAACCCTCCAAAATACTTAGGTTTTAAATTTCTTCATAAAAATTGGCATAACCTTGAAAAATATCCAGTATATTCCATAAAAGATGCGAGAATTTATACATAAAATTAAAGACATCAAAATTGATGACAGAGAATACAAGGTATCCTTCGATGATGCAGCCCTCTGTCCAAGTGTAACAGTGGAACCTACTAGAAAGATCACCAAAGACTGGTTACTTTCTATAATGTATCATAATGTATCAAAAGAAGAAATCAAAGAATACATGATCTTTCTAAATTTATGTACCAACCAAACGACATTCAATTTATCAACGAATTTTATTCACAAGCAGATGGATCAGAATTGGTTAACACTCTGTCATGTTTTATAGCTGACATATTTATGAGTGATTTTGAAATGTATGCACAAAATGTTTTTAGTTATTTATCTCATTTTTGGATTAGATATGTGAATGACATTCTTGCGATTTTCTATAAAAATCAAACATTCCAAATTTTATAAGTCAACTCAATTTTATCCACCCTGGTATAAATTTTACGTATTAATTACTTAAAAAAAGAAAAAAAGAAAAAAAGAAAAAGAAAGTGATCACACCTTTTCTGGACCTTTGGTCATAAATAATAATGATGTAGAATTTGATGTATATAGAAAATTTACGCACACTGAAAGGTACATCACTTCAGAAGATTCATTTCACCCTCCTCAACAAAATAGAGCAATTTTTCATTCTATAATTAATCGGCTTATCAAAACTTTTCAACAAACCATTAAGTTCAAAGGATAAAAATCACAATTGAAAAATATAAGAAAGCAATATTTAATCTTTATAACAGTAGTTTGATAAATAATATGAGGAAAAAGCCAAATAACGCAAGGAAAACATAACTGCCGACACTTATACCATTGAAAGAAGACAATCAGAAATGGATCATCACATATTCAGGAATTTTATTGACCATCAAGAAAACCTTCAAAATTCATACAAATCAAAATGTATCATTTAAAACAAGAAACAATTTAAAGAACCTATGAATTACCCTAAAGACAATATTGAATTTGAAAACAGAATATACCAAGGAATATACCTAATAAGTAATACCTTTAATAAATGATAAATTGGCCGAACAAAACTAACACTGAAAACAGTATTTAAACAACGTAAATCCCATACCAAATTTAACCGACCAGAAAAATTTACAGTTTCTAATAATTGCCTTTCTACAGGACATTCAGTTTTAAACTCCAAATTAAAAATTCTTAAAGAAATAATAAAACCAAAACGTCTTAATGCTTGGGAGGGATGCTATATTAAATTAACAGAAGAATATAATTTATTAACCAATGATAACTGACCAATTCTAAATTCGCTGTTGTTAAATTCAAATTTTCTGAAAAAACTCATTTAGTATATAGTGGACTTAAATTTTATGTTTATTCTGTTTTATCTGTATCTTTTATAAATTTACATATGATTGTAGCCTATTAATCAAATTTAACATTTACTTTTTGATTTATCTTATGGAGTGAGATCAAATGATGACAACTTTTGTGTCGAAAGGTTTCATCCTATGAAATTATTGAAAAGATTGCCTAATAAACAAAAAACTGTACTTTCAATTATATATTCATGATTCACTTTACATTACTCCTTTCTTTTAAAATACATAAATCATATGGTCCGAATGACTTGTTTTCTAACTATAAAACGATTATATCCTACTAACCAAGAAGTGTTTAATGTGTCCATGAGTTCATAATTAATTTAGCCTCCTGATAATAATTGTTTGGAAACAAAAGTTGCTTCCAAGCCCTTGAGTATACCTGATACATTGAACAGAAATAGTTTTATTTGCCGGTACATCTTTAAGATGACCCGAGTTAAAAGTATTATGATAAGCAATGAAATATTCTAACTGTAAAAATATTTTTATAATATATTTTTATCACAGAAATATGTTTTTCCTATGTTTATATAAATTTTATTTTCAATTTTATCAGTAATATTTTTAAATAATATCTTTAAAAAACTGGAATCTTAAGGTCTATCAATGGTTATGACATTTTTAGTAAATTATAAAATCGATACAACAATATAAAAAGCAAAAGATTCTCTAAAGAGTTGTATTTAATAACTTATTAAACAATATATAAACAATTTTTTTATCCATCCCGAGACAATGTTTTAATTGCAAAACATATAACTATTTAACACTTTACAATTTTGTAAGGGGTTTTTATTTATTAGTATTCAAAGAAATCTATTAATGACACGGTCGGTTTAACGGATCATTTGGTTGACATTAAAATGTTAAGATTTAAATTCTATAACGTTACGGTCAAATGATAAATCCACTAAAAATTGCGAACACAAACACCCACATTTTATAGATGCCAAATCTTAAAAGAAAAATATAAAGAGAGAACAAAAAATAAAATCCTAGTATCAAATGGGAATGTAACTTTATTAGGCGGAACATACCATTGTTGAATTCTTCCACAGGCGCTGGAATTCCATTCGACTCGATGTTGCGCGCTCGCCGGCCTGAAACATTAAACAAACGTTTCTACATTCCTTCCATACTCACTACGAATATATTTTAATTAGTTTTCACATGTACAGACAGTTTTATGGTACCAACATAAATACAAGCAACACTACTTCATTGGTATAATTTTACCATCGTCATTTCTACAATATTGCAGTTCTTTTAAATAAAAGTATTATTTTCTTATCATATAAGAAAAACGTAGTAATTTCTGAAATGAACTATCAAAACTAATTTTATATTGACTCAACACAAAATATTCTGGATAAAAGCCCATTATCGTAGGTAAAACCAGTATATTTTCCCAATATAAATACATCCAGAGCAACTTTTTCAAACAACCGCAATACACGCGACGTCTCCATTACGATCGAGAAGAACCAACCTTCGCTGCGGCTCGTACTTCAGAGAGACTCTTACTCTTTAAAACGGCTTCGGGTGCAGCTATGAAAAATTTGAAATAAAATCTTTTGAAGGAAACGTCAAAAAATATTTAGTTTTGCATTTTTTGGACTATTTATAAATGTTTTCATATCTAAATACTATACAACCCGATGTGAAACTGACTCACTGACTCACTGATCACGTATACAAAGTATTTTGGATTTCCGGATGAGCTAGAAACTTGAAATTTGGTACACACGTAGTTTGTATGGTCAATAAAAAGGGAAAATCCCAAAACATTGTATTTTTAAATTTTAACCCCCTCAAAAAAATTAAAAGGGATGACATCGGTAATCTGAATATGTGAGGGTTTTCTATTTTGGCTATAACTTCTGAACGAGAGGTCCTACCTCAAATCTGAGGAAAAATCGTTAGTTGGAAATTAAACGCTCTACAAGTTATGTCCAGTGACATTTTACTGTATCTCATCCCCTTCACCCTTAAAAGGGGGCGTACTTTCAAAACTTCTGAATTCCTTTAAAAAAATTTCGTTATTTTAATATTTTTTATTTACTAATATGACACTCATATGCCTGAAATTTTGTACATATTATAACCTCGACTAGATATAACCATAGTTGCAGCCATTGGTCAATTTTAATCAAAATTAATCTTAAAAAAATTGAACAAACGGTAAATTCTTAACATTTTTTCGTGTCAATTGTTTGTAAAAGAGATTATTCTAGCAAATGTGCTGCAAAATTTATTGTTGTTTTGCCAGTATTATATTCAATTTTAGACGCTCTACAAGTTCGGTCCTATTCAATTTTGCCGTATCTCGCCCCCTTCACCCTTAAAAAGGGGTGTACTTTTAGAATTTCTAAAGATTTTCTCAAAAATTGCGCTATTTTGATATTTTTATTTACTATTATGTAATATGTATGCATAAATTTTTATTTATATTATGACCTCAACAGGTTCTTTCTATACTAGTAGCTTTTTGCCAATTTCAATCGAATTATAGTCCACAAACATTGTAAAAACACAAAATTCATAACATTTTTTCACGTAAAGTGTTCGTAATTCACTTTAACTTGGTAAATATACTGCTATATTGATATATGTTTTGCCATTAATATATTCTATTATAGACGCTCTACAAGTTTGGTTCTATGACATTTTGGCATAACTCACCCCCTTCACCCTTAAAAAGGGGCGTAATTTCAAACTTTATACATTCTTCCACAAACAATTCGCTATTTTAATATTTTTTATTTACTATTATGGAGCACAGATGCCTCAAACTTAATAAATATTATAGACCCAACTAGTTCTTACTATTTTAGCAGCCATTGATCAATTTTAATCAAAGTTAAGACAAAAACAATTGAAAAAAAAAACACTAAATGATTGAAATTTTTTCATGTAAAGTGTTTGTAAATTACTTTATAATGAAAAATATACTGCCATATTGATTTATATTTCGCCAGTAATTTGTTCTATTTTAGACGCTCTACAAGTTCGGTCCTTTACAATTTGGCATTATCTCACCCCCTTCACACATGAAAAGGAGCGTACTTTCACGATATCGAAATTCTTTCACAACAATTGCTCTATTTCAACATTTTTCGTTTACTGTTATGTCACATAGAAGCCAAAAATTTATATTATACTATGACCACATCTAGGTCTTACTATAGGAGCAGCCATTTGTCAATTTCAGTATAGTAGTTGTCAAAAAAACTGTGAAAATAAGAAATTATATACATTTTTTAATTTATAGTTTTTTGTGATTTTGTTTCATCCGGTAAAGGTACTGCCATACCGATATATGTTTTGTCAGGATTATATTATTTTTAGATTTGGTTCTAAGACATTTTGGCGTAACTCATCCCCTTCACCCTTAAAAAGGGGCCTAATTTCAAACTTTATACATTCTTCCACAAACAATTCGCTATTTTAATATTTTTTATTTACTGTTATGGCACACAGATGCCTCAAACTTAGTAAATATTATAGACCCAACTAGTTCTTACTATTTTAGCAGCCATTGCTCAATTTCAATCAAAGTTAAGACAAAAACAATTGAAAAAAAAACACTAAATGATTGACATTTTTTCATGTAAAGTGTTTGTAAATTACTTTATACAGAAAAATATACTGCCATATTGATTTATATTTCGCCAGTAATTTGTTCTATTTTAGACGCTCAACAAGTTCGGTCCTTTGCAGTTTGGCAGTATCTCACCCCCTTCACACATGAAAAGGAGTGTACTTTCACGATATCGAAATTCTTTCACAACAATTGCTCTATTTCAACATTTTTCGTTGCCTGTTATAACAGGCGTAATTTCAAAATATTAATTTCAATTTTTACTAAGGGGTATTAAAACGGATTCATAGGAGATTTTGTAAGCTTTTTTTACAATTGAGTGTGAATTTTGTGTATTAAACCATTTTGTTGCTGTCTTTAATGTCTAGCTCTACCGTGGAACTAACCTAATACATACTTGACTTTTAATTATTCTATGAATTTGGGGAAACCTTTAAGGGGGCATGGGGGCGGAGCCCCCATCGAGCCGTAGGCGAGTCATCGTATATACCTCGAATTTTGTATGTTTTAATATATGATAACTAACATTGAACATATTGAACTAAATTACAATAGTGGAAGAAGTAACATTTATGTATGGTGTAAAAAATATTATATAGTATCATTGCAAGTTTAATTTTTTGTACTTTAGGTACGTTGCGGTATTTTATTTTTGTAGTGAAATTAGTTTTATTTATTCTACCCCCTAACTCTATAACACCCTATATAAGTCACTATTTAGACCTAATAAAATAAATAAATTAGAGATGAGAATATAGGACCACATATATGGATAATAACACAACGAAAAAAGGAGAAAGAATATGTCCAATAAAATATTATTTTTTATATTGTTTTATTCTACTAGAATTATTATAGTACTTTAGCTTATAACCCAAGCTCCTATATTTAGCAAGTTTAAAAAAATTAAAGTTATAATAAATTTTTTATTCATTATTAAAACACTAATACCTTTTTTGAATGTATCCAATGTAACTCATATCCTATACTGTAATACGAGTTTTCATATAATTGTATATAGCTCGAATTTTGTATGTTTAAAAATATGGTAACTAACATTGAACGTATTGTGGTTATTACTTATAGGTTTAAAACTAAATTACAATAGTGAAAGAAGAAACATTTATGTATGGTGTAAAAATATTATATAGTATCATTGCAAGTTAAATTTTTTGTACTTTAGATACGTTGCGGTATTTTATTTTTGTAGTGAAATTAGTTTGATTTATTCTACCCCCTTACTCTATAACACCCTTAGTCACTATTTAGATCTAATAAAATAACTAAATATATGAGAAAAGAGGACCACGTCTATAGATATTAACACAACGAAAAAAGGAGGATTAATATGTTCAATAAAATATTATTTTTATATTGTTTTATTGTACTAGAATTATCATAGTACTTTAGCTTATAACCCATTCTAATATTTAGCAAGTTTAAAAATTTTAAAGTTATAATAAATTTGTTATTCATTATTAAAACACTAATACCTTTTTTTAATGTATCCAAGCTAACTCATATCCTATACTGTAACACGAGTAAGGTATATTTGTACGTATGTGTGCAAACGTATCTTGAAAACGACTCTAACGATATTCTACAACATTTGCAAATAATATTCAGTAGTTCTAAAATAATAATAGTATTTATATTATTCTCTATTGTAGGGAAAGTGTCAATTCGTTATGATCTTAAATTAAATCCCAAAAACTTAAAAAATCTAAACAAAGGAGGTTATGGAAGATTCAACTGTCGAAAACGAATCCATGTGCTCCAGTATGAACATGTTGTTTTTCATTGCAAAAAATATCTGAATTACTAAATGACACTATAATAAAAACCATTTATCGTTTTAAAAATCGTACTTTATGTTGGCGATTATGAACGTTGATATAAATATAATTAATTTAAAGGGATATAACAACCAAACGATTTTCATAATCTTTCAATGCTGAGAGTAGTATAATATTTCCCGAAAAACTGCAGTTTTGACTGATTGGTAAATACTTTAGAAGTATTCTAATTTAAAACCAAATCACCACAATACTCATTACAACGCTCCAAAAGAGTGACAGGTAACGCATCGTTATGAGAAAAGTTTGCCAATAACAGTGGAGGTAACGCTTGTACGTGAGCGTGGCCCCTGAGCCGCGCCGCCGCCGCGCCGCTACGGCACACTTGGGCTACGGCGATGAATCTTGACATTTACTGCTCACGGTTAGTACGGTGTTTAAAATAGGTCTACCTTGAGGTTGAGATGTACTATTGAAACTGGTCCAGTTTGTCATAAAGCACGTTCTATCATTCTTTAACTACGATCGTTGCAATAATCATGATAATCAATGATATTACAACAATAGTTAACAATTAGCATTATAAAATTACACATTATTGTCAGTGGTGAAGCTATTGTCAGTTTTTAGATCATATTAAAGTAAATGCCACTTCATAATTTTGAAAATAGTGAATATAGGTTATCTTCTCTTATGATCAGCTGAGGTCTTTCCCCTTGAGATGAATTCAAGAAACATCACGAGTCATCTCTTCTCTTCTTTGTGAATAAAATATTTCTTCTCTGGCCCCTAGCCAAATGCCTGAATCAAAAACTCACGTGTATTTTCATATTAAGACCTAGACCTAGATTGGAAAACTTAATGTAAAACTTTTTCTACGTCAAATACAACCAAATAATTACCATTACAAACTTTTAATCATACGATACTCCGAAAAAATGTAATAACATCTATAAAACAAAAATAACAAATACAGCCTGTATTAAAAAGAGGTTTGTTAGGATAGTGATAAAAAATCTGAATAACACGTATTTTTTGCATGCTTATTTTATTGTCTGAGATAGTCTTAACTTGAGATTATTATTGAATTAATCACCGATTCTCATTAATGGCCAAACTATTAAAAAAATCGAGATTTTATTAAAAATATAAAATGTATACAAAAATAAAACATTAAAAAATGTGTAAACCAATATTTAAACACATTTAAACCAACGTGTCAACTTAAAATACTGATAGAAATTTTTAATCATGCCCAATAAAGAACCCATCAAGTTTTAAACATATAACTGTTTTAGTCCGTGACATTGAACCAACGTTCAGAACGACTGTGTCATGAGAAGAAGAATCTTGGGAACATGTTTTAGTCAATGCTGCTTGCTTTTGAAAATGTTCATACCCTTAAAAAAAATTTTTAAACTAATAAAACACTTAGAGAACGTTTTCCGAAGTGTCTCTATATCATTCAGAATTGACTAAGAAAATTATTGGGATTGGACCTGATTATGAACCGTGTGACTTGTCAAAATCCGTGTTGAATGTTACCTATATGTAACCTACATAAACCTACACTGAGTGAAAATCTGTGAAAATAGTAATAAAATAAATAGTAATAGAATATTAAGAAATTAAAGTATTGAAACACATGTTTCGCGAGTAAATCTTGCTATTTCACAGATAGCCATAGAAGGCCGTTATTTTAAAACCCTTAAGTCCCCGCTTAAACACCATACTCTGGCAGTATGAAAACTCATGTTGTTTCATCGTGAATTTTAGTAAAAAACATAAAGTCCGGCCTTTTGATGTAACTATAATATCAAACAAGATGCTGGCAGTGTTGGTGTGCCATGAAATCCTGGATAAAACAACCAAGCAGGCCAAGTATGATATTTCTGAGTACAATCCTCACTTCAATAATCTCACTTCTTAATAGGAAGGGGCACAAAAGCCTGGGGTGGTTATAATGGAAATCTAAGCAGTAATTTAGATTAATCACTTATTAAAAGATGTAATAGTCATACACTTATTACATATTTATTTACCTTTCGTATCAATTGCATTAATCCACACTTAATCAATAGATTATTACACATTAAAAATCCACTAAAGAAATCTAAAAGTCAATTAAAAACGCCACAAAGAACACTTCCTTTCACATAGACAGGCTTAATAACACCAAAATGTATCATGCTAATAAACAATTTAGCTTTCACTTTAAATTAAAATCATGCATCTCCAGGGTTTCATTTAATTTAACACAATTAAGAACATTGTTTTGTTCAACAAGCACATACTGTTTGAAAATGTTATGATAAGTTTGATAATACGTTTTACAGCATTTATAAAATGGGAATCAGAGATGGCCAAGTCGCTGAACGGTTCATGGGATCGATGTTATGGCGGACAAAAGAATACGGCGATTGACCCGGCTCGCTGGCGAGGACCCAGCATCGCGTCTCCAGTCCCACACACCTCCTCATCACCTCGCCGCGAACGGGGCAGCACTGCAAACCTTGGTACGACAATTGTTATGTCAAACATTTATGATGGGCAATTAGTTTTGGTTAATTGGATTAATAGTAATAAGGCTATGTAAGAGAGTGAGTTTTGTATTATTACGTTTATAATAATGTTTTCACTGTGTTATTTGGCTACGACAGGGAATTTAATATGTGTTAACTCATGATCATGAGAAGACAAATACTTTTAAGAAAATTTAATAAACTTGGCAGTTTATTATAAATAAAGTACACTTATTATCAATGTTGATTGGTATTAATAAATAAATATTGATTTGTTCACAGTTTAAAGCTCTAGAAGTGTTAAAATTTTGTTAAAGATGATACAATTTTACCAGATAACACTAAGCATACATAGCAAACTTTACATTGTAACTAGCCTGCTGACTCTTCGTTAGAATCAATTATTTATTTATAAAAGATGTTTTGCATATTTCGATAACCAACAAATAAACTGGGCCTACACATTTAAAATGTGCTGCATTTTTTGGTCATTGAATTAACATGGTTTCACTCACTGGCAGCTTTGAGTTGGCTATTGTTAATTTGTCTTGTTGGTGTTGGCCTATTGTTTTATTTTATATTGTTTTTTATATTGTTTTTATCCTTATTAAAATATTTTTTAACTTATGATTAATTTGGTTTTAATAGTTCATCATTTAAGCATTCTCGTCAGTAAAAATCTCAGTGTTACGAGAGATTTACAGAATTTCTGGCGTTCAGATATAATTCCAATAGATTTCGTTCTGGCCATATGATAAAAAATTTTCTATTCGGAGGAAAATAGAAACGAGAACCACATACGAGACTGAACAATAGATAGTACGTAACAATACCATAACAAACGCTATTGTGTATAGTATATAGTAAATAGCGAATCAAGGAAATTTGTGTTACGTTGTTTAGTACGAATATGTGGATGCCTCCAAGAAGTGTTTTTATTTTTTATTTCTGGTTTGAGGGAAGTTATATTATTTCTTCGTTAATGAGACGTATTTATTGTTAAAAATAAAAACAGTTTAAGTGACCAATTTTAATTTCACTTTGGGTTTGTTTTGTTTTGTTTCACACTTTAATCACAAAACAAGACTTATTAATATATACTGGGCGATGAATAATAATAAACCGCACATAACGAATATGAGGTTACAAAAGTAGCCGTTGGCAATTGCTGCTGAACCTTTAACACTGAGTCAGCTCGACTGGCTTTTACTGAATCCCATATAAAGAAAAAACTTACCCTATCAATCAAAATTATTTTTGTAATAAATTAACATTAGAGATCAGCTCTATTTATAACATTTGAATTTGGATGTTATAGATGTATTTTATTTTTTATATCAATAAAACCAAACGATTGTATTATTTATAAGTGAAAATCTCATTCTGACAATACTTATTTATTAATTTGTATCATAGCTAGAGTATGACAACCAATATTTGTTATCAAGTTTTCTGTTGTATTGGAATTATCATCAAAATAATATAACACAATCATATTTAATTTAAACTATTCACGTACCCCAGCCATTTTTCTTCGCCCTATTGAATAACTGGACTTTATTTATTTATTTATCCAGCCGTGACCATTCCGTAATTCTATATAATGATAATTTTTTCTAGTTTTTCTAAACTAAAAGTATTTTTTTCTTAAATCAATCAATTGTATGATTTTGTATAATGAATTTAAAATTAAAAAAAAATTGTGTTAATAATTCTTGGCATTGAAAGGAGTGCCTAGAAGGAAGATGCTTTCCAAATAGAAGCGCTTCACCATTAAAAGGAAGAGTTATTTACCGGTAATCTAATTGGAATCTGTTTTCCAGACCAAAGCTTGGCACAGCTCGTTTTTCTCTTGGCAACATTCCAATGTTTTGAGTTTTGGTCCTCCTTTCCAATCAGTGGACTCTTTCTAATGGAATTACTCCATTTGGGATGAGAGGAAGGAGATTGATGGCTTGGAATCATTAATATGTTTTTAATCATAGAAATAACCTATCTCTAATTTACGTATAGTTTACATTATTGAGATATAACATTTTTATATAAAATCTATGCATAATTAGTAATTTGAAAGTAAGTTATAAATAATCACTGTATATTCTTACTCTTCATCTTAAAAAGAGATTAAGCAAAACATATTAATTATAATAAATTCTCTAAATAGTTGATAAGTGATCTGTTGGAAATATGGCTAATGAAAATTACGACATATAAAACACATATTTTTATGCACTCAAACAGCGAAATGTGAAACAGTCAGCATTAGCATCGAACACATATCACTTATTTTACAAGATACACGCCATTATCAATATAACAGTTATTATTTTTTTAATTTATTTACGTAGAACGGATACGGGGTGTCCCAGACTACCCGTACACCCCTTTTAAAATATGCATAATTAATCTTTTACAAAAACAAACTGAGATATTATAGGTAAATCAGTTGCCCTCCATCCATTGATGATATTTTTAATGTACAGGGTGTACCAGAAGTAACCTATACAGACAGGATGTCATTTACTTTAAATACAAACTACCATTTGTATATATATTTGTTTGATTCTTCACATATATTTAAGACAATTTTACATTTTATGTATACCCCTAATCCTAACGGTTTAGGAGATTAGTGCGGTAGAAGTTTTCTTTTTTTCCCATAAGACTAAAGTGGGGCTAATTTTTTACATCCATTATCTTTGTAAATTCTCAGATAAATCTAAAATGCATAGAATAAAAATGCCTAAGACTTTTAAATACTTTTGCATCATAAATTATTAGTTGTGTCATAAATTATAATAATTTTTCTTAAATTTTACAATATTGTGAAGATAACTTAACATGTGTAGAAAACAAAAACTAATTACTTGCTTATCGGTATTTTATTATGAAATCTATATATATATATATAATTCGGTCCCACGAAATGTCTCGAGTTATAAGAATGATTAGAAGAATGATAGGGTAGAATGATGGCTCATTTTAAAGCTTGAGGGCTATGGACGCAAGGAAAAATATCAGAACTATCAAAAGTTTCCTGGGCTTCACCCCATCAGACCTTAAAATTACAATGTTAATCTAATGGGAACAAGATTTTTAGATCAACACATGTGATTAAGCTGATGTTCCAATGAATGTTTTTTACCATAAACTGAACTGGTTACTAAGCAGATATCTTGAGTTGGGATTATCATTTAAGGTAATTTAATTACAACTTTAAAAAATTTACAATGCACTATAAAATAGGAGAACACCAAAAGTCATTGAAAAATTACGGATCCACAGTAGATGTCTTCTTCGTGACTCAATGTATGTCATTATGATTTTGTGTGCTCAATATATATATAGCAGTTAAAAGTCGCTTAGGCGGTTGATATAAAAGTTAATATATTCTCTTTACTCAGTGCATTGCGTTTAGTTATTACGTTAATATTTTTTTCTATTTAGTGTTTAGAGTTGAAAAGTTTTATAAAAGTGTTTGTTTATTTCGGCTGAATTATATTATGTAAACTACTAAGATTAGATTACTCCGTATGAGGTATATTTTGTTTCATTAATTCTCTGCTTTCTTTCTTTACATAGGTCGTACGAAAACAATAAACACTCAGTAATCCATAAAGAAAGGGAGTTTTCATGTAAATGACAATGTGAGAAAATGAACGATAATATATGAAATAATCTATTTCATTGAACGAACTGACAAAATACCATACTATAATAGCACGAGAAACATCGTCTACACGGAGGTAGGGGGTATGGGGGCACGGGGTAGGCATGGGCAATAGTGGGCACCGAGGACACAAGAGGGTGCGGGGAGGTACGATGGGCTTGGAAACATTGGGGCACGGGAAAGAACGGTGGGCATGGGGTTATGGGGGCATAGGGCATGAGAATGGGGGCGCAAGGGGCACTATAGACGCTGGTGGCACGGAGGTAGTTGAAAAAGGGGTGCTCGGTGGTACGGGGGCATTGGGGGAACTCATGACGAGGGGGCATAAGGGGTACAGGAAGCACGGGTCACCAGAGGGGAACGGGGGGCACGGGGAAGGCATGGGAAGCTACAATGAGTGTACGGGGCACGTTGGCATGGGGGAGTGAGGGACAATGGGGACCAGAATACAGGAGTGTAACCATTTTGCCATGTTGTATTGAACTATTTTATTTACTTGAGTGGCGAACTCATCACTATCATGTGTACATGTTTAAGGCTAAAGCTATTTTTTCGTTCGGCAGTATAATAGTGCAATAAATTTCTTTTTTTAAACAAAATAGACTACGTGTTTAATTTCAATACGGGAGAGATTGTTGATTTTTTACTGATTTTATACCGCCAAAAAGTTTCGTCAAAGTGAGTTAATATTTTTAAGAAAATCCAACAGCCTAAATCCACACTACAGCTACATACATGTACATGTAGTGTACATTACATTACTACACAATACATGTAGTAATTGTGCAAGGAGGTAATGAATTAAAACTTAATTTTGGAGATAACATTAACAATTAAATTTTTAGATGCCTTTGCCCCTACAAGCCCCTAGTATTATTTAAAATCAGGTTCTAAGATTTTTTCATGCTTGGACAGTTATGTTTAAGGTAAAAGTTTTAGTAATAATTGATGTGAAAATTTCCGCTCTGTTATTCTTGAGGGGAAAAAAACAAAACTTTTACCACCATTATCTCCCAAACCACTAGGATAACAATTACACATTAATTTGTAAAGTGGTGTAGATTCCAAAAATAACATAAAAATTAGGGGTTAAAATTATTGTCTTCCGATCTGGATAAGTTATATCTAATACACTTTGTACATTTAAATTATCATCAACTGATAGAGCACTACTGGTTTACAGATAATGGAACAGTTTGTTTTTGTGAAACAGTAAGTTCTGTAGATTTTAAAGAGTGGACGGGTTTTCTGGGACACCCAGTAAAAAAAAACATTATTTTTAACGTACAGTTTTTGAAATTGTATAAAACTGACAAATTAAGTACTTATATTTGTATTCTCGCACAATTTTAAACATTTATCCAGGAAAGGTTCTATTATATATTTTACAAAGATATTCTCATTCCTAAACAAATAAAAACATCTTAATGTGATCTCGGTTGAATCACACGTAGATGTTTGCCATCCCACTTGGCCCCGCGCCAAGAGAAATATTTTATTTACAAAGAAAAGGAGAGATGACTTGTGATGTTCCCTGAAGTCTTCCCTTAGGAATGCCCTTCAGTCGAAAAATTTGGATTGGATATCTCACTGTCTAGGCTCAATGATATCTTGAAAATGTTTTTAATCCGTAATCCCAATTAAATTATTTAATGAGTAATTGAGAGCATGTTATTCATTTAGCACATTACATTTATAATAAATTGGTTTTAATATTTCATTTCCATTCAGCTCATTCACGTTGAGTATACAGCTGTCATAAACTATGAAGATGATATTTATCCATATATTTCTACTACAAAGGCTGATGCCTTCAAGGAGTCAAAACAGGCTCAAACACACATTTATCACACAGACACGTCGTCGCACCGCTAGCGATCATACATTACATTGTTTACAGAGTCATCTTCACCCCTGGGCCAGTAGCCCATTGTTGCGCAGTCGGCAATGTTAACTATACGGGTTTTAATGCAAAACATGGTATTAGATTCCCCTGTTTCGGACGCCGTTTTTCAACCGATTTTCTTTAAACTTGGTAAGTGTTTAGTTAAATAGTTGTACTATGTCCCTCATACCTCGAAATTTTGAAAATTTCACTAAATTTTTAAATATTAATAAGAAAAATCGAGCTACTTTGCGACGTCACAGAAAGTAATATTTGTTAAATTTTCAAAATTTCGAGGTATGAGGGACATAGTACAACTATTCAACTAAACACTTACCAAGTGTAAAGAAAATCGGTTGAAAAACGGCGTCCGAAACAGGGGAATCTAATACCATGTTTTGCATTAAAAGCCGTTTGGTTAACATTGCCGAGTGCGCAACAATGGGCTACTGTCACAGGGGTGAAGATGACTCTTAAACACTTCTTAAATTACGTTGTTTTCTTAAACACTTCTTTAAATTGAAGTTTATTTTTAAATAAATTAAACCATCATGTGTTCTATTTATTCACACGATGGACATCTATAACATGTTGAAATTCGAATAAATTAATATATTTGGGCATTTAAAACCTGCCAAAAAATAGTTAATTTATTAAGTGTAAAGTCCATTTAACTTATATTGATTATGGACCTGAATACATTTATTGAGGACCTCTTGTTTAGCTTAGGGCCAGTAGTGCAGTAGGCTATGTTAGTTATATACTGCCTTTGGTTAAAACATGGTTTTTTTATTCGAATATTTCGGACGCCATTTTCCATACAATTTTCTTGAAACTTTGAAATTGTTTAGTTGAATAGTTAGTTACCGTATACTTGAAAATCAATTTTCAGTAAAGTTCAAAAGTAACTAAGTTCCTTTTACATTTAAGATTTGTTTGAACCATTTACAATTATGTTCACTAATATATAAGGTATGAGATTCATGATTCCTACATTAAAACAATCGAAAACATGTTTTTGCAAGTAATATTAAAGTTTTAACTTTGAATTGAATCAAATTAATGAAAATTTGAATAGAAAGTAAATAAGTCACAGTTAAAAATCCTCACATCTAACATTCTTTTCGTATTTACTATAAACTAAAACTATTATTAGACTGTACTAAATAAAGGAATTAGGCCAGAATGAAAACTTCAATTAAAAAAAACTCGAAAAGACAATTTATACTCCCTAATAGCCCCCTTCTTTTACCATAATCTTTTTCCATAAGACAATAAATATCCGAGGAATTGTCCTACTTTATGAAGTCCTCCATAAACGTTAAATACCGTCTTATAAGTCACATGATTTATAATTAGATGCAACACTTTTTATAGCTTTATTGTAGACAAGCTGTTGCCCGTAATGGCTTCGCCCGAGATTGAATTTATTTTATAGGTAATAAAATCTTTTTAAAGAGCAACGAAATCTACTTCCTTAAGAATGACATTGAAACAATGAAGTAGTGTGAGTGGAGCTCTTAGTGTAGGGGCATATGTAAGTATAGGAAGGTTCGTGGGATTTTAAATGAAGCAATTATATGACTGGTGGCGATAGATAGGCAATGACATGTAGAATCGTGTACTACCGGGTGTTTTGTCTGAAAGTGTGGCCCAGCTGGTGTATGACGTCATACTTCCAAAATGGCCGCTAACGGTGGTATTGTTGCCTTTCTAACGCTAAACTGCTTTACGGTTGACTTTATGAATACTTTTTAAAGGATATTTTTTATTTATAACAAGACAAGAAACAAAAAAAGCAATCCAACTTGGGGAACATGCCGCCATATTTAAAAATGGCCGGCATCGTGGATCTCCTTTTGTGTTTAATTTTAAGGCATTAAACCACTACTAAATGTAATAAAACCATGCAGTTTTCTGCAGTTAATTGAAGGGTGGTAATTACTGCATTGTGGCAGGGTAGTAATTTTCAGTCGCCATCTTGGATCTGCCATTTTGGATAAGGTAATTTTAAAAAAAATTCAAAAAATTTAAACTTAGTGTTGTGACACATCATTTTACACTGAATTTTCATGCTGATTGCATTTCCAAAGTCCATTTTTTAATATATTTATTCATTTTCGAGATATAATCAAAATACTATTCTTTCCTGTACATTTCTTATGAACATTTTGAACTTTGATTAATATTTAGGATTATTTTTCTAATAACTTCGGTTCTAGTCTAAATATGTAGTTCGTTGAAGTCTTAAAACACTTTAATGGCTTCAATTTGAGCTATAATTCATTCAAATTGGTTGAATTGTAGTCGAGTTACAAAGAAAAATTTATCAGAAATCATATACCGGGTGTAGATTTAAAAATCTACAAAACTGATTATTCATAAAAACAAATTGTGCCATTTTAGGGAAACCGGTTGCGCTATATCCATTGATGATAATTTCAATGTTCCAGACCGTATGTCATTAATTTTAAACACGAACCCCCACTTTTTATGGTATTTTTGGATTTTAGACATAATTTTAACACTACTTTCCAATGTAATGTGTATCCCTAATCATAACGGTTTGAGAGATAAAGGAGGTAGAAGTTTGATTTTTTGCCATAAGAATATAACATGGAGCAAATTTTCATATCCATTAACACTGAAACTTTTTTCTTAAACATAACTGTCCAAGTATAAAAATATGTTATAACCTCATTTTAGATAATATTTCATAAGAAATACAAATTATCACGTATTTAATTTTTAGTTTTCTACACATGTTAAATAATTTCCACCGTATAAACAAATTCATACAAAAAGAAAATAATTTATGATAAATCAAATAATTTATAATGCTAAAGTGTTTAAAAGAAGAAGCTAAGGCATTTTTATGCTAGGCCTTTTTATTTTAATGGGAAACTTACAGAGATAATGGATATGAAATTTAGCTCCATGTTATTCTTATGGGAAAAAATTAAACTTCGACCTCCATTATCTCCCAAACCGTTAGGATTACTTACCCTGATCGTGTACGATTTTTACTATCTATAGCTTAAATGAAAGTCAATTTATAAATTAATAAAGTTTAGATTAATATATTAATAATAATTTTGACCAATGCATTAAAATTTTAGAATTAGTTTCAACTGTGATTATTGATTTTTAGTTTTACATGTTGGCTACACTGTCTAAACAGGAAAATATCCATTTTTCAGCTGATCAATTGTTTATTGTTCACTGTTTGTTTATGAATAATGAGATTGATGTGAACAGTGAATACTAAGAAAGTTATGTGTCCGTTTCTATGTGCGTGTTTTATGTCTGGAATGTGCATGTGTTCGTTTAGTGTTTCTGTCAATTTTCTGTTGTTAAGTCATTTTATATAATAAAATTCAGGTTTTAATAAAAAATACGTTACATTGCTTGTATAAACTAAAAAAACTACACTAAATACACACAAAATATAAAAAATAAACAAAATACACTAAACGTGCATTAAACTTTCTTAGTATTCACTGTTCACATCAATCTCATCATTCATCAACAAACAGTAAATAGTAAATAATTAATCAGCTGACAAATGAATATTTTCCTGTTTAGACAGTGTAGCCAACGTGTAAAACTAAAAATGAATAAACACAGTCTAAACGAACTCTAAAATGTTGATGCATGGGTCAAAATTAATTTGTTTAGACATTATTAATTTATAAATGTTCTTTCATTTGAGCTATAGGCTATATAGTAAAAATCGTACACGTTCAGGGTAAGTCATAATAATCTATCCATACAAACATTTGTAATTTAATAAGTTTTATGCTTCAATGACTGATCATGACTCAGCTTAAAATTGTCTGATTTTAATTATCAGCATCTCAAATGAAAATCAAAATTTTTGTGACTTATTAAGACTAAAACGATCATTGTATCTTGATTACAATGAATAAAAAAATATACAGCCCAAGGAATAAATAGTTAACAAAAATTTTTATTTAAAAATTTGGTTTTCAAATGATATATTTTTGAATTGCCTATAATTCATCCAATTTTAATGATTAATATCTCAAACTGAAGCCTTTACAGTGTTTAAAGACTTCAATGAACTGCATATTTGGACTAGAACCGGAGTTTATTAGAAAAATAAACTTAAATATTAATGAAAGTTAATAATGCCCATAAGAAATGTACAGGAAAGAATAGTATTTTGATTGTATCTCGAAAATGAATAAATATATTCAAAAACGGACTTCTGAAATGCAATCAGCACGAAAATTCAGTGTGAAATGATGTGCCACAACGCTATGTTTTACATTTTTTTAAATTACCTTATCCAAAATGGCGGATCCAAGATGGCGGCTGAAAATTACTACCCAGTCAGAATGCAGTACTTACCACCCTTCAATTAACGGCAGAAAACTGCATGGTTTTATTACATTTAGTAGTGGTTTAATGCCTTAAAATTAAACACAAAGGGAGATCCACGATGGCGGCCATTTTTAAAGATGGCGGCATGTTCCTCAAGTTGGATTGCACTTTTTTTGTTTCTTGTCGTTTTATAAATAAAAAACATTCTTTAAAAAGTATTCATAAAATCAACCGTAAAGCAGTTTAGCGCTAGAAAGGCATCAATTTCACCGTTAGCGGCCATTTTGGAAGTATGACGTCATACACCAGCTGGGCCACACTTTCAGACAAAACACCTGGTAGTGCATGATTCTACATGTCATTGTCTATCTATCGCCACCAATCATACAATTGCTTCATTCAAAATCCCACGAAATTACATATGCCCCAGAACTATCTGAAGGAATTTCGCAAAACCTGTTCTTAGTGAGCAAAAGTTTCTTAAATAGAAAAGGCCCTGAAAATATATGAGGAAATAGGAACGACCATGTCACATTTCAACCCCGTATAGGCTCTACAGTAATTTTGAGGTCATGTGGGGCGGAGCCCTAAAGAACATAAAAAACTACATTTGCAAAACTGTTTCTTAGTGAACACCTATTAGCAAAACGGAACGTTTACCTTAAATTTCAACCCGTAGGATCAATGGTAGTTTTGAGAATTTGTGAGGAGGAAACCCAAAGGAAATTTGAAAAATTGTTTCTTATTGATCACCTATTAGCAAAGAGGTACGTCCATGTGAAATAAAAAACACGCGGGCCCTTGATTAATTTTGAAGTCGGCTGGAGCCCTAAAGAACTTCGACAACTATATTTGCAAAACCGTTTTTACTGAGCACCCATGAGCAAAGAGAAACGTCCATGTCAAATATCGACTCCGGAGGCCCTAAAGTAATTCTGAAGTTCAGTCTGGCGGAGCCCTAAAGTGCTTCAACAACTATATTTGCAAAAGAGTTTCTTAATGAGTTTCTATAAGTAAAGAGAATCGTCCATGTCAAATTTCAACACGTAGACTATACAATAATTGTGAGCTTCTGTGGAGCGGAGCACTAAAAACTTCGAAAACTATATTTGCAAAACAGTTTCTTAGATAGCACCCATGAGCAAAGAGAACCGTCCATGTCAAATATCAACCCCGGAGGCTCTAAAGTAATTCTGAAGTCCAGTGGGGCGGAGCCCTAAAGTGCTTCAAAAACTATATTTGCAAACCCTTTTCTTAGTGAATACCCATGAGAAAAGAGAAACGTCCATGTCAAATTTCAACACGTAGGCTATATAGTATTTGTGAGCTTTTGTGGGGTGGAGCCCTAGAGAACTTCAACGACTATATTTGCAAAACCGTGTTTTACTGAGCACCCATGAGCAAAGAGAAACGTCCATGTCAAATATCGAATCCGGAGGCCCTAAAGTAATTCTGAAGTCCAGTGGGGCGGAGCCCTAGAGTGCTTCAACAACTTTTCAAAACAGTTTCTTAATAAGTATCTAAAAGCAAAGAGAATCGCCCATGTCAAATTTCAACACGTAGACTATACAGTAATTGTGAGCTTCTGTGGGGCGGAGCCCTAAAGAACTTCGAAAACTTTATTTGCAAAACAGTTTCTTAGTTAGCACCCATGAACAAAGAGAACCGTCCATGTCAAATATCAACCCCGGAGGCCCTAAAGTAATTCTGAAGTCCAGTGGGGCGGAGCCCTAAAGTGCTTCAAAAACTATATTTGCAAAACAGTATCTTAATAAGTATCTATAAGCAAAGAGAATCGCCCATGTCAAATTTCAACACGTAGACTATACAGTAATTGTGAGCTTCTGTTGGGCGGAGCCCTAAAGAACTTCGAAAACTATATTTGCAAAACCGTGTCTTAGTGACCACCCATGAGAAAAGAGAAATATCCATGTCAAATTTCAACACGTAGGCTATATAGTAATTGTGAGCTTTTGTGGGGCGGAGCCCTAAAGAACTTCAACAACTATATTTGCAAAACCGTGTTTTACTGAGCACCCATGAGCAAAGAGAAACGTCCATGTCAAATATCGACTCCGGAGGCCCTAAAGTAATTCTGAAGTCCAGTAGGGCGGAGCCTTAAAGTGCTTCAACAACTTTTCAAAACATTTTCTTAATAAGTATCTATAAGCAAAGAGAATCGCCCATGTCAAATTTCAACACGTAGACTATACAGTAATTGTGAGCTTCTGTGGGGCGGAGCCCTAAAGAACTTCGAAAACTGTATTTGCAAAACAGTTTCTTAGTTAGCACCCATGAGCTAACCAAGAAACTGTTTTGTCCAAATATCAACCCCATGTCAAGTCCATGTCAAATACCAACCCCGGAGGCCCTAAGGTAATTCTGAAGTCCAGTGGGGCGGAGCCCTAAAGAACTTCGAAAACTGTATTTGCAAAACAGTTTCTTAGTTAGCACCCATGAGCTAACTAAGAAACTGTTTTGCCCAAATATCAACCCCATGTCAAGTCCATGTCAATTTTCAACCCCGGAGGCCCTAAAGTAGTTCTGAAGTCCAGTGAGGTGGAGCCCTAAAGTGTTTCAAAAACTGTATTTGCAAAATAGTTTCTTAATAAGTATCTATAAGCAAAGAGAATCGCCCATGTCAAATTTCAACACGTATACAGTCATTGTGAGCTTCTATGGGGCGGAGCTCTTAAAGAATTTTGTAAAATCATTTCTTGGTGAGCACCTAAGAGGCAAGACGAACCTATGTTCAAAGTTTCAAGTAAATCCGTTTGGTAGTTCCTGAGTTTTCGTGATGAGTCAGTCAGTGAGTGGGATTTCGCTTATACATTTAAAGATTATGTTACTCTTCTGTGAACGTTGTAATACATCAACATTTTTATCATGTATAGGATTATTATTATAACTATTGAAAGTTAATTATATTGTAAGTTACAGACCTCCTACTTACAAGGATCGACAAAACGTTTTATAATATTGATCAGTGGGAGCCACAACAAGACGAGTACTGTCATCACCGGCAAAGTAGATTTTAGTCAATAAATACATCCCAGGAAATTCTTACAAAACAGCCACCACACACGCGACCTATTCATTACGGAAGGAAATGTATTCCGGGAACTTTAACTTGAACAAATTGTTGAACAAAGGAACATATTTAAAAATATAATTTTAACATTAATATCATCGTTTAATTTGTTATGCTTGGAAGGAAAATAATGTAACTGAAACGCTCGCTTGTGTGGAAATCTTCTTACTATGGACAGAAAATATATTATTTATTTTCAATTCTTTATCCCCCCTAAGGCAAAAACTACAATATTTCCTAGATTAACGGTTGATTCAAAAATTCCTTTTTTTGGAGCAGTATAATAAAACATGTTATTATATTAAAATAATTGTTTTAAAAATCTGTTTTAATTATATGAATTTTAATTTTTATTTAATTTAAATTGAAAATCAAGCATGTGTACAATTTGTTCATGCATATATATATATATATATATATATATATATATATATATATATATATATGTGTGTATATGTATTAGTTTCTTTGTATGTTAGGGCTACTATTAATATTAATAAAATAATAAACATTTCAAACAAGTACCCCCTTTTTTTTAAAAAAGGTACTTGTTTGAAATGTTTATTTTATTAATATATATACAATGTTTTACCATTTTAATTTAGGTTCGATTCAGTTGTATTGATCAATAGCATTGCTGACTAAACTTCTTTAGTAGAATTTGATTTTGTAAATTAATCTACTACTGAAAATGACAATAGTATACCTTTTATTATAAAATCTGTTGTTCAAGGAGCAGAGTTATAGAAAATATCATTTAATGTGGACACAAAGAAAAGAGGCGTTGTAAAAATGGTTTAAAATATTTTATTATTGTTTGTCTAGTCCCGTACATCATTAAAAATTAATTTTAAATCATGTGTAAGCTTTATACCTCTCTGGGTAGCAGTTTATTTTACGGCGTATAATCCATGTATATGCCTCTAAATGTTCTAAGAAGACTATTTTATATGTTAAAGTAACATTTTTACTTTTTTATGTAAATATGTTTCATAGTTAATATGTACACCATATTAAAAGTGGAGTTATCCACTTATCCTGAGTAAAAATTCGTTGCGTGGAACTTAACCACTACAGTTTACAATTTGCCGTCGTTAAGTGATTAGAGTTAGTAAATTACACGTCCACGAGTAACAATAATAATCTGCCTCCCTGGCTTACCTTAATGCGGTTTAGGTAATAAAAATTGTTGAAGTATTTTGGAACCCGTTCATACGATTTTATAAATTATTACACAACCACTTTTATGTCTAAATTATTGTTGGATTTATTTTCTTAAGCTTTCGTAGTTCTACGCATAGTTTCACTTTTCTAACAATAAAGGTATTCATCTTTCATTTAATTAAAAAGAGAGGATTTTTCAAACGGTTGTACACCTAATTCTTATTCCAAAGTTCAAGACGAATCTGAGCGCAAGAAACAATTAACTGTCCGCAGCTGCTTGGTATTCAACACTCTGCCTCTCACTCGCACTTAAAAATCCATTACCGGAACGGAAATCGCATTGTGCCGTGCTTATTGAAATCTGAATACGATTTCGGATCTAGTTAAAATCACCAATGTATCAAGAATATCCTATACCTAATTTACGTCAAGAATATCCTACAAAATATGTATTTGGTATCTTAAGTTGTAAATGCAACAATAATTTAACTTTTTTACAGTCTCGTCGTCATTTGTTTTTAAAGAAAAATAAATCGATGTTTGAAAGAATTTTTTATAAATAAAATGGATTATGTAATGGATGAACTAATTCTCTTTTTAGTCTGCACCACAGTACTGTAGTTTCGAGCCCCAGAGTCAAGTTGTCATTCATAACTATTTCGTCACTTAATAATTTTTATGCAATAATTGAGCGGTGAATATCTTTATTCGGCTCATGTATAAGATAATGACTAATAAGATAATACTATAGTGACTAATGTTTGTGTTTCGAATGCAATGTTACACCTGACCCTTCATAAACGGCTTTAAGAAAAATTTTGTAATGCTATTTGTTTAATTCAGGTTAAGTGTTTTTATGATTGACAATATTTTACAATATTACAAATATTTTACGTAAATCCCTTTATAGTACAATTTGATAATGAATGATAATGATATACTTGTTTGCTTGACCTTATTTGATGAAAATATCTTATTTGTTGATATGAAATTACTTGTATACCAGTAACAGTAATTGTATTTTATGGTGTTTTAGGCGATATTATTGAACTTATATAATAGTTTAAAGCTTAAAACAAGTTTGAAACCACTCAGCAAAACATAAGCACAACACAACTATTAATTGGTACTCTCTTATTTAATACGAGGAATCTCTTCTTTATACAATAGTCACAAAGAATTTTTAATTGCTTGATTAATAGTAAACACTTTTTATTTTTAATTCAGACAAGCAATTTAAATCAATTTAAACTTTTTTCTACATGTGATCCGTGTATGCTGAATAATCATTTTACAAACATTATGATGCATTGAATAACACCCTAAAAATAACATCCTACTATTTATATCAAAAAGAAGTATACACAACATAACAAATAGTTTGAAAAATATAAGAAATTTTACATTAAAAGGAAGTCAAGTATTCCTTCTCAAAGCAAAATATCCTTTAAATTCATCAAATCCTTCTTTCTTAAGCAATTCGTAACAGTTTTCACAAAAGAAAACATTATATTTTGCCAAACAAAAGGAGTCTGGCGCGAGGCCCACACCACTGGAGAGCGGCCAGGCTTTGTCTTCGGGACATCGCAATCCAATAGATTGACGACCAATCTTGTTTTATAATCAACTTTTTTCTTACAATGTTGTTTGATAAAATTATTATGTAAAAAAGGACAGTAATGTTTTGAATCGAGTAAAAATTCAAGGATAAATCAGATGCTGCTTGGTCAAGTCATTATGAATTTAGTTTCTGTGGGTTAAGATTATATTCACAATTCACAATTTTTTACTTAAGAATGCAAAAAATACTTCTCTTAACTAAAATTAAAATGGATAGTTATAAACATTCTGATGGAGTTCCATAGACTTAAAAATTAATAGGATCATGACCTCTTAATAGGACACATATAACTTTTAAGATATATAATCTTATGAATTTGGGATATGAAGTCATATTATGTTAAGTGAATTTATTGGTAAATGTTATGAGTCATATCATGATTCGCGAAGTGATAGATTAGTTTACGGTCCGTATAAGTCTTTATTTAATAAAAGTAATTTGACGAAATTGAGAATATGTTCTTCAGGTAATCTGATAGAGGTTGTACGATCCAAAAGAAATAATTTTATGTTCTGTATCCGTTTTTAAGTAACAATAATTAAATAACCATCCATAGCTTTTAATTTTTATACCCATATAAAATTACAAAACATGATGATTTTTATATCGATGAAAAAACTGTATGCCTACATTGCATGTTTTATTACATTAAGGAATTTTTAATACAACTTTCATAATTATCTAATGATACGTACGCTCGTATTTCCGCTCTTAGGCTATGATCACAGGATCAGATGAAATATGTAAACAAATAAAAATTATAACTAATTGACAACATCATATGTTAATTATATTAAATAACTTTTGCTTAGTGGGTTAAATCGGATTTCTGTCTTGAATTTTCTTCCTTATAAATTTTAATTTTTCACTTTCATTTTGTCACCTTTTCTTCCAATATCTAATACTTCCACAATTTCATCAATTTTCCCATATTTGTAGTCGGACTCCAGGATATGCTCAGCAAACATTGAACGTTGAGTTGTTGTGTTTTCGATCTTATTGCCTCGATATGCGCTTTGTAACGACCAGATATTTCCTTCCAGTTTGACCAATGTACGTAATATCTGGGGTACTCTTGACATTTCATTTTATGATTCCCACGTTTTGTATTCATAAGCTTTTTTGGTTTTTGGTCATTTTTTTATTTTTGTTGTTGTTAATTTCAATGCATCATTTCTTATTCTGTACCTTAATTAAAGTCTGCATTAATGAAAGTTTTTCTTATAGGTTTATTAAGCATAGAGTTGTATGGAACACACCTATATGTATACAGTTATGCAAAAATTTTGTACAATTAGTTAAAAAATGTGTAAAATATAATTTAATATTGATTAAATTAACATACTATGATAATTATAGAGGTGCAGTGTCGTCTCAGATGGCATAGTGGGTGAATCTCTGCCACACAAAGGCAATTTATCATTGTGTATATGACCCAGCAGCTTTCAGCAAGCATGTAAATGACTGCCTCCTCCACGCTATGTGACTTGCGAATAATTTACACTCAACCTTTCTAAACCTCCAACCAATTAAACTCACTAATACAAGAAGGTATTTCTGAACATATAAAAACTATCAATTCCTATACCAGACTATATTCTGCATAAAATATACCAACTATCTTTATTGGTAAAAAAGAATTTATACAGTTTAGATGAATTTAAATTTGAATTTTAGCTCCCAATGATTGGTTGTTCAAACATCACGTTGGACTGAAAGTGGATCGTAATCCGCAAAGTTGTTTTCTTAAAATTCTTGAACCTGTGATGAGCCCCTGCAGTAACAGAGCCTATAAAAAATTTTAATTGAATGCAGAGGCTCGATATATATTCTTAATTTTACTGTGGGCACCTAACTCATAAGCCGAGTAAGTCAATTGCAATATATTGACCACACATTCAAGACCATTTCAGAGTTTTTCTGAATGAATCTATTTTCTAAGAAACCAATTAAATATTCCAAAGAAGACTTGCACATGCAACACTTTACCTGATTGAGTTGTTCCCTTATAAGTCACGTTGACAAGGGAAAGGCCTCATCATTCATAATTGATCGCTGAGAGATGCTATTGCTATTTAAAGCCGACTAAGTAATATGTAATACATAGCAACTGTAACAGTTTCTAAACAAAAATGTTAATAATATCAAATACTGACAAAAATAACAAAAGAAATTTAGCAAAAATCTGTTTATAATATAAAGTGGAACAGAAAAACAAAAATGAGTTTGTTTCAGTATATAAATCAAGAAGCTGAAGACTGGGTGATAAATGTTTTAAAGTAATAAAGAACGTGGAACAAGAATTTGAATTAGACCATAGTAAATCTTTTATTTAAATTGCCATTGAACTAAATACCATTAAGTAGTAAAATTCTATAAATTACCTTTTATTAGTGATTCAATTATTAGTAATAACATTGAAAACTTTTCTTTTGTGCGAGTGAACGGACCGAACGAGCTGGTATTACAAGTTTTACAAGTTTATCAAGCAGATGCTCGGTCGACCAGGCCGTGAAATAAAAATAAATATGTTTTTAGATATTTATCTTACCGAAAAGTTTAATTAGGACATACCTATCTTTGCCTCTTTGCTTTTAAAGCAATTAGTTGGCAAAAAGCTCAAATGTTCGTTACTATTACAATTATTCACAATGTTCAATAGGCATAAAATACAGTGCTGAAAACAGTTCTGACACAGTTATTTACGAAATTATAAACATGTATCACTCCGTATAACTATGAATGATGGAGAAGACCGTGGCTTTATGGAATATGACTAATGATCTGGTGTTGACGAACGATGCGGTGGCTGCGTGTATTTCCCGGAACCGACCATTCATTGTGCACTGATTTACAATTATAAAGCTCAATAATATAATATCATTGTATTTCCGATTACTACATTACAATAATGTGTAATAAATATAAAAAATCTATATGTGCAATTAATATACTTATGTCATACATCAGTTACTTATATAAATGTCTTAAAAATATGTGACGTTTCTAGTCAAAGCTTGGTGAAGAATTTATGATTGATATGGAAATACACAATTTGAATAAATAACCTCTACCGTGATTAGAAATTTAATTGTTATGATCATTACACGATTACTTCTCATTACACTATCTAATGACAAGAGAGGAGATGAATCGGTTATGTCTTTTATCGTAATAAATCAAAAAAACTCTTTAATCAACCGTTCCGGTTACAAGACATAAATATTTTTGATACTGATTGACATGAAATAATAAGTGTTCACTTATATGTTTATCAAGGGAGTGAAGCATTGAAACAAAATTATTTAAATGAAGTATGGACCATTTTAAAGAAAATTACAATATTAAAATTTTTAGTGAAAATATAATTTGCTACATATTATATAGATAGTTAAACTAATAATATCCCTCATTTATACATCATATTACTCTGAAAATGTTTATATAACTTACTAAGTTTTTACACAGGTAAAAATAAAAGGCGTAACATCAAACCTGAGTCCACCTTTGCCTAAATCATGTTCATGCCAGAACATAACTGAAATATCCTGTCAGAATACTATTAGTGAAAAAAACTAAAAAAATTAATTGAAAGCATAAAAATTAAACTCTACGCAATGTGTCATAATCGCACTCAAGGAAAACAAGTACTTCAGCTCAACAAACAAGTCTGCTGGTCAATCAGTTTAAGGAGCAAATTATTTGGTTGCTTCCACAATTTATTTTTTTATATATTAAAATAATAGAACGAACATCATATCAAAAGCTCATAATAATTAAGTAACACTAAATAAAGTAAGTAAAAAAGTAATACACATACGATCATTTGCCTTTCAGTATTATAGTACAACATAAAAATCCGCTTTCGTATGATTATTAAGGAGAATATGAACTTTTAAGTGTATATTTGTGAAAACTTGTATTAAATTTGAGTTTATTTTGAAGAAATTGGTGTGTATTTATAAAGTCTTAGAACAAATGGAGTTGGAAATATTTGTTCTGATGCAGAGTTATGATGCATCTAAAAATATCCTTAAGAACCACCATTAGCGAAATAAAAAAATCTAAAGTAAAATAATTGCATATTTGTTCTCTAATTTATTGTACTTTCAATGATATTAAAGTAAACAATAGTAAAAATTTGAAAGCAACGACCTCTGAGCCACTTTAATATGGAGGGACTCCTATGCTAATAAAGAGAGACTTTCATAAAAAAAAGTTTAAAATTATATTGTTTAGTTTTGAGAATATTTGGCAATAATATCATATGCACATCGATTTTGATGTCTTTCAATATACAAGTGTTTAGGATGTATAGACAAAACGTGTAAATATGTGTAAAATATTTAGGAGAATCAAGAAAAAGTTACACTCTACTATGGATTTTTAAATTTTTGTATTTTTACTGATAAATGCAAATATAAACAAAGGTACTTACTAAATAGAAAACATCAATAAAAGTAATAAATAATGTTTCCATTAATTATTTAAAAAACAGTCGATTGACCCCAGTTACAAATTTGAATTACACAAGCATAACATATAGCATTCATCTACCTTCAAGTATAGAAAGTAAGTGAATGCACGTCAAATGCCTACCAGACAACCCTCTTTGGACATTACACGATATAATAAAGAAGTGTGGGAAATATAATGCTCTCAATGTGTCCTCGCCTTGCGCAATGTAATTAAAATATACTTCTGTCTTCAGAAAAAAGACATTCGGACACAGACGGGTATTCGGCTAGTATGGATCAAAATAAGTTGAAGCGATCATTTTTTATTTTACATAAAATATATCAGGGTAATTCCACAAGGTAGTTTCGCCTTATACTAAATGAAACAGTCATAAGTCCCTATGCATTATTATCAATACTGAGTGCTGAGCCAACCTGAATGATTTCCTCAAATAACTAAGTCAGAAACTGGCGCAAATAGAGATTCATTTTATTTTATTTTGATACAAAAGAATCCAAATATGCTAATATGTTTTTCACAGTAAACATTTAATTATACATCGTCATCCATCATTATCTCAAACTAGCCTACTCTGTAAATTTTTTGTTTAAGACCAGAAATCGCATGATAAAAGTCAAGCTGCTACAAAAAATGACATCAGTCACATAAAATAACTGAACAAAACAAGAGATTATTTAGTAGATTTAACAACAAAGAGGTTGCAGCTCGAGTGGCCGCGCCGCCATCACGCTTTGTACACTCCAACAATGCACAATCAGCGTTGTGTGCGACTACTGCGCATTTATAATCCACCTCGCTTTACAAACATATTTCCCACTTATTTTGAGTATTTATTGATTCCATATCATATGTTTGCGTATTATTTCAATCTATGTACATTGAAAACAACTTAAACCAGTGTTCACACTCATTTAGGACTATATGTATGATAAAAATTATACTATAAAGGCAGCAATTTATAAAAAAAAATACTTATGGTATTATGCTTTAAGCATTGTAAAATAAACATGGTTGTCGGTAATATGCTTGGTCTCCCATTTATTGATTGTCTAAATATTTGAAGACTTAAAACCAATGTTAAATTAGAACCTTGTTTTTCCTTACAGAAATTACTGTAATAATTTTATGTAAGAAAATATTTACTTCAGATCCACAGAACAGTATTAAATAATAAAGACTTATATTATTAATGTATTTAAGATGGATCGTACAAAAAATTTAATTTCGTATAAAATATTTTGTTGTATGTAAATTACTATATTTATACGCCAAATGAAGTAATATGTCGAAAAACAAAACATTTACTTTTCAATATTTAAAAATTAAAAACAAAGATTGTCTTTATAAATAAAAAATCTATATGAGAATATACCGCACTTAAATAAATACATGGAAATTGTACATCACCCAACTTGGACATCACTGTCAAGCCATCAAAACGATTGAATAAAGAGAGTAAGAGTAAGGGAAATAATTATATGGGAAACATACTTTAGGAATAGTTTTTTATCTATGAATTGTTAAAATGTTGAAATTTGATGAAAAAATTTCAAATTATATAAACTGAGGATAAGTGGTAATTATTAACTATAATTTCCTGCCTTAAAAAGTTGAAGTTTTTTAGTAAAATTATTATTACTATCTTTTTAAATTCATGTTTAAAATCTCAGTAACAACGATTACTCCATTATTTATTGTATAGCAGACTTTAATAAGAACGTGTGTATGAAAATAAAGATGAACATTAGAAGGAAGGTATGAGAATACCTTTGATGTACGATTGTTGACACCTAACTTTAGCTCTTGGCTGCTCCTTTTTGATAAATGGGACAAATCTAAGCTTTTTCCACCACTTATATGTAATTTATTGATTTCATATTTACGGTTAATAGAAAAATATAATATCATATAATAAAAACAAAAATAGTCGTAAAGTGAATGTTAACGTATGAAATTTACCGATACCATGAATAAACTAGACATCTCATTTCTATAAAAGTAAATAATCCACCTGCCCTCTTAAGTCCCACTTAATAACAAAAACAAAATTCTCTTTCAATCCATAAGGATTTTATCAATATTTCAGTTTCCACGTTTATATGTCCATATCCAGTTCAATAAAATTTTGAATTGTTATACCTTGCACCCCTCGGGTTAAAAAAAAAAAAAAAAAAAAAAAAAAAAAACACCATTGATTTAATCAAAAAGTACAATAACAAGTTTAAATTATTTGAAGAAAAAATATAGATTTGTTACTATTATTCATGACCAATTTATAAATGCATATAATAACGGAACACGTTTATTGCTTGTGAATTGTAACAAGTTAATTTTTATTAATACATTTAATAAGACAAGTATTCTTTGGGTTGATGATTTTATAATAAAAATTCACATCCTGCGAGTTTTGTATTTTAAGGTTACAAATTGTTTCGTAAAATTAAATTCAGCCGAAATTTAATATGTAATCGTTATATTCAATATATAAGCTATAAGTGGCAGTCATTTTTAAGACAAAAAAATAATTTTCATTCTTCAAATAGCAAGAGTTGAAATTAAAAAAAAGTATTCCTGCCTATGAACTAAATACTCTATCCTCACATGTATTGATGTGAGATTTTTAAATAAAACTGTTTTATATGACATCGAGTATAAAACTGTTGAGAATAAAAACGTCCTTCAAGTTTTATGTAGTAAAAAGACACTAAGATTGTAATATCCAACAAATATAATGACCTAATTTGTAATTTGAATACAATTATTAATTAAAGAATAATTAATAATTAATTTATAATTCCAAATACCACTGTGGCGAGCTTCCAAGTGAGAAAAGGCGTACAGCATTGCACATCGTTTGCCCAAATGTAGAGAATACTCTGTATCGCTTCCAATAATAGTGACGAACAGTGAAGACCGCGGCTTTAGGGAATATGACTAATGGTTTGGTGTTGACAAATGATGTGGTGGCTGCGTGTATTTCCCGAAACTCGTCATTAATTTATCCATACGTTTAGATTTTAGGGAATCGTAGAATGTTTGTCAATACAACCACGCATGTGTTCTGCCTTGTTGTGGAAACATATATTGTAACAACAGTTAAATCATATTTTAATTTAAGACTAAAATGATAATTAGAGTAATATTGAAAATGATAAATCTAAAACAATTTTTATAAAAGTCTAATTATTTAATTTTAATTTAATTTAATGGATGACATAAAGTTATCTGCTTTAAAATGAATCTTAATTTATTACTTCTCTTTACTCATTACAGGTCATTATAGTTCATTTTACTAAAATGTATATTGCCTAAAAATAACAACTTTGTTGGATCGTGGTAGAAACATCGTTAAGAACATTATCTCAAGATTATTTTTAGAAAGGTTTAGTTCATTATCTACCAAACGAATAATAACATATTTGAAACAATTTTAATGTAATTAATTAAAAGGCTTATAACAGTTCCTTAAATGTAAACAAAGGTACAATGCATTTTACTGCTAACGCAACCATTTGGATGAGTAAAATCTTTCCCTTTAGGAAGTTTTCAGTCAAACCAGATCGGTCCTGATAAATAAAATACAAAAAGTCTTGATTATTACTGAATCATTCATTAAAGTAACTTACATGTAAAAAATAGCAAAATGATGATACTACTTAATCATTTTTTCAAATAAACTAAATTTTCATAATTTGTATCTTTATTAGGTATATTTGTTTAACATTTTGACGCCCGAAATTGGCCTAATCGGCTTCGGTTCAGGGACTGTTGTTTATGTTTCGCCAATGTAGGTTTTCAAGTCAAATATTTGCTAGGTTGAGTTGGTGGCTATCGCTGTTGCACCAGACGGCAGGCGCTCTCATATATCTCACCTGTCCTTCGAATGATTTGCAGTTAGCGTCGGGCTTAAACTAAAGAGATTTCAATACTAACTTTAGACTGTATAAAAATTTACTTTACTTTTCTATTTTTGCCTTTTTGAATCTTTTTAGTGACATATCTGGAATTCTTAGTATGGGAATTTACATGTACGTTTTTTTATTTACAACAAATACATTTAAATAAATCCCATAATACGTAACCCTGATCACACGTATCCCATAATATGCTAATTATTTGTAACATAAAAAGTGTTTGTTTAAAGTTCATTGTTGGTGATGGTGAGTTTATGTTATTAATTAGTAAATCATTAAGATATTTTGTGAATTTTGTCGTGAATTTTGTGTTTGTTAATCAGTGACCACAGGCTGTCCCTCATCTCGAACATGACAGAGATTTTGAATTGACACCATTGTTCCGCTGAACGTGGGAAAAAGTGGTATATCACTCGTACCACGCGAGCTGACAAATATCTAGTGGTTGTGGTGTACTCGAAACTCAGCTGGAGAGATCAGATCTTCCACATTGCGGACAAGGTTGCTAGGAGTGTCTTTAATCTCAGCAACCTTATGGATAATGTGGAAAGTCCCCGGTTAAGTAGAAAAAGACTTATGGCGGCAGTCCAGCCAGTTTTTTTTCCTTTTTTTGAGTCATTTGTTTGTTAAGAGATTGTACATGGTACATTAAATGCTTTTAAGGGAAAGCGGTCCAAACCCATCAAAATCTGTGGACACCGCGGAAATCGAACCCGTAACCTCTTGAACCGAAGTTCAAGATGCTAACCGTCAGGCTAGCAAGATGCCTGCACAGCTCCAAAGTTTTAGCAGATTCTTTAACTAAGGAAGTATAACGGATGAGGCTTGCAGAGTGGTGCACTGATGCAGTGTCTCTCAAGGTCGCATCCGCGTATCACACCGTGTCCGAGACAGCTGTCCTGGCAATCGCTGGAGTTATGCCTGACCATCTCTTGCAATGGGAGAGAAAGGCGATCATCAGAGATAGATTTAAGTCGGTAAGGACCAGGCAAGAACCCAGGGACGTCAGTGAACCTACAATACATGACAGAAGAGCTTGGAACTGGAGGGTTGTGGTCGATGGACTGTGAGACTTATCGCGCAGGTCCATCCATGTTTGGAACGGCGGTATGGTGAGATGGACAACACTTCCTGGCTCAATCAGGAACACAGGATGGGCAAGACCGGTTCACCTAAGTGCATTTATTGCCCGAGCATTCCCGAGACACGGAAAACACATTCTGGTGTTCACGCTGGGAACGGCTACGAATGGAAGGTACAAGACTTCTTGAAGTGCTGTTGGTGAAAATGGTCTGCATGAATATGCTGAAATATGAGAAAAATTGGGGCTGTTGGTCGAATTTCGTAAAGAAAGAAGACCGAATTAGACGTTAGTGCTGTCTAGATCTTTGATAAAATGGAGACATGGATTTGTAGTCATAAGTGCAAAAACCAAAGTGGGCCTAGTTCTGATGTAATGTGATACCAGGCTAGTGCTATATAGTACACAAAAGTGAAAGAGAAGTTTTCTATTGGGTAGTCCACTTGATTTTGTTGTTTGAGTCCCAAACTACAGGTTGGCAACCTGTGTGCGCCATGTCATTATTTATCATCAGTCCCTAAGAAAATCCCTGAAATATCAAGTATATTAATAATCACAGAAATACAGCGTCTGCAATTGAGTTAGTCCTGTTGGTTGACCTGGTACAATTCTTACGTTCTAAAAAATTAATAGTTTGGAGCAAGTAGCCTACTTAGTCCAAAGCATCCTACCCTTAACGGTACTGAGGCCTCAAACAAAGAGCTAACTTTAGTAATGCTGTTAGTAGAAAACATTGCTAGTACGTTATTCACTTCACATTTGACTTGAATTAAGATAAGCTTTAGATGAGTTGCCATTTCACAAAGAAAATGTATGCTAAAATATTTGTTGCTCAATGTATAACAATGCTGTAAGCCATGTTGTACTTATAAAAATCACTTGAACGAATTTATTTAAGAAAGTACGAGTACTGTGGATCAAATACTGTGATTGATATAACAGAAAACTCCATTCTTATAATACATAAACTTGTTGTTTATGTAAGTTTTAAATAACAACAAATGTTATTTTAAAATAAATAGTTACAAACTCTATTTTAACCGGTATATAGATTAATTTTTAAGATATCTGAAATGAAACGCACTTTCCACTTTCTATTGCTTGGTAGGGTTAAGTTGGTGACATGATTGATATATAAGTTGGCTAGCGATTATTAATTACCGCCTCTTATCAGATCATTAATCTAGCCGGTTGGCCTGCAGGTGCCGCGTCCCACAGTCCACCAACCGCCGTCTCGCCCAGCGTAGATGAAATATCCTATTTCTTGCTTCACTCCATTATATATCAAATATTTCAAATAAAACGCTTCTCCTCATTAATCTAAGTTTTTGTGTTGGAAGATTGAAACTGCGATAAGACTCTAAAGAAACCCTAAGTATTAATATCCGTTTTGCATCGTCTATCATATCAATTTAAGTCCCAAAGCCAAACGGAAAGAATAACTTTTCAATCATACATACATTTGAATTCCAAATGACCCACTTAATTCTACAACAACTAAAGTAAAAGAAATTCAATCAATTGTGGGATTTCACTGTATAAAAAAAATTTATCAATGATAAATTATTGTTTATTGTTATTAGATTAATTAATTATTTGTTTACAAACATATTGCTATTTCATTCTCCGTTTGATAGAATGTATCTAGAGGAATCAAGCAACTCAATATTTTTGAACTAACAAACAGAATATACAATTGGTTTTGTTGAATTAAAATGGGACTCAAGAAGTTTTCTTTCACACCTGTTCAAAAGTGTTCAATATGCCTCCTCCAGATGCACGTTGTATGAGAATGAGGTTGGTCTTCAGTCACAGCTTCAGTTATGCCATGTCTTATTTTGTTCATTTTTGTTGGGAGAAAATGTACATAATTTTGATTTGTTTTTTGGTTTTGTTTTGGGTTTTCCAAATCTGTGAGAATGACAACGCGAATCATGCTGCCACATCCACAACTAGGGATGTTTCAAGAGCTGTCGAGCTGCATGGCACCGGCGAGCGGATTCCTACAGACTGTGTGTGAAACAATGAGCAATGCGTTCATCGTCACGGAAATGTAACTCTTTGTGTTTTTTAAAGCCATTTGTATGATAAGTTTGATGTATATATTTTTGATTAGATACTTTCTTGAAACACCGACATCTCCAAAGCTCTATGGTACGTAATTTCCGTTTTAGCACTCTATGGTACATTATATAAGGTGCGTATGAGGGTAAAGGTGGTGTTAGTGATATATCAGAGGAGGCTTAATAGATTTAAAATCTAATATGATAACTTTTTACACCATATTTACATTTATCTTTACCATTAGTAATAGCACGTAGTTTTGTTTGGAGTTTTATTATTTTAACTATGCAATCTAAGTATGATGAATATTTTAATTGAAAACAATATACATTTCTTCATAATAATCCTCTCCCAGTCACTAAGGATTATCATGCCCTGGTCCGAGGACCTCACAATAACACGCGGATATCTCGGACCCGACTGTAAGCCTGACAAAGCTGAGAGCGGATGGGCCCCGAGAGTCACGTTACACCCCTTCTAAACTCCTACTTATCACAATTTGTTTTAACCAGCCTTAAATAAGCAGTTGAAAATAAAATCCCAGACAACATAGTTTCTTTAACATTTTATGATATTTTTACTGTTATATTAGTTGTATTGGTATATATATTTTGAACTGTATAAAATATAGTATTAATATCGGATGAAAGTTGAACATTCAATGATTTGTGTTTTAAGAATATTGCTCAATAATATAATACTACTTTAATTATTTTCATTTAAGACATATTAAAGCATAATGTGTTTAAAAATTAGGTCTCATGTTTATTTATGGCTACTTTTAAATTAATCGCATAAGTGTAACAGTATCCTAATTAATGTAAATGTATTAGACAGATTTTTTAAAGGTTTTATTCAATATATAGCATTTTGAAAATTCAAAAACTTACATGGTAAAGTGATTATTTATGTGTTAGAAGTGGTATAGTACCTAAAATAATATGATGCATTACTTAATGTCATGAATAAAGTCAAAATCATCATAGTTTTTAATTTCATGAAGACTCACCACTATTGTCGTGGGTCTGAATGAATTTCTCAGTGATATTTCAGTGTCAGATGGAGCCATTTTGGCAACGTCTAAAGGTTCAGCAAAGCACAGATTTATATCTTGCTCCCTAACGAACCCTTGAATTTTTATTACAAATACATGTTTATTGTGATTTTTTTTGTTTGATTTAATGGATATACATGCTGACTACTACTACTGCTAATACTATAAATATTTGAATGCAAATTAAAAATTCCTATGTATATAATAAATGCAGCAATTTATTTATTAGTGTTTGAAAACACAAAATAATATAGAGGACTAGACAAAATAGACGTTCATGTTAATTTTATCTGGCTAACTTTTACAAACCAAATGGCACAAAATCACGGGACCATATGTTGAACACAGATAAGTTTAAATAGCTAAGAAAATTTCAAATAAAGATTTCTAAATACAAAGTTTGAAAACTCTAGTTAAGTCATATTAGATGTAGCTAAACCTATCTCAGATATATTCTCTTAAGAATAATTAAAATTTTGTCACACATTTTTCACACTATGACGTGGTTATGTAGTTATGATATTGGGACATATCCAATACAGTTATATTCGTTACTATAATTGTACAGAAGTGATGACTGTAGAGATGTGATGAAATTTCCGTTGAGCTCAACATCGTTATAGGTGTCGAAATAAACACATCAAATCACTAACAGGCTACTCCGATGTGAAATGTGCACGATCCGTCAATATGACGGTTATTGTATTCAAACACTCTGCATCCAGCACTGCTTTTACCAAAACTGCCTTACAATAAAAAATTAGAGGAGTTTTGTGGGATATTTAAAATCATAAATACACACCTAACATTACATTCTACTGATTTTATTACTTTCAAACTTAATAGTATATTCTATTTTTTATTATTAAATTAGAGTGTTTTAAATTGAATTTATGAAAGAAATACACGTTATTATCACTAAATAGTTTTAAGAAATACGTTTAAAGTATAAGTATAAATTATATGAATTATTTATTAAATTTTAATGAACATTAAAATGATATAATGAAAGAAATAATTTTTCATGTATATGTACCTTTTTTATGCAATCTTGGATAAAATCCTTGTCAAGTAATGGCAAAGAACAAGTAAGAATCATAATTTTTCAATAAGATAAAAGATAATTTTAAATATTTATGTTTTAAATCACTTGATGATCACCATTTGTAACAAAATAATAGGGAATTTAGACTCAGAATGACACAATTTTTTTATTTATTTGTTCTGGCAAAAACGCGTAATTTCCCGAGTTGGTTTGTAACTTTACACTTATCCCATTAAAAGTTGTCCTTGTAAAATGAATAAAGGCCTAAGTCCAATAATTAAAATTGTTTTCTTTTGATATTTGGAATAGCGGGTGTCGACCATTCCCATTTATTTTTCATTGCTATTTTAGTGGCTTTTAAGTTAATAGTACTGTACTGGGAGTCTATTTGTCATTTGAATTTTTATAGGTATGTATTGTCAATTGTAATTGTCAAATGAGTCTATTGTAAAATGAATAAAGGCCTAAGTCCAATAATTAAAATTGCTTTCCTTTGATATTTGGAATAACGGGTGTCGACCATTCCCATTTATATTTCATTGCCATTTTAGTGGCTTTTAAGTTAATAGTACTGTACTGGGAGTCTGTTTGTCATTTGAATTTTTTTAGGTATGCACAGTTTAAGAAAATGTTTAACACTTTTTTTTACTGGAGTTTTTTTTATAGCACAGAAATATCGTTTGATAAAAATTCAACAATTTCCATATAACAAACTTCCAACCAGATAAAATCGTCTGCCACATTTGGAGTAAGCTAAAACAAATTATGGGGAGAATCAGTACAAAGAGTTACATTATGTGGCTCAAGGGGGTCGTAGAGTGTAAACTTTATCAAGCGCACTGTCGCATATCTAACGGTTTATAACAGATTAGTTCCGTGTGACATAAGAGCCAAGTCCTCGTTCGTGAATCTGGTGATACTTGCTTACTAGATTGAGGAAATAAAAATGTATTGATACCAATGATAACATTACGAGAACATATCACAAATGTTTTTAAGTGGATAATAACGGAATAAAAAATTCCTAAGGAAGTTAGGTCACGTTTCACTACTTGACAGCGAAATTACTTCAATATTTTAAAATTGTTCAGCTCAGCTAACATGAACGATATTTTTCTTTTCTTTTGCATAGTAAGATAGTTACCAAAAACTGGAAATTAGAGTTTATTGTCATGAAATGGATTGTGTACTAGTGTTAATATCCTTTAAACTATCTCGACGCATATTGTTGTGATCACGGTAGGCCTATCAGTTGGCCCATAACTCTGGCGAGGTGGTCAGCTGATATACGCCATTTACACGTCGAGGCGTTTATTGTGTATGGCTGTGGGGAAACCACACGATCTGTCAATATGACGTTTATTGTATTTTAACCTACTCCACACTCTCTCACTTCATTTATCTGCAGTAACAACCAATATTCATGATATTTTGTTATGATTACGAACATATCGTTTAATTTTTAAATGACCATAAATATTATGAAAAAGTTTTTAAAACTTTAAATAATTAATAGTATACAAGGTGTTCCCACGGTCCAAGACAGAAGTAAAATTAGTTTTTTTATGGAATATTAAATTTAAATGAGAGAAGTAGCAAGGTATGTGTACTCAACTAATAGCTAATAGATAATAGATAATAACTAATAATAATATGAATAAATTAAATGTATAAATATAAATAAATTAAATGTATTGAATAGAATAAATAAAATGAATGCTCAAAAGACTTTGACCTCAACAAATTCATATTTTTACACTAGAAATATGCTATTAAATCCAGGTAAATCACATACAATGTTATTTAAAACTAGGCAATCGAAGATTATTGAAATTGAAAATTTACAAATTAAAAACCAACATTTGGAACAATTGAGCAGCACCAAATTTTTAGGACTTCACATCGATCAAAATTTAAACTAGAATGTACATATTGATTATATACTTAAAAAAATAAGTTCAAGAATTTATATATTACAAAAACTGTCGGCCTACTGTGACGTTAAAACGTTAAAACAAATTTATTTTGCAATGATTCACTGTCATTTATCATATGGTGTAAGCGTTTATGGAGGAACATCAAATAAGAACTTAAAAAAATTCTGAAACTACAAAAAAATCGATTAGGATTATACTGAAACTACGGAAAAGAGAAAGTGTAAGGCATCAGTTTACTTCCCTTAGAATATTAACAATATACAATTTATATATATTTGAGACTATAAAATGGACAATGAAATCAAGACAAATTAGTAATCATCATGAGTACAATACAAGAAGCAAAATTATCTATGAACAACATTGCAAGGAAATATTCAAAAAAAGCCTACATACATGGGAAATAAATTTTTATCAAGATTACCAAAAGAAATATCATCAATTTCAAACATAAAAAAAATTAATATCACGTTGAAGAATTATTTATTGGAAAATCCTTTTTATAATTTTGAAGAATATTTGAAAGAAAAAATGTGAAACCAAGAAAAATTTGAAGTAGTTTTAATATATAGTTGTAATGTATATCAACTTAAAAATTCGTGCCTTGGCATGTAGTTGATGTTTTAAATAAATAAATAAATAGCTAATAAATAAACTTAACTAATAGCTAGTAGTTGTAAAACTCATGAGGACAGTGTATTAAAAAGTGTCGTTACAAAGTTAGTTAATTTTTTAAACATATAAGTAACAAACATGAGATTACTAAATATCACTGGTTTTGATTTTAATAAAAATACAGCAGAAGAAAAGAGAGTTGGACGGTTGCGTAGGAAGATCCATCTCTTCTGTTAAGGTAGCTGACCTGGTCCTAGCGAACACCTTTTCTAAACCTTTAGGGCAACTGTCCTGTTTGGAAATATCCCTCCAACCACGAGGTTAATTGATAAATTTTTTCCCACGGTTTATGTCCATTCCAAAAAGGATCATATGACAAGAAGAGTTTTAATTTGCAAAAGGTGTATGTATGGAACAGGCTAGTTGCTTCAAGAGAAGAGAGAGTGCTCCTAACGCAAAGGCCTGTTTTCAATCTCTCTCTGTCTCTTTTATAGACCTCACTAGCTTGGACTTATTATTAATAAAAAAGGATTGCTTATACATAAATCCTTACAAAGCAATTAATATTTTTTTTTAAAGTTTAAAAAAATAACTTTGTAAACTTAATATAAAAAAAAATATTAAGCTTACGTACATTGCAAGTTCTTATATTCAGAATAACTTGCTGCAAACTCGACCCACAAATATTCAAAAACATTTAAATTGATTATTTTTCTCTTAAATTTTTATTCATTTTCACTAAACTTATTTGATTGAATTGTTCCAACTACCTGAGCCCATTGAACATATGTAGGATTGAATCATTAGCTTTGTTTTCAAATAAATATATAATATTCAGCCACAGAGGTTCTAGTTTTAGTTGCTGATCTTTATATTATAAAATAAACTACTAAAATCGTAAAAATCATGATTTAATAATTTTATAAAAATATAGATGGAAATAGAATCGTTAAATGTCAGTGTGTTCAATAATACATAACAAATACGATGTAAATAATATGATCTAATATATATTAGACATTCCATTTATAATGTTACACGAGATTCAACACTTGTTTAGGTATCACAAAATGGGCTTAGCACTCGGTTTGACACAACGTTATCACATAATTCCATTAAAAGCCAATCATTTGTCACCCGCGCTAACGCGCCTATGAATTTCGGGTAGCAGTTACACGACCGAAACCCGTACCGTAGTCATCGGAAAAACGCAAATCGTGATAAAAGCCTACATCAAAGCTACATAAACCAACATGGAGACTGTTGTCTCCAATGCATTATCATTTGAAGCAGTTAAACAAAAATGTTTACATGGGTTTGGTAGCTATGTGGTTTGTAATTTACTTATTCATATAATTCTAAATTAATTACCGTATAAATCTTTCATATAAATTTTATAAAACATTAATCTAATGTTCATTATGATTGTAAAATGTTATATCATATTTACATTATATCATATATTATATCACATTTGGTATTTTCTTTATTAGATAAGTTACTACATCATTAAATGTAATGTGTGTATATGTTATTATAAGAAAAATTTTTAAATATATTTTTAAAGAAATTTAAAATAAGGTAATATTAAAGTACAACTTATAAGGTATTGTAGCACTTTCTTTCTCTTCTTAATCAAAATGATAAATATTGCAACAAAAGAGACGTTTTTAAATCCCCAAGCTTTCTTCAGGAGACTCATTCTCTTTATTTATGATTTTTGTTATAATAAAATAAAAATGAAACTAAATTTTTCATTAACAGGTAGTTTTTTATGTACATTTATTTTTGTCAATGTATGTTGGAGAGATTTTGCACATACGGTAAATGAATGCTTCAAATGGTAAGGTCTAAAATTTATGGCAGATTTACCTAAATTTTCCTAATTTTACTGCTTAAAATTACGGGAACATGAGGAAAAATTATCAGTGGAAAAAACACTATACATTATATACACAGTTTAACCTTCACAAGTAACGTTTAATCCATAAAATTACGAATAAGTTTATGAATAACAAAAATACAATAATAACTTAACTTGTAAAAGTAGCATAAATAACGAATATATACATAACTGTTTTGAGACAGGGACCTCACATAGTGGGTATTTGCATACCATTATAAAACCTAAATTAGTAAACAAAAATGACGCATAAAGTAAAGATGTACCATCAAAGTTTCCACTTCCAAGTTTACAAAATAACTGAATATATTATTGGATTTTGTTTGTTTAGCAGAAAATATAATAATTATTTTAATTTTCTTAAAATATAAGATATATTTTAATACATGTTTTTTGTGATGTTAAGTAACTTAATCGCTAAGACACTAAGAATGTTTTCCATGGTTAATGTAGAAAATTCTTTCCACAAAATTCTATAATAGTAATTTAAGTTTGGTAATTGGTAAAAAAATTATTATTTGTATATAAGAAAAAATAATTATTATTCATGTCGCTGAGTCACGCTAACGTCAAAAGCATGATCAAAACAGATCAGCTTTTAACATTGTATTCAAACACAGTGATGAATACAGACATTATGCAGAAGCAAATCACCTAAATGTAGTGATATGTCCTTGGCAGGCATTGTTTTGATTGATAATTGATTACTCATAAACGAATAAAAATATATTTATTTATCGTACAATAAATATATATAAATATATATAAAATATATATATATATATATAAATATATATACAACAATAATTAAAAACTTCATTTCATGAACATAAACTGCTATATTTCGTCAAATTTAATGACTTTATCAAGCAGAAAACACACATTTTAAAATAAAAAAATAAAATAAAAACTAATATAAAAACTAGAAAAACAAGGAACATTGTATAAATATTTACATTTTTGGTAATGTTAGTCAACAAAATCACATGCATAGAAATTATTTGATTTTATCTTAAATTCAGCCCATCAGGAAATTTGCTTTTTTAATACTATCTGATGGGCTTGTTCAGATATCTTTAAGTTCAATCTGTTTGAAATTTCATTTGCTTCCTCTTTTATTTTCTTCAGCCCCGTCAACTGGAAACAACTTTCAAATTTTTCTTCATTATGGGACAGGACATGCTTCACTACCGGTTTATCTATTTCTTTATGTACAACACTGAATCTATGTCCTGTCATTCGTACTCTTAAGTTGTTCCCAGTTTGTCCGACGTATTGCTTTTTGCAAAGTTTGCAGTCAAGTTTGTATATGACATTTTTTGTATCACAATTTATATTGCCCTTTATAGGAAAATTGTTTCCTGTTTCTGTACTTTCAAATTGTGACTTATTTGTCATAATATTACAAGTGCCACATCTGGGCTTCTTGCATGGGGCACATCCAGGTTTGGGTTTTTCTTCTGGAAATTTTGGTTTACTTAGCATATTCTTTAAATTACTAGGACGTTTGAATATAACCCTGGGAGACCTGGAGAAAAGAGTGTTTGTTTCAGGCGAGGATTCTAAAATCGGGTAGGCGGTTTTCATTATGTTGTTAATCTTGTGCAAACCGGGATAAAATTTAGTAATAAACTTGGGGTCATTAGAAATGTTTATTTTAGGAATGTCTCTTTTGAAAAATTTGAAAGTTGTTTCCAGTTGACGGGGCTGAAGAAAATAAAAGAGGAAGCAAAGAATGAAATTTCAAACAGATTGAACTTAAAGATATCTGAACAAGCCCATCAGATAGTATTAAAAAGCAAATTTCCTGATGGGCTGAATTTAAGATAAAATCAAATAATTTCTATGCATGTGATTTTGTTGACTAACATTACCAAAAATGTAAATATTTATACAATGTTCCTTGTTTTTCTAGTTTTTATATTAGTTTTTATTTTATTTTTTTATTTTAAAATGTGTGTTTTCTGCTTGATAAAGTCATTAAATTTGACGAAATTATAGCAGTTTATGTTCATGAAATGAAGTTTTTTAATTATTGTTGTATAAAAGTCCTTTGGCATTTATAAATATATATATATATATATAATATATATATATATATATATATATTTTTAAAACATAAAATTATCAAAAGAATTTTTTTTTTTCAAAAAAGTATTAAGTCCGATACATAGCGTAATTTTTTAGAGAAAATAATTTTCTTTCAAATTTAATATAAATAACGTGCTTTGTATTAAGCTTCAACACTATTACGGTATCCAAAAATTACGCCACCTGAAACCTTTTAAATAGTGATTGTACGGTACTGTTCTTCAATCTACAAAGTAACTAATTACTATAAAAGAAAACCATAAAAAAAAATTTGTTTCACCTTGTAATTTTTTAAATAGTAAACTTTTTTTATTTTAGAAGGAAACAATATGCCACACACTTTTACACTTATAGTCTAATAATTATCATATATTTTAAGTATTCGTGTAGACAATGGTATACTAGGATAAACTGATGGGAAATACTTGGCATCGTAACCGGAGAGTTCAGGGATGTTAATCCAAGTTAAGGAGTTAATAAACATGAGAGATATGGAGCTGGAGCATCGCCAGACCGGCGAAGGGTTGGAATATACTGGGACTGGGACTGGGACGATGGGGGAGACGACCCGATTGGAACTCAATGCCACGGTATTCGTTCAAAGATCAACATTGGTTAAGAATTAAATAACAAATTATAATAAATTTATCATCTAACGTTATTTAGTGTTCAATTTTTCCTTATAATTATTCAACAATGATACAAGATACACTTTCGATACACTTTCCCACCATAAAAGAACCGTGATGATCAAAGTCTTAAGCAGATAGTTTTATCAATTAATAATAATATTTCAAAAAAAGCTTATCAAAGGGTATAAGGCTAAATGTTTTTAATCAACTTATTTCCAATACTTGCGGTTTTAATTTATTTTTTTATAGTATCATGACAAACATGATTTGAACCATAACACTCTTAAATCCAAAGTTTAAGCAAAATCTACTCACTAGATTACGAGATCGGTGGAAAATACATCCCGACAGACACTCCTTATATATTATATGATAGACAAATATTTTTCAATATTGATGATATTTTTCATAAGCAACCACGAATTTCATTAAAAAGTTTATTACATGGAATACCGTCATTATTCCCGTATCGCTGTTTAAAATGTATGAAAACCGTTCAAGCTGTTCTTTTAAGGTCAGATTTATTCATATCAACAAAATTGTAGGCTTTTTTGTCTTGATAGAATTGATAGACGGGTAAGTAAATTGAAAGTAAACTATTGAACAACATTGTTTCACAGCTGAGTTTGAGAGTTTCGGGAGAATCTGATAAACGTGATCTTGAACGACCCCCCAGAGTGAGATGAACTGTTCCTCTAAACGGACTTAACTTCTGATGGTATCAACAGGCTCTACACTGATTCTATGAAATGCAGTGTCTACAGAAATTACGATAATCTATGCGCCTTATAAGACATCTCTGTAGACATTTACAATTATTTGTTTATAGTATGAAATCTTTGTATTGGACCTATAATAAATTATGGATTAAAGTGGCAGTAGAGTGGTTCTCTAAAATATTTGGCCAGAGAAATTTGTTGTACGCTTTATTAGTCTCTTAGTAGGTTATTAGTCTTAGACTTATAACAATAAAACCATCTCGTCAGTTTAAAATTAGGCTTAAAATATAAAAATTTTTTTTATAAAATAAACAGAAAATGTTTTTATGTATCCTCAACGTTCGGGGAATAGAAATTTTTTCTCAGCTTTTGGATTGCAATTAGTTGTTTGATTTTAAATACTTACGAGGGCCGTTTTTTCAACCTCTGATGGGCTATAAATAAAAGGCATTTCATGTAAAACAATAATTTTAGTACCAAAAGATTGGTACACTTAAGGTTTCTTTTCGTCATAATCTGTGGATAATTCACATAACTCATATCTGTAGACAAGGTTTTCAATACCCTCTTCAAAGATAGTTGCCGCCGGTCGGGAATTTCCCATTCAGAGCAAAATTCCAACAAAACATTTTTAAAAAGTTCAAACAATTTTTTTAAAAGTTCAAAAAATTTAAAAAAGTTCAAAAAATTTAAAAAATTCAAAAACAAAAAATAAAACATTTTGTAGAAGAAACAGTAATGGTGAATCTGTGGTTTTCTTTAACAATTATTTTTAACTTATTTTATTGGTTACTCATCACACTAAATTAAAAATAAAACTTTATAAATAAGTATATTTCGGCTTAATGTCTAAAGCCATTTTCAGCTTTTCAACAAACAAAATTTTATTTTTTATTTATTTCTATTTCTTTTCAGTTTATTTATTTATTTCTTAAGTTTTATTTTTTATTTAGTGTGATGAGTAACCAATCAATAATTTATGATTGATACCATCACGACCAACACATACCGTAAAGAATTTAACAATTCTGTCAACCCGTTAAACCAGGTCCTTTCAAATGGTCGTCTCAAATTACCTGGTTCAAACAATTGACAGAATTGTTAAAGAAAACCACAGATCCACCATTACTGATTTTTCTACAAAATTGTTAAATATTTTTTGTTTTTTAATTTTTATTTTATTTTTCAACTTTCTGGTATTTTGTTGTTGTCGAAATTTTGCTCTGAATACGGAATTCCCGGCCGGCGGCAACTTTATTTGAAGGGGAAATGAATTCTTGTCCACAGATATGACTAATGTCTAAATCTCTTCGGGAATTATTTATTATGTGGGTAAATTTTAAAGGTTAAAAAACTTAAGGAAAGTATGAAACACAAAGGCTGATGCACAAATAAGTTTAAAAAGATAGTTTTTGTATTTTAGTATCTAAAAATTAGTTTATACTGCGTAGTAGGTGCCAATAAATAACATTAACATTTTAATAGTCCTTGTAAAATGTACTTAAAAAAAGTAAATCAGTTGTTAAAGCGATTTGTCAAAACTACAGAGGTCTATAACTAACTGTATTCAGGGGTGCCATGAGAAAACATTATACCGTATCGTTTGTCACTTACGATCCCCCAGAGTGAGATATAAAGCTGCTTTAATTTTACTTATTTGTAAACTTCATATTTGTACCATCTTAACCCAAAATATTACAACAATTTGGAATTTTTCCTGTGTCTAAATTAAGTAGGTTGTATAATGTTGAATGGCTACGGTAACATTATTAACTAAATAGCTTAGGAAACCCAAGTTAAAACACTATATTCCTACTCAATTATTTTGGCAAGGTGATGGTGAAGATAAAGTACTATTTAGTATTGACAAAACTGTTAGCTAACCCCAGGCGGGGTGATAATAACAATAAACGGGCCCGACTGATTGAATAAAATTGATGGAATTAATTCGTAAAAAAGAACTGTTTTTATTACACTCAGTAACAATGGGGCTAATATCCACCCACATAATATTTTATTTCAGTTGGTATAAAACGTAAAGATTTTTAATAAAACTGTTTAAATTCGCATACATTTAGAATATTTAAATAAATTCAAGAAAATAACTGACAAATATATATATATTTTTTTTCTTTTTCAAAAACAAAGGAAAAGATTTACCAGTAAGAGGAATTGTAACTTGCTCTAGCTATTAAAAGAAAACATTTTTTCTCACGAAATTGTAATACTTTAATCAAACTCAAGAAGAAATTCCATTTCTTATGAGGATTGCTTTAAACCATGATACTTAACAATAATAAAACACACGTGACCGTTCAAATTCTGCAGAGAATCAGAGTAGAATATATTTGGCCGTGCGCCAATCCTTGTCTTCCACTGTTTACCATCAGCTCACTGGTTTGCTTAACCACACCCATATTTTCCTGAAAGTACTCGTGTTGCTTTTCATTTTTAACCTTTGTATTTTGAAACTTTTGTCTGTCGTTTCGCAGTTTTTGTTTTCTTAAATTGATTAGACGTGATGTTTTAAATTGTGTAAAAACATAATTGAGTTAAATAATTTGTGTAAACCACTCGATTCAGAATTTATTGTTCAAGTCTTAAACAATATAAAATGTACTTAAGTATATTAATTTATGTGCTTATCAGTTTTATATATTTCTATCAGTTAAAAGCGGATAAGGTAATATTAACAATTAATTTCAGGGTAAACATCTTAGATTTTAGAAAGTTTTTTTTTTAATTTCAAATATATTTTATTGTTCAGAGCCTATTTCAAAATGTGATTTTAAACCAATATGTTGCATTTTTGCTTAATATATTGAAGAGAATCATAGTTTCAACAGAACTGTCTATTTAAAAATACCTTATTTGCACAAATTTCATTATTAAATTGTTGAGTTATTATTTTAATGATTGATTATATGATAATCATTATGAAAAATACAAACTAATGGATAACCATTGTGAAAAAATGACGATCTAATATTTACAGTTAAAATAAAACCAAGCAACCAATATCCCTAATAAAAAGCAATCAGGTACAATTTCTTTGCAATTATCTTGATAGTTTCATCCACGAAATAAACAAAAATATGTTAGTGATTTTAGTTAACAAAATGGAAAAACTATCAACAGCCTCCGTCGACGGGACCGGGACTGGGACGATTCTCCGACCGTCAGCAGTCCCGTCACGTTGCCGTCCAAATCGGGTCCGACGATGATTGCGCACTTACCGAGTCTTTTGCCACTTTACATTCAATTGTCAAAGCGGTAAGGCACGATTATCCCTACAATCTTTTTTATTTCACTTTATTGTTAAAGAAAAAAAAAACTAGAACAAATTATATTATACATATCTAAAATATGTTGATTGATGAACTAAACGAATCCTTATATTTTAATATAGAAATTTTTTGAACAATACTCACCTGACGTAAACACCGAAATTAAACTATTTTCATACAACTTCAACTTAGAGGATGATTCACAGCCTATGTGTTTAAATGGATTCAATTTTGTAGCTCATCTTACTAAACATATATAAAGCTACATTACAAATCACAAACAATCGTTTTGTTTGATACTAGTGTTAGAAGTTGAACTGGATTATAATTTACCCAACCCGCATCAGAGTAGAGCAAACTTATTTTCATTAATCTGCATATTTGAGAGTAAATATCCATAATGAACATCTAGCCAATATTGACGGCCTGTGGTCCTCGCGGGAAAATAAACATTCGTAAATGGGGGCTTGCCAAACAGAATTGGCCAATACAGTAATGGAACTAGTTCATAAAATCAATTACGTTTTTAATTCTAAATATCGTATTGTCATTGCAAAGTTAACTGCATAGTTTATATTTATACTTATTGTATCAGTAGCTAACCTTTTTACCCTTTTTAAAAGCTCTCACAATGGATTCGAAAAGAGTGGGTAATGTCAAAAGTGATCACAGAAAGTTGTATACGGTACTTTAAACGACACATTATAAATTAATAAATACAAACATCGTCAGCTTTATTAGCTCATACATGGTTCAAGACTGTTTGTAGAACTGTGCTTTTTTTGTAAATTCTTAAGACCAATTTTGTAAGAGGACATTTCTATTTACATTTTAGATATAACAACAAATCTTATCGTCTAAGACTTCGTCTCCACATTACATTTTCTACCAACAAAACCATTATTGATTTAAATTAATTTTGAATATTATTCTTTGAGTTCAAACTCACAGGGAACTCCTCCAAACGTAGTTGCTACCTCCTCATACGTTGTTACTTCCACCCACGCGCGTTTTAACCACACATCTCTATTTAGTCTGCGTAAATGTTTGTCACCTGTAACGTTTGAACCTAGACTTCCGTAGATATTATAGTATTATTTAAACGTATTTACATTCCTCAATAAGAGTTTAATGTTATGATGTAGACGATACTGAATTACTGAATATGAACCTTTTTAGATCGTATCTTTAGGCCCTTTAAGAAAAACATAGATTTTAGAGATAAACTATAAATACCGACTAAATACCCTTAAAATATTGACAATTACACCTGCCAAAAAATTATTAAAATGTTGTGAATATTTGGGTCTCTAGATCATACATCCTAACAACAAAAAGAGGAACATACCTAGAGATTAGTCCCAAAACTGTTAACAGTTGGATGAAACTAAAACAATTACTTTTAGAAAACTTTTTGAATACATCGACTTTTCCTACAACAACTTTAATTTCCTATGTGTCATCTATAATGATAAAAATTGAAGAACTAGATATTTGTGTTTTAAAATTTATAAATGGTTAGACATTAAATGAAACGGAATTTGGAATCTAGATAATTTCTGCTGATGATTCTTGATACAAAATTGAAGTCTTTTTTACAAATGGTTCTTTTGAACCATTCATATTACAATTAAAAAGTATTCTACCTAAAATAAAATTTTATAATATATTTTCCTGTTATGATAAACATAACAGGAAAATATAAATATATAAATTTACAAATAAATATATCTAAATAAATATTTGACTATTAATTAGTATTAATTATTATATTATAACTTTATTTTTCATGTCTTAATTATAACAATTTATGTATAGTGGTTAAATAATCAACCATGTAGAAAACATATTTAGTAGAATTGTAAAAATGTTAATCAACATTCATACATTCTTCTTTGAACGATACTATCAAAATAATTAAAATAATCGACTATTAGCAAATTGAATTATATTACCAACATTTCCTTAGGCCTCTTGGCCAGTGCCGTGTTTTACTGCAAAAACACCCGCAATGAAGATACAACCAATATTGACATGGTCCCCGATCCATGTGGGAAAATAAACATATGTCACTGCGACATGCAGGCCCCGACATACTACACTGTCAACTCCTCGTCGAGTCGGCCTGTGTGTTTAATTCCAGACGTGGGAATGCGGTTATTTTATATTTACAACTAATCTAGTATTATATATAAGCATTTAAAATCCCAAACGTCTCATTTTTATTTTTTACCTAAGCTATTTAAGGCGCATAAAAAACACTGATGTTTTTATTTAACAATTACCTTGAATATGTTTTTAAAATTTATTACGATTGGACTTCTTTAGCGATTTGAAAAGATTTACAGTTAAAAATGTTTCCACTGTTTAATTGAAAACAATGGTGTTTTTACTTTTACTTCCACACATAAAAAACGATTAGCATGTACGTACATTGTTTGCCATCATAGTGGTTTAGTTTGATGCAAAATCACCTCAAACCTTTTGAATGATAACATTTGAGCATGTCCAAAAATCCACATGAATTAACTATATAAGTAATATTTAAAACACAAAAATAAATAACTATGTAAAACTCAGAAAAATACACGATTCCCATTCATTACTAAATAATTATGATTATTATCATCCATAAAAAATTAATATTGGGCTAAAACTTGTTTGCTACAACTCGTTGAAATCATTGATAAGAAGTGTTCAAAACTGATGCTTTTAAAAATAAACGTGGTTCAATAAAGTTGTAATAATAAAAAAATTATACAGGAAAACGGTCGAAATATAATTGATCGACGGAACTCGGTATAGGCCACTAGATTCGTCGTTGTTTTCTCATACACGGAAAATCCATTTGCGATGGAGACTGTTTATACTTCCCTTCTTTGTGGGAACAATCGCATCGGATTTAGACATTTTCATATTATTTTGTTGGCAAATGGTCTTGAAAATATCAAATAGTTTCTTTTTTATAATTTTATTAGGTGTTGCGCTTAACTGTTTTTCAATTTTGTTGAAAAAAATGAGGTTCTCTTCCCTGTTCACTTTAATGTTTACTATAAACAATACTGATGTAAATGATATATAAAGGATTAAGCTAACCAGACAATATTCCAAGATTGAAGTACTAGGCTGAGAGCTGGTTGAGGTGCTAAACACTATTTTATTAAAATATGCAAGAGTAAAAGTATATCGAATAGTTTTAGAGCTAACATCCGAAAGATACTCTGCTTTCCAACTTTATTTTGATATAAATACATGGTGACAATTATGTCTAGAATACCTTTTTAAGTTTTTTTTTTCTAATTACAACAAGGAAAATTAACAAAGCCCAACATTCACTAATTCATCATGACTGGTCTCAGTAACAGACATTTGTATTCAATTACCAAACATTCTCACTTAGCTACTACGGTTTTAAGCACAGCGACACATAAAAATTTCTTCTTTATTAATGCTTCAATATGAACGTGAATTTTGGAAAATGTTGGTGTTGAGGCAGTAAAAGTAAACTTTTAGCGGATCTCCTGTGGCATTTTGTTCAGAATTAGAGCCCTTAAAGAAATCTATTTAATAAGGCTGGGACAAAAATAGTCTCCTTCTTTGCCTCTAATGGGGACATCCCCGATATAATTTTAATTTATGACTAAGTTTACATATTATTTTTTATTTTAAGTTAACATATTGGCATTTGTAATTTCCATAATTTGTAACTGCTCAGTAATTCTTTATAATTGCTAAATATATTTTTCGTTAAACATTTCAAGTGGACTATAGTGTCCGTGGAGCTCATATAGAAGTAGTATATGTGAAGTTGGTCGCTTGAAAACGAAGCCCTACAGAGATTGTCCGATCTTTGTCATATAATTAATTTTTTCTCGTGGGTCTTGTGTAGTGAGCATTTCGTAGCAAAACCTGGCGGGAAATTGTCCGTGCTTCTTTTACATGAAAAGTCGGGATTAATCAAAGGAATCTTTGGAATGAAGATCTTAATTATTCTTCAAACATCAAATTATGTTTTTAAGTAGCCTTTCATTGGCTTATTACGATTACTATTCAAAACCAAAAATATAATATTGGAATAATTAGCAATAATTAAAATTTTCATGTAAATTTCCATGAATTGCATTGCCAAAATGCTAACAAGAGTAAAGAAAACATAGTCTGAGAGATAAGGCATGACAAGACAGAGGAAGATCACAAAACAACGGCACCTAATGTGATTCTGAACTCCAGGATTGTAAACATAGAGCACATCTCACTTGGACTCCAGCCAGATCTTGTTCCGCAAATGTCCTTTCACGATCTTCTTTCTTAATGAAAGAATTACCATGGATTTACAGAATTCAAAATTTACTAACATTAATAAGACATCAATACATTGATACATCAATAAGACACCAATATGAGATTAAAATCACCTCCAAGTCTATAAAACAGTATATTATGATATTACACGTGTTTCAGACAATATAAATATTCAGTCCTATAGAAGTATAATTGGGATTGCCAAGAAAAAGAATGTGAATGTAATGAGTGTCCGTATTTGGGTTAGAAAAAGAATTGTGGCATGATCCATTATTTTAAAATTGAACTGTTTTAATTTACAACGATAAGTATATTTACTACAATAATATTCAAAGTTGTATAATATACTATTTAGTTGAATAAAACATAAGAGATTCATCTTTCCATGAATGGAGATTGGAATTTGGAGGGAAACCAAATGAGTTTTTCATTGAATGTAGCATTTCTAAAAGCAGGTTCGTAAGCCTCTTCCTGTTGGATAAAATAAATTTCAAAGGTCTTAAACCTCGGGGGGTTCCAAACTCCAAATTACTCTTTCTAATCTTAAACCTAGAGTCATCAAGTAAATATCTACGAGTAATGAGACTTTATCAATAGTATTAATTAACTACTAAAATATACACAGTTCGTTATGAGTATACATAAATGTGTTTTTGATTTGCTAAAACTAGTTGTTTATCGGAATCTAAATATTCTTTAAAGTTGTGAAGCATGATAAATAAATAAATGATACATCTGAAAATCTACAAATATTATTGTACTCTAAAACAAGCAATGTTTGTAAAGGCAAAATTTTTTTGCTCCACGAATTTTTGATTTTTTGGTTGGTCCCTTGTCTGGGAAAATCCCTTTTTCGTTCTAGAGCCCTTTAAAGTTTCTATGTTATTTTTATGGAGATTTTTAAATTGAACAAAAATCTACTGATAACTTTAGATATAAACCAATGTGTTACATCTTTAACCTGTAGTTTAGGAAAATTATACCAATGTGCAACACTCTTCGGCCTGGCGAGTGAGCGAAGCGAACGAGCTCACCTTGCAAAAAAGAGAGCGAGTGAGTGGAGCAAACGAGTTTTGTGTCAGAACGAAAGTAATAATTTTATCGAGCTTAGGCTCGGTCCCCATGGTACTCACATTTAAAACGAATAAATGCATGGTTGTATGAATTTATGTAATTTATGCTCATAAGACTACTGTTCTAACGTACCTTAAGTGTTTTACAACTATTTTTTATACATGAGGGTTGGGGAGTAGGAATATTCACTTAAGTCTGATATGATACTATTTTGCCTATAAAGTGCAGTGAAAAGTCCCGGTACGGCTTAGTAATTTTCAGAATCCATTTAGTCTGAGTAATAAAACTTCGTTTATTGGTATGCTCCATTTCAATATAATTTTCCATATTTGATGGGTTCTTTACCTCTCTAGGGTTTTAAAAGTAAGAGATACTCCACAAGGAGCCAAAAACGTCACATTAATAATCTAGGTGAGTAAAAAAAATCCCGCAAAACCGACCTATAAGGGATGACCGAGTAGAAAATGGTAGGCAATAAAATTTACCATTAAAAAATATTGGTACACAATAGGTCCTGATTAGAAATAAATTCCCTTTCACATTATGCATGGCATAGGTATAGGCCATGCATATTTCTATACTACTTCCTTTAGGGAATGGACATAGTTCAAGCTCGTTTTAATAAGCTTTTGTTAATATCGTTTTGTGTTCACAGTACTGCATGTGTGAGCTAGTATAACGGCAATCATAGTGTTAAAACAAATTGTCAACACATTTAAACCTTATTATCAGCCTTTTAAATTATCAATCATGGCTGTTAACGCCTGTAAACCATCTTCGATATAAAGTGATAAACAGGTTCATTTAAATTCCTCCTCCTCCACCCTTTCAATGTGATTAATGACGGGGCGACAAGATGTTTCTAAAGAGACAAATTGAGACGCAGTTGTGATGAATAAAGATGAGATGTGATATTATAATCCTCGGTTGTTGGGGACATTTTAATTCATCTGAAAGAAATACTGATTTAAAAAAAAGGATAGATGAAAAACTTATTGTAGCCAAAAACAAACAAACTTTTTCAGTAAACATAAATTAAAAGTGAATTTTAATTCTCTAAACATTAAAAATAGTTGGCTTTTATTTAGTTTTACACTTAAAGAAATTTCCCAAGAAATCGAACCTTATCCCACAAACTTATGCCCTAAATAATTAAGTACTCTAGTTTTACTAAACCAATATACATTTACATACACAATAATATTTCTTAAATAAACAATATCGGAAGGGATATACAATGTTTTATAATATTCTATAAAATACAATATGATGTTCGGCTACCCAAGGCAGGTGTAAGAGTATGCACAGCTGAGGTGACGCGGATGTGTCTAAGCATCCAATCTACTTAGGTTGAGTTACGTTCAGTTGGTTAACGAGACTTAACTAAAGGCCAGAATCCCTGATCGTACGTGGAGTCCTTCTAGTTATTTATTAAAAATAAGTTATTTGGTTATAATATTTCAATGTAGCAAATATTTCGAAAGTTTTTATTCATCAAAGAAAAGTTATATTTTTACAATTAGGAAGAATATATATATATATATATATATATATATATATATATTTAATGCAGATTAACAAATAGGTAGTGGTCATTTGTTAAAATATATTTCGTACAAAACTGTGATTTTGTTTTATGGTATTATTAGAACTTGTAGGTCGTGCTTAAATATTACGTAGATTTATTATATTTTACTTGTGTCCATAAACTTGAAAGAATCTATTAGTTGTATTCGTAAACATGTTTATCAATATATTAAATAAAAACTATTACTCAACCATATATCACTGCTCATTCTTTGACTATTAGTAAAAAAAAGTATTCATACGGAAATATTAGTTAGATGCTAGGCTTTCTATGGATGGTCGTCAATACTTGGCGCTAGTATTGTCCTGATTGTAATTCAACTTTTAATTAAAATTATTTACTCATTTCATATCAAATATAAATTTTAATAAAAATTTTATATTTCAATATAAAATTTTGCATGGGGAAACTTTACTTTTTTATTTATCCTTATGAAAAAATATTTCCAAGATTATTATTTTTTTAATAGTTAATCCTCAAATCATCAATTTAATATTCTTAAATTTAATAGACTTTTCTTATATAGAAAATTTTACTTCAGTAATGTTCCTCCACAAATATTAAAATAAATTTATTGCAGGTAATGTTAATGATCAATTGTCAAAATACTCTATGAAATATAAAGTCTCAATCTATCTTTACATTCATTAGGCCCTTACAGTAAACATTTTAGTTTTACAATTCCCTACAAGACCTAAGCATGAATAACTGTAATTGTGCACTCTTATGACTATAAAAAAATTAAATTATTTTTAACCCTTCCTAATTCGTAATTCACAATGTGTGAACCGCCTATCCTTCTTTGAAAGACCACAATCAACGAACAATCCGTCATTAAAAGGAGGTAAATAAATAAACCCTTCTAATCTCTCAAGTTTTAAAGGGCAAAGTAAAGAGAAGTTAAACCAGATTAGCCAATCTCGTCGTGTAAATTAACTCTGTAACGCGAAAACCGAGTTTCCGGATCCTAACTAGGTCTCAGACCAAACCATTTCCCGTTACCAACGGCCTCTCTTGCCGCTGCGAGATGCAACTTTAACTTGATTGTCTAGACACGTTCACTTTACACATACACTGAAACCAATTATTAAACTTAATTTATAAGCAAACTTTAGGCCTAAGTTTAAGATTTTGGCTCTATATAACGCAAATTTAACTGCTGATTATATTATATTATAATGTATAATATAGTATTAAAAAAACGTACGAAAATTACTTAATGTTTGCAATTATGAAATTATTTCAGCGCGTTTGAATTTTACACAAACAGTATACGTACCGAACAAATTAAGTAAAAATGTAATGCTACTAAAAACATCAGTAAAGTTTAGGTATTGTTAATGTGATACAGAACTATTTTTGTGAGTAGTGAGTAGTAAATTTTTGTTTCGTCATGCAAGGTTTTATAACATTAAAAATTAAATGTTACTAATTTTTAATTTGGTTTTTTGTACAGGGTATATTTATTTTAAATTCAAAACCTATATTGCATCATTGATAGATCATCATCTACATTATCCACATCATCAGTCATTATTGAATTTTTTTGTGACTCATCTCAAGATGTTGCTGAGATCCAGAGAGTGCATCAGCGTGATACAAAATGCATCTAATGTACCTGAATATGATTTATTATTAAATATCTTATAAGTTTAAGTTATCCTTTGGATTTCACCATCTTAGGTTTCTAAATAATTACAATTTTCACCCGATGTCCATCTGTTACTGCATAGGGAGACTTTCCTTTCAGTGAAAACAGTATAAGTGATAAATAAGTATCATTTATATTAAATATTTTTTCTTAATCTTTATATAAAATAATGCATTAATAACATAGATAAATTATAAAAAGATATAGTATATTTTTCAATAAAATTAAAAAAGAAATACTTAGTTATATATAATGCTGACAGTAAGTAATACTTGTCATTTGTAAATTTAATTTTAATAGATATTTTTATTCAACTTGAATTAAGTACTAAATATTTTTAGTACTTAATTCAAGTTGTTAATAATAAGTATAATAATAATGTTAAGTTTATTTAAATACTCAATACTATCCAACACTATTAAAACAAACAAATTTTGCTTCGCCCTAAATATTAATGCTCGCCAGAATGAAAATCCAACCAAATATCTGAAAATGTATGATGGAATTTCATATTGGTGTTATGATTGATAATACTTTCAGTTAAGTATCATACTGAATTAAAAGAAATATAATTCCCTTACCCAGTGACCATTGTAAATTAACTATATTTACTGCAATACACTTACTCGATATGTTGAAAAACATTTACACACAAAAGCATTAAAACTAATATTTCAAATGCATATGTAATTATTAAAACCTATAAATGGAAATATTTAATGGAAAAGATAAAGCAAACATAAATGTTTTGTCTTACATTGCGATAGATAGCGGATATTAGGCTAGTCTTTGAAACTAATCTTCGGGTTAAGAAGGTTAATTAAGATTAAGTTTAACTAAAAAAAGACTGCATGTGCAAAAGTTGCAACAAAATTTGCAGCAACTTAACTCCATGTTATGACTATATTTTTTAACTGATAAAGAGCTCTTGTTACTTATTAGTGTCTCGCTGACTTCTGGTTACTTTGATCAGTCTCCGCAGTGCACTTGACATTGATACACGATCGACGAGACATTCGAATGTAATTTTTTATATGAAGAGGATTTATTTATTTAGTAATAATTCCATAATTATAACTATCCATTTATTTATTTAGTAATAATTCGTGTTCAATTGTTTTATCATACTAAAAATCTATTTCAGCTTGCGTATGAAACATGGATAATAAACTGATATAATTAATTTTTGTGTACAAATATAATTAATATTAAAATATTATAAAAATATAACCACCAGCAACTTGATAATCTCATTAGATAAGGACAAAAAGGTACTTTAGAATTTGTTATTTGTTATTTTTTGCATCTTCTGAATTCATTCACTTGTCAAAACCAATTTATTTTATTTTTTTTATAGCTACATAACCATAACACTAAGAGGGATATAATAAAACAGTTGGAAAAATCAATTTTTCTTTCGAAACCCGTTAAAATATTTAAAATTATTTTACAAGGGCTGATTATTCTTCATCCACCTATACGCGTTTAACATACATCCTGCTTGTTTTAGGTTTCATCCACAAAAAATAACCATCTAAAGTTTCATATTTTTTATATGCAGGCACATTCATTTAAATTTTTGTAAATAAGATTATCAACTATAATTTTACTGTCCGTTCATATATTTTAATGTCAATTAATAAATGCTCTTAAAATTAAAATCCATATTAACAACAAGATATTTAAATCGTATTTATAAAGTAATCTATATAATAAAGCAAAACATCAAACAGCTTTTTGAAAATGTAGGTTTTGCTTTTGTTCCCCTAGGGCTGATCCCCTTTACCATATTAGATTTTACAATGGGATTTAGCTTTGTGTTAAGGTTAAAATTATTCTACCGTTGTTAATGAAAGTATAAATGTAGTGAACTATTATTGAATTTATTTTTATTGACCCACAAAAGGAAAATCACATCGTACTATATACCATAAAGTCTGTTCTATGTTATATTGAATAGGTATACTATACAATTTATTTGTTACACGACCTTTTATAAAACATACAGAGAAGTAATGTTATAAATTGAGCTTTATTTACGATTCCTTACAGCAGTGGTATTCTAGATTCGTACAAAAAAGGATTACTTATAACAACACAAAGTAGATGAAAATTATTACAATATTTAAAATGTCTTCGGTCATTAAACTATTACTTTTATAAATTTCTTAATACGTCCAAAAAGTTCTTTATAAAGTTAAAAGTTCTGTTATGTACTTTTGTATAAGTACATAACAGAACTTTTACAATACAATGGATACTTTGATATTTTTTATTTTGAAGTTGTACTATATTTAACACTCTTAGATGACTGAAAAATAGTAATCAAGCTCTTATGGCGATAAAAATAAAAAATAAATCATCATCATCTTCTCAATTTACGGCTCAGGCCATTGAAATTCTCCTATACGAGGAGTATCTTGGCGATGTATTCTCCACTATCTTGAAATCTAGCTGGTAGATTTTGCTTGAATTTGCATTTAAGAGCATTTAGCCCAAAAATTTGTTTAGAAATAGCCTTAACTCCAGGGCAAACAATTTTTGTATAAACTTTGGTTTTAAAGTATTAATTTTTCACGTTGGTCTCATCGGTTGCCATTTTCGTAACAACGATAGGTACAGAAAATTAGAAGAACAATACTTTTTACAACAGCATTCTATTTAAACAGCTGTTTCTGTGAAGGAGTATAGTTGGTTGTTGGTGTAAAACTTAATAGCCTGTATACCATGATATTGTAACAAAAGGGAATTAAAACTAATGTCAACCCGGTACTTAATATTATTTTTTAATTTATAAAACACGTCAGTAAAAAGTCATGTATTACATTTATGTTTTCTATTTTTTTGGGAGTGGCAGGAAAATGCAGCTACGCATACAGTTGGCTAGCCTGTAGTGTGGGACTACCCTTGTTTTCCTAGTATGAAATATATGATTATAAATTAAGAAAAGAAATAACATTTGTAAATTTGTTTGTAATTTTGTGCCTAAAAATAAATTAGTTATTTAAAAAATATATAATTAAATTAATTTTTACTTGAGAAACCAGGTCAATAAGAGGAAATATGTACCAATGAAACTGTCGGAGGAAAGTCAATATTACGACCCTCTCAGGCAGATTAACTATAAAACAGTTACAACTGTAGAAATGTGTCGCCACTGCGCTGGCTTCCAAAGTACGAGTAGCTTGGTAGAAAGTGCTCTAGAAACCTGTTATTTATTTTTCAAAGTATTTTTAAATAGTGTATTTATTGACCATTATTAAACGTTATAAAGCATTAGTTTTAGTATAAATTATCATAGTGCTACTAAAGTTAATTGATAGTTTAGGTTGCCTAAACTTTAATATTTAAGTCTTGCTCAATGCCATCCAAATATACTTTTAAAACTCGATTGTACCAGCGTACATAAAGTGCAAAATACTATGTATTACCCAACATTAATGTACAATATTTAATAATAACTTTGTTAGGTAACTATTACTTGAAAATAGTATTTACATATAAAAAAAAATTGGGGTTGAGATGTTGTTGAAATAAGCATATATAATAATTTTAATATTTTAAAAAAATTCAATATTTTAATATTTATTAATGATATTATTGTTATTTAGTTGGTTAACAGTTAACTACCTCTGATTAATGACCCCTTTTCAGCAGCCTTCTCATCGGCATTCTCGCAGGCTCCAGCCACGACAGTTAATAATAATAGCGAGATCTGGACCGTGAATACTGATCATATCTAGGAGAAATGGGAGTTCACAATTGTCTTCCGCGTCCACAGAAGTAATGCAGTTTGTAGCCTAATGTGAGGTACTTATAAAGTAAAAATTTTACACCTTAATACAATTAAATTACACTTGTAATTTAGTGGTGTATCTCAATTTTGAACTACTAATTCTTAAATACTATGCTATCACAACTACAACGGTAACATAACAATGTTATGCTTTTTTTAACAACTAAGCTTATATGAGCCAGAAATATGTTATGACTGTAAAAAGTAATTCCTAAGACTTTAAGCTATCTAGGCGTGTTTTGAACAAATACTGATATTTATTATTAATTGATAAAATTAATTTTCCATAAGAATGTCATTGAAACTTTGATGTCCTGTAATGAGGAGACCTTAAGCCAGTTCGAATTACTTGTTCTTAGCTAATAGCTATGAGCGAAAATTAACGTCCAAACAAATCGCAACTCTGCATAGCCATTGGGATTCTCTGGTACGATTGTGAGAGGTTTTTGATAAATATTTATAACATAGAATATGACACAGTAAGTATGATACTGTCAATCCACTAAACTTGTAGTTACATATGTTATTTATAAATTATACATTTTAGATGGTAGCCTTATTTCTTAATTTGTAAAAAAAATTATGAATGAACTTGACTTGATACGTGGCCACAACATGTAAGAAGTAGGCAAACTAAATGTCCCATACGAATTGTTCATCAATTTAATAATCAAGAAACAAATCTCGTAAAAATATTACTACACTGACGATACAGTAAGAATCCATCTTCTTAATATTAATTAATTAACATGGCATTTACATAATGTTTTACTTTAAATGTAAAACTGAGTCAAATATTATTTGAGACAAAATGATCGAATGATGTATATTTAGGCATGAAAGCTTCCCCAAAAGTTAGTTGCCTTTACTAATGAGTTCATTAATGATGTTAGAGAATTGGAATAATAAAATAAATTATATTTAAATGTGAATAATTATATATACGTGAAGTCTTTTTAGTTCCCCTATCAGGAGAGAGTTGAACAAAGACCCTAGCCGAACTTAATTACACACAAGATTGAGTCTAATCCTTGTTCAGACATGGTGCGGCTCCTCCGTTAACTTTCATGACATTACTCCGTAGCCAGCTCCCATACTTCACCAGCCTTGTGCTACGTAAGTGTAGCATCTCTTTACTATTCAAAATGTCATACATAAGATAAGTATCTTATAATAATCATAATTTAATTGAAAATATAAGCCAAATCGTCTACTCCTAAAATATTTTCTTACGCCAATGATATTATGTATAAATGATAATTTATCTATGGACCTTGATTCTCAAATATCTCGAGAAAGATGTAGACTATTAGCCTTTGACACATCATAAATAGTAACCATATGAGTTACCTGTGTTTTATTGTTTTTCGTTCCATAAAATTCTTATTGTATTTTACTCAAAGGCGATAGTGAAATATCAATATGCGAAATGGAAATAGTTTATAATATTCCGAAAATTAGTAAAAATAAAACCAGATTTTCCGTAGATTCGATAAAATGACCCAGATAAAGGTGATCACCATCCTATGCCGTATCCGGAGCAAGTTTAGTGAAGGTACCAGTAGTACTGTGATGGTTATGAGGCTAGTAGTGTACAAGAGCTGGCGCGGGGCCAACCAAGATGTCATCCATGTTTACTGCCTAGCTCTTGGTGGCTAAATGGGCCGGCTTTGTGGTGCTCCACTGTCTTGCTCCCTCTATCTCTCTTATCTTCTGAATCTTGTTGTGTAGATGTTACTGGTGAATGTTATGTTAGTCAGCTCAAATTAGAGTTGTTATGGACCCGCGATTTGCCATCAGAATACATTGCGTTACAAATGTTGAAAGTCACAGTTTTAGAAAGTGTATTGAGTTATTTTGCGTATTTACGAATTTACCTTCATCCTTTTCACTTTCCTATTAATTGAATCTTTTAATGGTTTTAAAAATCGCTTAAGTCGCTGCAGGCTAAATTAATATTCTATTTGGCTTAAACAACGATTGATTAGGTAAATTTAAGATGGTACAGAGACTGTTAAGGGAACTTTATTTAAATGCGACTGTTATGATATTTAATATTGGTTATTGAATTATCTTGAGGTAAAAAATTATTGCACTATTTCTGACGCTTTGTTGCCATACAAGTCACATAAAAAAGTGTCGATATTTAATTGACGTACAATTTAACACTTGGTATAGCGTTAGGACTGTAACTTTATGTCTTTATCTCTTAATAACTTTAACTTTAACTTTTTAACTTTATCTCTTAATAACAACATAGCTTATTGCACTCCATATAAGAATCGGTGTTTGACCAAGCCTACATTGCCATGTCACAGTCACAAATGTTTATTTTACTGCGCCGACTGTGGACGGTGTCAACAGTGGCTCCATGTCCGTTTTGGTGCTCATATTTATCTTTAATATTTGTCTTCTTTTATGTTTTTAATTATTGGTGATGAATGAAATTTGTGCATCATTGTATTTATAAACAAAAATACTTTGCAATTTTTGAACTATATAAAATTTTCTTATTTTAAATTTCATTTATATCCTATTTAATGAATGATAGTAAAATAAAAATATACTTTTTATTTTATTAAATGTTAACTATGACGGTAAGGCAATATTTTTTAAAAACTATGATGTAAATATTTATTATAAAATTTAGTAAAACATTTTTTATCAACACTATTTCTTTTTTTTCAAAATACCTTAACTTTTTTACCGGTTTTGTCACAATAGCTTGGTTATTTAACAAAAGATAACATTATAAGATTTAACATAACATTTAATAACATAAATATTGATCTAAAAATTAATATTTATAAAATTATCTCAATAAACTCCACAAAAGTGTTTTACAAAAATAAAAGGGATCTTGATGATCAGCAGAAATAGGCCTGTCCGATTGCTGCGTTGCATTGAAATAAAGAATTCTGACCTTTTATCATAAGAAAAACACGCAAGGAAATTAATAGTTTAAGGAGTTCAAAGTTGTATTAGCAATGAAATAATAATTTAAGAAAATTGAGATATTGAGAGAAATGAGAAACAATAATAAAACTGTTGAATTAATAGCATATAATATATTACGACGAATCAGTTATATTTAAGCTCAGACCTATAAATCCTCATGAACAAGGGTTATAAAGCGTATCTAGTGTTATAACTGCAGAAGTCTATAACTAACCTTAGTAGTAAAACAAGTATTAATAAATCCTATTAATTAACTATAAGTAACCCATAACACTTTAATTGTGAATAATACCAAATTATTTTATCGTGGTGATTCAAGAGTTTTTGCATCTATTTTTGTTTAGACAATTTGAGAAACTCGTTGTTACTATTTTTTAAATTACCATTAAAAAATAAAGGCTGTATATCATTCAGGAACGGCAAACATGGTGCACACATCCTCACCACACTTCAGGCGGAAATCCGGTATAGACGACGGCATCCGGCGCGCTGAGTGTAAAGGATAGTGTTATTTACTGTTACTATGTGGAGAGTATTGAAGCGGTGCTGGTTGTACCGTGGAAAATGTATATATTAATCGTCTTATTGGCAAAAATGTATTTAATTAACTTTAAGATATGATGGAGGTTATTAACTGTATTTCATTTGAATATGTTGTCATTATTTCACAATGACTGATACTGAAATATTTATGGCATTACAATACGATATTTCACTACAGAAAGATATAATTACATATCACATACTACTTAAAAATATTTACTAAGTTGACCTTCGGGTTGACTTTGAGAAATGATAATTTTGAATAATAAACTTTGAAGTTAAAATATATTTTTTGTAACTTTTTGAGATTTATGAAAATGATATGATTGTACAATTCTTCAACATACCATTCACACCGGTGGAATTACTTTCTGCTTAAACTAGTTTACATAAGACTAACAAACAGATACATACACAAAGGTAAATGTATACAAATAACATGAAGTTAGATGGACTTATTTCAATTTATTTTGAATATATAGTTTTATTTGGATTTGAAAATATATTTTTATGAAAGAAAGTATATTTATTTATTTATTTATTTTAACGTCAAATGTTCTAATTAATTATATTAAAGATAAAACCAGACGGAGTCAAGTAAAATTGAAGAGCAAGTCCTCGACTAAGTTGTGACATTATTGCCCCCTCGAGTCACTTGACGATCTTTTTTTAACAGATAGGTTAACTTTTACATCTTTTTAAGGACAAACTTGTCTCGCCATGAAGACATCTTTGATTTTACACTAATGATATAATTTCTTATTTCAAAATTAATCATAGTTTCAATCAAATAGTTTTTCCTATTTATTATTATTTAAACATGTGCCTTAATGTACGTCCTTACGGAAGCGTATGAATGAAAAAAAAAAAAAAACTTTTAATTTTATGTTATGTTTCAATAGGTTAGTTCTCACTTTTTTGGTCGACAATTCACATGTATTGGATAAAAAGTTTTTAAATCATTGTTTGGAGCTATTTTTCCAGCTACTATCCAAAATGTTAAAAAATTGCTACGTTGCAATTTTATACCTTATAAACTGTTGTTAATTTTTGAAGATTTCTTGTTTAATTCTTAGTAGTTAGTGTACGCAATTTTTCCGTAGTCGCAGTTTTTATATATTTACTGGATGACTAAAATACCTAGTACCATGAAAAAACGAATACTGTACTATATTCTTTTATTGGTGAATGAGATAGACTACTGTATTTGAAAGATACAACCTAATCAACCTCTTTAACCAACCAAGAGACTAATATGAATCCTTCCCATCCCTAGTCGTCCACCACCTACTCTATGAAAAGGCCTCGAATATTAAATTAGGCCTACTTTCAACATTAATAAAATAATAAACATAACACGTATTACTTGAATTTCCTTTTATAACTCTAAAAAAAATACACAGTTGTTTCAATTCCTCAAACTTATTAATGTTTTTATCTAACTTAGCAAAGCCAGTTCGAGTAGTTTCCAATATATTCTTAACTGAATTTCACAAGAATGTTGTAAAATCCATGTTTCCATTTTTATTAGAAAGACATTATTTTTTTAAGTTACCTAAACATAATGTTTCTTACGGGAACACTTTACTTGACTGCCTGCTTTTGCCTATTTTAATTGCCGGTTATAAAAATTATACAAATTCAAATTCTTAAAATTAAAATATTTGTATTAAAAAAGAATTTTATGTCTTTTGTATCTTTTAATTTTTTGAACGATTAAAATATTTTTTTATGCAAAAAGAACCGCCAGACCTATAAAGCACTGTTATTTTATCTTGAATAAGATATAGTTTTTTGTTCAAAAAACAAACCAAATTTATAATTTTTAAAAGTTAGTAATCTATATATATATAAGCGAAATCCCACTCACTGACTCATCACGAAATCTCAGAACTACCAAACGGATTTACTTGAAACTTTGAAAATAGATTCGTCTTGCCTTCTAGGTGCTCACTAAGAAACGTTTTTGCAAAATTCCTTCAGGGCTCCGCCCCACACGTCTTCAAAGTTACCATGTTATTCTTATGGAAGCAACATTTTTGTATTGGAACATATGATTACATTAAGGAATATTAATTTTGTAAACAGCTGTTCTCATTTAAATTATTGGGGGAAGATTGGTAATAAAAAATAGAGGATAGTTGCGGCGAGTGAGCTTAGCGACCAAGCTAAACCTGACGAAGAGAGATTACTGACTGACTCATGAAATCTCAGGAACTACCAAACGTATTTACTTGAAAATTTAAACACAGGTTGATCTTGCCTCTTAGGTGCTCACTAAGAAGTGATTTAACAAAATTCCTTCAGGGCTCCGACCCACAGATTTCCAAATTTCATAACGCATGGCCCAACAAATTAGTAAACCTGCACTTTTGAAATTTGGAGTGATCTATTTTTTCTTCGGTGCTAAAAAAAATTAAATAAAAATAAATAAATAATTGCTTTAAACATCCCCTTTAGGGCTCCGCCCCACAGAACACAGAAGCTCACAATTACTGTATAGCCTACGTGTTTGAAATTTGACATGGACGATTATCTTTGCTTATAGATACTTATTAAGAAACTGTTTTGAAAATATAGTTTTTGACGCACATTAGAGCTCCGCCCCACTGGACTTCAGAATTACTTTGGGCCTCCGGGGTTGACAATTGCCATGGACGTTTGGTTTGGTCATGGATGCTCCTTAAGAAACGGTTTTGCAAATACAGTTTTCGAAGTTCTTTAAGGCTCCGCACCACATGACTTCAAAATTACTCCAGGGCCTCCGGGGTCAATATTAAACATTTCTCTTAGCTCATGGGTGCTCACTAAGAAACAGTTTTTCAAATACAGTTTTCGAAGTTCTCTAGGGCTCCCCCGCACAGGATTTCAAAATTACTTTTGGGCCTCCGGGGTCGATATTTGACATGGACGTTAGTAGTGGGGAATGGCTACAGTTGGCCCAGGTCAAGGTCAGGCGGTTGTAAGTGTTGTAGGGGTAGTAGCGGCTGGGGTTTTTTTTGACAGTGATGGGTGGGTTTTGGAAGTGGGTCAAGGTCATCCGGAGGGGTTTTTAAAAAAGGTGAGCCCCGAGGGGTTAGATTGAAGGTGGGTAAAAATTTATTTAATCAAAGAAAAGTAGTGGTTTTATTTGAGGAAGCGTTGGAGTGTTGTTTACTGGCGATGGAGTGGTAGATGCCAAAGGTGATAGCGATGAGAAGATAAAAACATACTATCCACAGTACGCATTTGAATAGTCGTAAAAGCTGAATCATTTCTTGTTGATTCTTTGTTTCTAATTGTAGTCTGTTGATTTCGAGTTTGAGTTTATCCTCTTCCAATTGTGACGTAAATGAAAAATCATTCATCATCTTCGTGTATTAAATGTATGCAGGTAAAAATTGGAGCGGTGTTGATGGTGAGAAAGTTGGCGATGAAATGAGAAACAGAGATAGGGACAGGTTATATATTACTGTAAAAATAGTGGGGGGTAAAGAAAATAATTGTAGTTGACTAAACATCATTATTAGCTGTGTCGGGTGTTGCAGCTTTGGAAGATGGAAGACTATTATCTGGCAGCTGTAAAACTTCGACGTCTTCGCTTTCCATGTTTTCGTAATCAGAAGAATTGTAGGAAACTTCCACAGTGATAGTAATGGTGTTATTTGGAGTGTTTATTAGATCACTTAAAATTTGAAAAATATTTTGTAAGTCTTCCTGTGATTGAATAAGAAAAGTACATTTACTTGTTGTTAAAGGAGAGGAGCTCATTGTTCGGAAGTTGGCAAACAAATGGTGAGCGATGGTCAGAGGGTCGCTTATATGTGGGCAAAGGTGGTGGAGGGGGAAGTAGAGGGGTGGGGGTGGTAGAGTGGTGGGGGAAGGATGATATAATCATATGCGAACCGGCGGCCAGAGCATTTTGCCGCAAAATCCCATTTGGGTAGGTTATGGGTGGTGTGTAGAAATAAGTATTAGCTGTAATATAAATTAGAAACACTAATAATTTTTATAAATTAAATATTAAATTTATATTTAACTAGAGCTTGCATTTCTTGTTCCTCGTCGTTTAATTCAACAATTTTAACACCATTAGTTGTTTGTTCCTCTTCCTCTGCACTTTGCGACGATGAAGACATGGAGGTGGCAGAAGAAGATGATGAGGATGAAAATATTTTGGTAGGATTGACGTATTGCACTGTGATGTTGATCCATCTTAAAGGATAGTTATCAATGAGTGTGAGTAAGTTTTGGAATAGGGTTTCCATCTCTTCTCTGTCGGTAACTAAATGTTGAAAAGAAATGAATTTATCATCCATGTTGTTGTCAAGGCGAGTAATGAAATAAGAATGAGAAGCGTATCGAATGATCCATAGAATATATGTTGTAAAAAATAAGTGGTGGGGGTAATCTCAAGGTCAATCAAATAGAGTTTTAAAAAAGGGCTGCAGTCAGTGACTACAGCTATACATCTGAAGCTTCAACAGGATCAGTAGACCAATCAGATCTGTACTTGCACGCATTTATGATGCATGTACAAAAGTCGTTTTTATAACATGCATTACACTCTCGGCAATTAACAATTTTTTCTGGATGAAATTTGATACATCTCTGGGGACAGCAAGTGTGGAAGTATCTTGATTTATAAATCTTGAAGGTTCGCAATTCTGGTGGTGGTAGTTGTTTTGTCTTGCATTTGCAGTAACAAGATCCGAAGAATTCACATTTTCTACAAGCTAATCCGTCTACCATCCATCTTCCTATATCGGTACATTTTTGTTCACAACAATAGCGTGGTTTGTATTTGTCTTTCTTGTTTTCCATGTTGACGCTTCTAAGTTTAGCCAAGAAATGAAGGTGTATAGTGTAGGATAGTGTGTTTTATAGACTAGAAAAAGTGGTGGGGGTAATCTCAAGGTCATCCAAATGGAGTTTTAAAAAAGAACATCTTACAAGTGTAAGATGTATTTATTTAAGATAGTGAGTTTTCATTCTCTTTTTCTTTCTTTATATCTTGTTTGTATTTTTCTTTTTCTTCTTTAGCCATAGCAATGAGATCTTCAGTGGATAGTGGATGTACTTCAGGAAATTTTAGAATTAATTTTGGTTGGAATCCTTCTTTAGTCAATACTTGAAGATCGGACGTCATTTGTTCTACACTTTGATAGTCTTTTCCGTAGATTTTCCCATTGAATTCAATCATCATTCTGTACAACATGGTAGTGGTAGTTGTTTTCGCTGCGTCAGTTGGGAAGCAAATGATGATTCTGTTTAGGTTACGCGTTCCTTTTATAGATGCCACAGCGACCACTCAATATTATTCAACATCAGTAATATTTCTGGAACTTAACATTATTTTGAGTAGATGGTGTTGTAGTTGAAGGTTATGTGGAAACAAATACTTCTTCATTGCAGAATTTTTGTTTAGGAAACATCCTCATGTTGTTAGCGTAAACATCAATATTTAAACGATAACCACCGGCAAGTAACACTCGCAATTCATTAGTAAAATCGTCAAGTTCTTCAAAAGTTGTGATGGTGGTAGTATCATATGATGCACACTTAACCTTAAGAGACATGTTGTTATTTGTAATAACTGGAGAGCAAACAGAGATGTGTACGGCACGAAAGGTAGTCGTAGACTGATGAGATCCTTAAGAAAATTACGGCCTTTATATACCCTCAAAACTAGGTCAAGGTCACCCAAACGTGTTTTTAAAAAAGCAACATATCGATAGTGCAGAAACACTATCGATATGTTGCCTTTTTTATTTTTTTTTTTCATTTTTATTTTTTATTTATTTATAATCAGTTACATACATGTACAACAGTATATATAAACTACAGATTAGTTGCTAGTAGGCATAACATGAAGTGTAAGTTCAGTAGAGTTGCTTCCGCTAGGACCGTGAGCTGCTAAGTAGAGTGTGCCGGGGTGAATCAGTCGTAAATCTTCATTCTGCAGCAGTTGAACGAAGCGTTTGGGAAGAAATACTTGAAATTTTGGTTCATCACCAGGTGTGTAGGGTGCTTCACTTAATGTACAATTGATAGCGTCTCCAATTGATGTTTCCATTTTCTTAATAGTGTGAATAATATAATGTTTTTCTTCCTTCAATTCTGAACATTTTTTTGTCGGTAGTATAGTAGATTTAGAATGTTTGTTGAATTGATCAACAAGCGATTGTAGAAAATTTTGTGACGCCATTATCTTCTTCTTGCTATTGTTAGTCTTCTTCTTCTTGTGTTTGCGTGTCAGAGGTGTTGACTCCCCGGAGGTTTGAGTAATACTGATGCATTGTCATAGTGCCGCTCTCGTTTTTATACCCTTCGTTTCCCCCACCACTTTGCTGTAGATAGACATTTAAACGATATGCGTTTTTTAAAGCACATTGAGACTGTTGATGTTTAAAGTTTTTAGATGAAATACAGATGTTATCAAAGTAGCAATAAAAATCTTTCTCCATTTGCACATTTATTACTTCATGGTTTGTATATGTTTGTATCCAATTTGCTTTTTCCAATCCTCTTGTAAAAATAGTTTTGAACTTTTTGCAGAAATGATTCATAATGTGTGGCATCATATTGTAGGTTATAAAACCTTCATCCCATCTTAGATTATGAAAATGTTTCATCAACCATTTGTTTGTTACTTTAGCTTTGGTTGTTAATCTGTTGAATGGTAAAGGAGGCATAAATAAAAAGTGATAAACAACAGATGTTATCATATCTAGTACCACTAACTCTTTAATTATAAAATTTCCATCATTACCACGGAATGCTTGAAACTCTATGATACCTTGCTTTACTTCCATTAATTCTATCTTCTTAGAGAATGAAACTTGTTTATCCATGATGACGTTCAGTAGGCAACTGGTATGTTAATCCAGATTGACAACCTTTTATACCCCCAATATTCTTCTTTTTACTTACAATATTCTTTATTTGTTCAATTTGTTGCCGATTGTTGATTGTTGAAACTTGATTCGTTTTCCTTGGTTTCTTGCTTTTCTTCATCTAAATTAAAGTTGGTTTGATAGTGGTGTAACTGTCTCCACATATCTACTTCATGTGGTATCCTATTGAAGATTGAAGTATCTACTGGACCATATAGGATTGGAACATATGGTTCTTTATCCAATGCATCAATTAAATAGTCTTTGATAATTGCACTTGAGAATATTAGCTGTTTTAAATATCTTGTTATAGGACCAGTAGCATAAGTTAAAGTGTAAAACTCTTCTTTAGTCAAATGTATTTTTATATTATATTTAGTTAAATCTCTAAATCGAACTAGTTGTTGACCACGTTGTTTAACAATATCGATTTCAATATTTGATTCCAACAAACCTAGTTTTGTTTTTCTTCCAAATGTATTGTTACTCAGATAACATTCCAAAAGATGTATATGTTTCATAAAAGATTCCCAAGAAGTTTCAGTGAAGGTTACCATTTTAGATCCATGATTTAAAATAACAGTAGGAGAGTAATCCAATGATTTCATCACTCCAGCAGATACAGTCTTTGTCATACAAGAAGAAATAGGATAAAATATTCGAAGAAATACTTCCGTTAAGATGTTGGTGGAAATGTTATCTTCAATTTTTCTTTTCTTTGTTTCTTTTTCAACTTCCTCTTCTTCTGTCTTCTTATGTTTAAACTTGAGGAACTCATCCATTTCCTGTTCAACTTGTCTTTCTATATCCAAACTATTGTCAGCCATAAAAGGTGTAGTTTCTTCATTAGCACCTGATGTAGTAGAACTCATCTTGCGGACGATGTTACCCATACGACAATCAAAGATGAAATGAATTTCCAGCTCTTTTTTCTCACTTTTATACTCGCAGATGACCTAGATATTGTTGATTTTTTGTAAAAACCTTACAAATCGTGCAGATGTTGTATTAATCCTTCTTAAAGTACATTCTTCACGATTCCTGTTAGCGGTGTGTAAGTAACTATTTTGTCATGTAGAATTAAACAGTATGCTGAAGTTCCATCTGGTATTTTATCTTCAAATTCCATTTCAACTTTTATATCTACACTTGAAGATTTTACAGATTCATTTTGTTTTGAACAATCGATTACAACAATTGGAGCTTTTGAATAAAATTGTTCTGGTGATAAAAGTGGTGTATTCGTCTTACCATAATATGACGATTGAAATCTTGCATACATGTCATATAGAATGGAATAACGTTTCTTGTCAAATGAAACATTTAAACTGTCATATGGAAAGAACTGAGAGTTTAAAAAAACTTTGCAATTCTTTATTTTGCAATGGTCAAATTGACCAGCGTGCGCAGTTATAACATCTTTTCGTTTAGTCTGAAAACCGACTATTATGTACCTTGCCCGTTCTAAATAAGTAGAGGTTTTAACAGTCCATGTTTGTCTTTCTGTTTGAGGCAATATGGGGTATTCATGAAATTCCCAACTCCTAAATGGTATTACAATATCACGGTCAGATTTTAACTTTTTCAATAATAATACTCGATGTTCATCTGCCAATCTGACATGAGGTACTCTCCATACAACTTTATCCAATTGAAGTTGCCATTCCAAATCGGCATCTTTAGTTCCATTTGGCGCTTGTATTACATCCTTATTTGTTGAAGATCTGAGCAGTACCAGTTCTTGCTTTACGTTTATTATTATTCTCTTGTAATCTTCTGCAAATCCCAAAAGCAATCGTAAAGGTACATTAAAATCAAAGTAACCTTTTGAATTAGGAGTAATAGTGTCTTTATCAGGAGTCACCCATCCAGCTGAGATTAAAGAATTCTTTTCATGGGGTGTTATTGAAGTCAATCCTTTTAAAGTTGTTGATATACCAACTTTTTTTGTTGAATCAACTGTTACTCCAGATATCTCATATCTAATTTCATCAAACAGATATGCCATAGGGTTATTTATAAAAGGAACAGTTGAACCAGATTTTCCATCCAATGTTGTTACTCTTCCTTCGATATATAAATAACTTTCACATGGTAATGTGTAGATATCTTGTTGTTGAATGGGAATCCTTATTTCATCATTATTATTTAATTTTGATGAAGTGTAAGGGTTGTGAGTGTGATATTCCTTCTCCCATAGGGTTTCGTCGAATGTCGGTCCTTGCGCTATATCCAGTATATCCATGGTTGGCAAGTTTTAGTCCGATCTTTTGTAGGAAGCGTATGTTGTCCGGTGTTAACTCGTCGAATGTTGAGGAGCTACTGAGCTCCCGACTCTTCCGTTGTGGTTTAAATGATAATCCCATGTTGACTTTATGTTGCCGCTCTGATATGTAACCGTATAGTTATTGTTTCTCCTCTAAAGTCAACACTAATACCGTCTTGATCCAATATGTTCAGTACGATGTCTGAAATGAAACTGGTGTTTAACGGTAGGTATATCAGGTTTTGTGGCTTCTCAACTATTTTAAAACCAGGAGCTACTGTCGGGTAAAATGTGTGTAATATATGTTGATTTACTCCATCTCTATATGATCCGTGTATAATATTACACGTTACATCAATACTGTTCACCTTTAATATTGTTACTGTTGTATCGCCAGTATAATCATTTCCAGGAGCTAAAATTCCTTTCTTCTTTGAAAATCCGAGCAAATTGCCGATTGAGTGGTCTAAGCTAAAATCTATATAATACTTTGAAGTTATTTCTGCTTTTAATGTATTATTATTACCTTTTATAGAAATATTTTCTTCTCCAAGTTTCTTTTGTAATACTTGGTTTATATCGTCTATTTCATATGCTCCTGTAGATAATGGAATTATTTTTAATTGTGAATAATTTCCTTTTTCATCTTTACTCTCATAATAATGTAGTAAATTATTTTTTCCTTCTGTAACATTGGGAATTGAATTGTATGTAGTCAAATCCAATAATGCTGCTTCCCATAGTTTATCCGTAGATAAACGTAACGCTGGGAAAAGTGTACTTTTCAATGTTGACGAATTTCCACTCAGCGATACTGTATACGATGACATCTTAAAGCTGACTGACGCTCTTCGCTAGGAACTCTAAACATAAATGTCCGCATATTTCTGTATTGCTAGGTTGCTCTCTTTTGTAGTTGTAGAATATATTCTTGGAGTCCCGAAAATAATGTTGAAGTTCTTTTGGTGGCGGTAAATTTCCAAAACTATCAAAGTAGTAAACATTTTCTCCAAGTTTTTTATAACATACCCAATGAGTACCTGGTCCATAATTAGAGTCTAAATTTACTATTCCAGTTTCATTTTTCCACACTCTATTTGGTAATGTATCTTTCATAAAAACTCCTCTGAAGAATGGTATTCTTAAACATTTCACATATTTTGACAATTGATAGTTTGTTAATGCTTCATTTGGAATTATCAATTTATTTTTCTCATTTAGTACACACGGTACGGTCTTAAGTAAAGACCCGATCCGTTTTTTACCATTGACCATATGGATGTTTTCTTGACTTTCCTTTTAGGGTTAGTGCGACGTCTTCTTTTGATGTTCCCGCCTCTTTTTGCAGCTTCTTTTTTACTAGGTTTTTTCCCGCGTCGTCTTCCACCACCAAACTTAGCTTTCGTCTTCATGGCTGTTGTCACTGCCCAAGCTGCTGCTTTTTCCGCAATACTGGCGTCACTTGATTTAACCCTTTGCCAAGCTTTTTCCGCTAGCGCTCTATCCGCTATTGATCTATTTGTTGAATCTGCAAACTTGGAATACGCTATATCGTGTTCTTTGCAAGCTTGATCTAATTTATTAATTCCAGGATCTCCTCTTGCTAAACGTTTTGCCAACTTAGTTCCGGGTCCACAATATTGATAGCCTCCGGGCAGATGAAATTCGTATGGTAAAGCGTCTATTGCTCGATTTAGAACAGCACCAACAGGAATCCGTCTGAGCAGGGAAAACGCAGCTGATGTTATACCACGTCCTTTCTTAACGCTGTCTTGACGACGACTGAGCGGTGCGGTCTTCATTATGTCGTCTTATATAACCAGCGTGTTTACTCCACGAGCTGCTTTACATAAATGGATAACTCGTGCACAATGTTTTATATTTAAATATTTAATTATTCAAATTAATTATATACTGATTTATGATTCTATTTTTAATCCAAGCTTCTCGTTCATCGGGTTGAATCATCACATGACTCGTTGTACTAGCTATATGATTGTGGGTATCGATAAGTAAATTGCCCACTATTCTTATTAAACAATCTAAAGTTACAGCATCTTTCGGATGTTGAGGATCATGTAACTGCATAATACGTTTATCATTACACGTGTAAGCGGTTGAATCACTTTTCGATGTTGTTATGACTTGTCCAATAGTAGCAGCATCATTTAAATCTTCTCCTGGTAAAATATTAATTATTTTCTTCATCTTTGCATCATATTTGGTCCCAAAGTGTTTATCCCAAGTTATTGTTTGTCTCAATGTAACACAATCATCATCTCCATAACCAGGATAAATATTTTTTATTCTTCTATTACGACCATCGTATGTATCTAATCTACCACCACTTGCAATTAATGTTTGCACCATAAGAGGTACATCTGAATCTTTTATACCAAATCTTCCATTTGTTATTGTTTTATGTCCTGCATCCCATTCATCATTATTTCCTTGCATTAAATCAAACTTTTTATTTCCATGTATAAATGTATCTCCTCGCTTTAGCACGGCATCTTCATGTTTTACAAAATTTGATGTTTCCCTTTTTAATTCTTTAGATAGTTGTTCCATAGTAACAGCATCTTTTGGTTGAGAACCGAACTTTACATTTGACAACACTTTCCCATGACAATCGATTTCATCATTATCTTGTAAAATACAGTTGTCCTTGATGTATTTCAGGTTTACAGCATCACCGTCTTCCTTTGGGTATCCAATGTCATTTATAATAAATTTATAAAAAGAAAATCCGCGTTGAGTCTTTTCCGGTATTATAGAATGTAAATATTCTTTATTAACTGAATCTTTATCATTTTTCGGATTTGCCACGTTGGTTATTCTATGATTCCCAGCATCAAATGTCTGTCCATCTTTTAAATTATTACCCCACTGCAATTTTAAAGTATTTAAAAGTTCAGATGATAAATACTCTTTATTAATTGCATCAGAACTGTCAGTTGGTTTACCAACATTAATTATTCTATGTGATTTGACATCATAAGTATTTTTGTCTAATTTTAATGATGTTGAAGTTGCTTCTTTTACTGTCTTTAAATTCGCTCCATCAGTATCTTCTTCTGGGTCTTTAATAAATTTTAAACGTTTGTTACTCATATCATAGTCACCTTCAGGTGTTTGCGGCAATCCACTTCTTTTTCTGTTTTCTCCTCCTTGTACTCCTAGCCCGGAATACCGTCCGAACTTGTCGACGCTCATGATTGAACTGATCCATTGTATGGTCACAGCTCTCTTATATATCTGTGATAATTTATACAACTATTCCGCGATTTCGAAGTTCGTCAATTAAAGCCACCCATTCATTATTTAAACCTGTATGACCAGCTTCTATAGCTTCATGTAATAGTCTCATTCTATCAACCAATTTGTTTATATCATTATAGTAAATCACATTTGTATTATATAGGTTTTTCATTAAACCTTTACCAGACGTTGAAGATTCTCCTTTTTTCTTTTTACCATATTCATCCATAAGTGATAAGTCCATAAGTGATAAAGACTTCCTCTTTAGCGGTTTCTTCAAAGCGGGCGCAGTCCGTAATGTTGGTAGTTTTCTTAGGGGAAACAATCTTTTTATTACAACAGTATATTTAGTTGCGCGTGTTCTATTTATCATTGAATCTTTGGAGTAATTCTTCTTATGAGCATTAGTATTTTGCAAAATTTCTTTAAAAGTATTTAAATCTTGTAGTGTATATTTTATAGGTATATTTTTAAAAATCAGTTCAAATAATCCTTTTGTTCCTTTATATTTATGCTCACCAATAACAATGTCATCATCTTCAGTCAAATGTACTTTTGAATCTCCTATTTTTAATTCATTTCCATCAATTCTCGCTCCATATACATGTGACTTGTGTAGTTTTGGGTTAGCTTTTATTTCATGTAACATCTTCATGATATACTTTCTTCCAAGAGGTCCTTGTTGCAATATATCACTACTTAATTTTGTTAGATTTGGAATTGATTGTTCTGCTTCAGGTATATGTTGTTCTTCTTCTTCTTCTTTTTGAACATTTATTTCTGGTTCTTCTTGTCTTGTTTCTTCTCCTTTTTGAGAAACTTCACTATCACTTGTGTAAGAATCATCATCTTCTTCCTTTTTTAAAGTCTTTACTTCAAATTTAGAAACAGGTAGTAAAACATCTCCTTCAAAATGAGGTTTACCAATTGTTTCTGTTATTTGTTTTAAAGGTTCTGTAATAGGTTTAAATGTAGTCTCCAGAAATTCTTCTCTTTCATTCAAACCCATTCTTAATGCTCGATTTTTAAGTCTAATCGAGTCACTTAGTGATTTTATTTCTTTTAATAGTTTTTCTTGGTTCACCATGTTTACACTGCGAAGACCAATCTATTACTAAACGTATCATCAATTGTTCAATGGATTAATACAAATTTATCTAACCCTATACGATATCTTCCATTTTTTATAGCTTCTTCTTTCATAATAACAAGAAATCCATATTTTTCAGCCCATGCTTTACCACACATTTCTTTAAATTTATCAAATGACATGTCTGCATTCACATGATCATTATATATGTGCTTTAAATTTGTTTCATCTTGCTTGAAGATAATAAGTAGATTTGCATTATCTCTTATTAGTTGTTTTGGAATTTTACTGTAAGTTTGACCAATATAAATGCTATCAATATTGTAATGTCTTCCCATGGCAAAATAACTTCTAATAGTGTCATGATTTTCACAAGATACATCATCAAATATAAATATAGAAAATGGTTTAGCCTCGTTTGGCTCCATTATAGTTTCACTAGCATTAAACTTGTAGAAATTAACTTCAGGCACACTTGCGAGTACCTTATCCAATAATTGGTATTTGGGTTGTTGCAAAGATTTGGAAAAGATATAAATGTTGTTAAAACGTAATCCCTTAGGATTTGTTATTAAATTAAAAACCACATTTGTCTTTCCACAATTTGATGGTCCAGTTATTAAACATCTTATTGTGTTTGGCAGTAATTCACCATGTTTTCCATGATTTAACTTGTCGTTGTCAACTGTTAATTCATCAATATTATTAATAAAAAATCGATCCTTTTGTTGCACAATCTCCATCTTGTATAAAGGTTAAACATGTAATGACTTCATAAATTGCTACACTAAGTCTTTTGTAGGGATCCAAGAGTCTTCACTTTTATCAAATCCCAACCAACGTACTTTCACCTTATCCTTTTTTCTTTGTAAAATTTTTTCAACAAGATATACATCGCCAACTGATGATTTTAGCAATTCATGTCCGTAGAATCCACCTTCAAGTAATTCACCCTTGTTGTCCTTTAAAATGTAGGTTTCAGGTATTGTTGGTTGCACTTTATAGATTGTAAATACTTCATTAGTCCAGTTTGGCAGATACCTTTTGCTAAATACTCCTTTGTACTTACTTATACGAACTTTATCATTAACTTTAAATGTTTTGGGCTGCATTTTTTCACGTTTAGGAGTAGTATTATTTTTAATACGTTTTAATACCATTTTAGCATTGGTACTATTTACTTCGTTAGGCTTCATACCAATGGTTCGATGATACTTATTGTTATATTCTTTTATAAGTTGTGGTAATATATCATACCAAATATATGATCCTCGTTTGGAAAATGTTTTATACATTGCTCCTTTTAACGTTCTGTTAAATCTTTCTATTATTGAAGCTTTAACTTCAGAATTTGTAGAATAATGATTTATTTTATACTTCTTCATTAAAGCTGCAAAGTCTTTGTTAAAATATTCTTTTCCATCATCAGTTTGTAGATGTTTGATGTTGAAATTATTTCTTTGTATAGCTATTTCCATAGCTTTTGTAACACTTTTACCAGTCTTGTCCTTTAGCGGTAAAGCATCAGCCACTTTAGTAAAACAGTCTATAATCGCTAAAATGTATTTAAATCCTTTATTTAATTTACTATGTGGTATCATTTCAATAAGATCGGCTTGGAAAAGATCATTCATTCCTTTTATAATTGTATTTCTTCTAGGAAATTTTCTTCTTGCCGGCTTATGAAGTTCATTTACAATCTTGTTCCTTAAATCTTCCATCTTCAGTTGTGTCTTCCACACCGCTTGTAAAAGTACTGATCTCTAAAATGGTTTATCCTCTTTTATATGGTAAGATTATAGGTCAAGGTCATATTACATTGGTGTAAAAAAGAGGGAACATGACATTGAGCTTGTCATGTCCCCTCTTCTTTACGGAAAGGAAAAAGGAAGAAGGTAAAGGACGAAGAATAGGTTTACTGGTCTATAGGGTATAAGGAGTAATGTCCAAATGGTAGAGTTTTTATATTACCTTCCAGGATGTACCTCTTATCATCCTTACAACTCAAAGCCCATTTGGTTTGCTTTACACTGAAGAGACGATGGTTGAAGCTTCTTATGGTGTTAAATGTTGCTGTTGCCTCAACATTTTCAAATAAGCATCTCTTGTATTCTTCAAACTGTATATTCTTCTTCAGGTATGAGGTTTTTATACCTTTGGCCTTCTTCACGATTTCATGTTCTCTTTTTTTATTTTTGTACAATTTAAATGAATACAATTTAGACATTAGAGCAACAACCTCTTCCATTGGCACGCCATTTGTTTCGTCTTTGAACTTTCCCAATACCTTTTTATTTCTACCGTTGTCGTAGTTGGGATGGTCTTGTGGATAATCAGAAAAGTCAAAGTCGTTATTGTAGATAAAACAGCGTAGGTCTTCATACATATCTTCAGTTCTTATCCAATAAATAAAAGCGTCCGTATCCATGTATACAATGCCGATGTTTTCTCTTCCATAAAATTTAACCATCTTGTTGTAATGGAAGTCATACATGTGGGTCTTTGAAATATCTAGAATAGACATCCCCACATATAAAGGACGATCCATTGTAATTGAAATTTTGTTCATGGAAACAGCTACAAGATTTTCGTTGATTATTATGGATGATCCGAAGTTAGGTTTTTGTACCAGCTTTTGTAGTTTTACCGGATCACTAACTAATTTCACATTCTTATGCTTTCTTTTGTTTTCCAGTGTCTTGCCAAATATTGCATTATTCATCAATTTAAAAAAGTCCTTTTGAAAATTAGATGTAGCTGAAGTTCTTCTTTTTGTGTTATTGTCAATGTATGACTTTAACCAACAGGATTGAGAAAATTGTAAAGCTCTATTAATTTTTGTTATTCTCAATCCTAACTCTAGGGCTTGTTGTATTACCCAATAATGAGCAACATATCTTGATTTGTTGGTTAAAGTCATCATTAATTTAGGCCATCTGCCGGTTGGTGATATTTCCGTCTTGGCCAGTAGAGGTAAATCATAATGGTGGTCATGCAAATGTTCAGGGTACTCAATGTCTACATCCAAAATATAACCAGTGTCTCCATGTTTTGCTATATTCATGATGTTTCCAATAGAATCAGGGTCTACCCATTTGAAGTTGCCATATGGGAGAGGATTCGACATGGCCCATCCATAAAGGTTATTTGCATCAAAATAACCTAAATATGTACTTGGTTTTGATGCATCAAAATTGGGCAAATATTTGTTATTTGCCTTTACATGTCGTGTTACGCTTTGAGTTAGTCCCCCTCGAACACCTGATTCCAACATCAGCACCATGTCTATATCTGTAAGAAGTTGGAGTTTACATTTTGTTTCCTTTAACATTGCTTGCCAAGCTAGTCCAGGTGATGTACAAGAATGCAGAGGGTCTAATCCATATGCCTTAAAACATGTATTTCTAAACTCTTCCATTATATCACAAAGTAAAGTTACATCTAGTTTTACATAAAAGTCCGAATATTCTCCAAGTGTTTTAAATCCTAATTCATTCCATACTCTACACGCATGTTCATAATCTTCATGGGATATATCTGTGTCATATAGTTTACTTTTGAATTCTTCTTTTGGTGGAAGGAATGTTTCATTAAATCTTTCTAAGCTATCTATATAATCATACGGGAAAACACCTTTGCGAAGAACTAAATTAACCTTGTCATTACTTACAATCTTCTTGGTTTCTATTAAATCTTCTGTTCTCAGGTTTTCAGAAAGCTTCATTAAACTAGATGGCATAAAACGGTAAGAGTCTAAAAACCGAAGCTTTATATTTCCAACTTTTTTAGTAAAACTTATAAACTTCTCCGTGGTTTCAGCTATGACATCAATTTCTCCATTATCTCTTCCTAATTCTGGAATAATAAAATGCGCATCATAACCACTAAGGTTATGTAATATTACAGGTATACTTGTAGGGATCTTGTAGTTGATATTACAGCTGTTACATGCAGCACCTCTATAATAACCTGTCAGATGGTCATGATCATGAACCTTTTGATTTTCCACAGTAAATTCATTTGTACATAAATAACAATGAGTTGCATTTTCATGTTGAATCTCTTCTTCTTCATCCAAAGGTATCATTGGTATAATATCACTGTACAATCTTTCAACACTTTCCGCTATTGTATACAACTGATCAAGGAATATTTTAGAAGCATTAACACCACGATAGACAATAGGTTTTGAAGTTAAATTAAATCTATTTAGATGTTCTTCAGAAAGAGTAGATTTAACCATTAAACAAAAACTGTTTGGATCATGTATCTGATATTTAACAGTTTTCTTTGCTACATCGCCATCATTATCTTCAATAGGAACTAGTGTAGATTCAAAATCAGCATAGACAACAATGGGAATCCGGTATTGATGGGAGATTTTTTCAAATTTTAACTCTGCCTTACTTGGACACGGTAAGATAATTTTTGCTTCATAGTTGTTGTTACATAGTTTTTTATGCTCTTGTAACCATTCGTTTCCTTCTCTTCTTTCTTCACAAAAATTAAAGCATCTTTTGCAAATTATCTTCTTATTTCTATTTTTAGATAATTGATTACTAACAAGAGTTTCAAATTTTTTAATCCATACATAGTGGGAAACATCACCTTTTGTAAGTAGTAATAAGTCTGTATGATCTGGGAGTTCATTCTTCACCACACGCAATGGGTACACTTTATTCGAATTGTCCAAACCAAAAACATTAACAGATGTTCCAGGGTTTTGTTTTTCAAACTTTGGGATGTCCTTCAAAGCCACTGGGTAAGTCAATCCTTGGAAATTATATCTATATCTTTGTAATTCATATTCTTCACTGGGTCTATCCGCATGGTGAGGTGGTACAAATTTTGCCGTCATTGCATATCTAAAACATTCCATATCTTCATTTTGAACATTTATACATGATTTGGTGTGTGAAATTTTCTTTGGGAGTGAAATATAACTGCTACCCCTTAATCCGTAGCCATGTTTATGAACTCTAATATCCATACCCTCAATACTAACCAAACTCCAACCAGATCCTCTTCCTTCATGATCTTGAATTTTTGTTAATATTTCTTCCAAACAATCTTCAACTATTGAATTAATATCTGAACTTGCCATGATGGTCTGGTTTTTTGTTATGAATCCTCTTGGTGACATTTCGCCTTCTACATTAGTAAACATAGCATTTAGTATTATGCTAAATTTAATGAAGTTTAGTCTTCTTAATTCTTCTGTGAGTGTTCTTCTTGCAATTGTACTTGCTTCTTTAAAAAACTGCTCCAATTCCAATTTTTCATTTTGAATTTTGTGGTGCATTACTACTCTACCTTCTAAAGCAAATACTTTTAAACTTGGTATTTCATTAGATGGTCCTGCTAATGGTTCTTCTTTATGTTCTTCTTCTTCTTTTTCTTCTTGCTGTTCTTCTTGTGGTTCTTCTTCTTCAAATAGTTTTAAATCTTCATATTCGGTTTCTGTTACATTTTCATTATTATTATGGAATAATTCTTTATGTATTTCTAGTAGAATATTATCATGAAAAGTTTCTGAGCAAATATCACATTGATGCATCGTGTTGATGTTTACTCTTTCAAATTTAGCAGGGAAATAAAATGCTTCTCTCTCCTGCTCCCTTTATATAATGCTTCCCCCACTACATTTGTAAGGTTTTTTTATATAAAATGTTAGAATTAGTAGTTTAAGACCAAAGCTGAAAAGTAATGATAATACCCCATATTTTCTTCCAATTGCAAATACTTCGCATACACCTCCGCCCATAGCCATAACAGATCGCTGTTTCTCCAATATACACCAAAGGTATGTCTACCATTAACCAAAATTGGAGATCCTATGTTTACTAATCTTCCATTTTCTATCCATGTCATAACTTCAATTAAAAACCTTCCTATAACATCCATTGGAGAATTTGGATCCACTAATATTCTTGTTACAACATTTTCACTTAACAAAGGCATTTTAATTTCTTCATCGTTTTCTTCGTCCAGCTCCAATACTTTTTCAACTTTTGTACATTTGTTGTAAAATATTGACGCATCTCGGGGAGATATGTTCACTCTAGCTATTATAGGTGAAGAATGTTCTCAACACAAACCACACCACTCTTATATCGTCATGTCATTGAGTGGAGGGTGTTTTTTTTTATGGTACAATTTTAGTAAAAGAAAATAATACAATTCTGTCTTTACCACAATATTGCTCTTAATTAGAGCTTTTCATTGATGTATGACTTGCCCTATTCCGGCAAACCATTCTTGAGTTATTAGTCATTTTCTAATCCAGATTATTGCTGGGGGGGGAGGGGGAGGGGGAGGGGGTGGGGGAGGGGGAGGGGGAGGGGGAGGGGGAGGGGGAGGGGGAGGGGGAGGGGGAGGGGGAGGGGGAGGGGGGGAGGGGGAGGGGGAGGGGGAGGGGGAGGGGGAGGGGGAGGGGGAGGGGGAGGGGGGGGAGGGGGGGGGGTTAATTAACCTAATTGAGGTCAAGGTCACCAAAAAATTATAATTTACCAAAGTGATGGGGACGGCCGGAGCCATCCCCACCACTCTGTTTGCCTAACACTTCCCCAAATCCCAACCCGCTATAGTTACGTCTTGCAAGGGATCCCAATTTTTGGCCCGCACGCACGTGGCGATCCAGTTTGGTGGGCTGTGATACGGGCGGCCGGCCTCGGGCCTGGGCACTGGACCTGACCATTCCAATTTTACAATAGGGAGTCTGGAACAGTTAATGCAAGACGCAACTCTAACCTCCCACCCTTAATCTAAACCCACCCAAATATAATTATTTCCTAACAAAAAATTAAAAATTTAAAAAAAAATAAAAATATGCGCTGCCTATGGCACAACACGCATGTCCCACCCATATTTAATGAAGTTCAACAGAACTTCTATAATTTAAATTTAAATTTAATCTACCCTCCTAACAGCTAGCTGTGAAAGGTTATTAGTACACACACACATACAATAATTATACCAAAACTCAACATCAAAAACACATTTTCCAAACATCAACAATACCATAACACCTTAATGCTAACATCGCAATGCGCAAATTAAAGCTTAAAATTAGCACAACTTAAAACTAAAAATAACATTTTGCACACACACTCACACACAACAAGTATTAATATTAAAACCCTAACAGCAAGAGTAACTCAAATATATATCGGCCGCTTATACATTTGAGTTACCCTCTGAGTTCGGAACAACCATCGCGTCCGACGAATTGTTCCGAACTAACTCAGCGATAGTCGCCAGAAAGGTTCTCGGCTCACAAAGTGGTAGGGGGACAGTAGGGGTTTGAGGGGGGTACAACGTCTAACGTCCAACGTCAGTGGAAATTTCCAATGATCTATTCCTCACATGTAGGTCGCCGCTAATGCAGGTGGAGCGTTGTACCTTGCAATTAACGTTAGGCAACACCTGGTTTAATCCGCCGTTAAACTTAACTGAGGCTTTCCCCATCGCGTAACACCATAATTGTTGCCTGTTATCATCTGAGTAATGGCAGAAAATTATCTGTCCTTTTTTGCCGCTTAACTATAGTTATTAAACTATTGGCAACATCAAAGCTAAATTGGTGTTACATAAATGTAACCACTATCAACCTAATTTATATTGATGAGTGAAAGTGACGGGGGGGGGGGGGGGGTCAAGTTCAACATAATTAATATCTGTGCTTATATAAGCCACAACGCGGTCGCGCGTCTGCCATTCACTCCTCAGGTACCGCAGCTGAAACAACTAATCTGTAAGTCTCTACCACCTAGTAATGTTACATATGTTTTGTTTTAACTTACACCTGTTAAGCTTGCTATTTTTTTTATGTAATTTATTTTTTCAACTATTTCTTAACATATAAAAATACACTTTTATTTTATATATATAATATATCAAATAATCTTGTGTTACTATTTTTATTTTAGTTTATACTTATTATACAAGCTAACCCCTACGGAATAATTAACTAACTTCTGCTGCTAGACTAAACTACTTAGACTATAAACAGTTAACACCCATATATTAATATATAATTATTATACTGCGATTTTTACCTGTACAAATGCTAGATGTAATTGCGATTAATCGTCTACGACACAGTTCTTAAGCCCTTATAAAATAATTAACTAACTTCTACCACTAGCGGTAATTTTTAAAAATTTTACAAAAATTTATTAACTATTTTTTCCCCCTACTAGAACCTTTCGCTACGCTGCCGCCCCGACAAAGAACTGAAATCTCCAAAGTTCTTCCCTTTTATCTCATTCTCTTAGGGGAGGGGGTTAGGGGGGTTTACACAACCCTATATAAGCGGCATCGGCACCTCACGCGTGCGCCATTTTAATGGCGATAGGGCGACAGTAAACATCTATCCATAAGTCTCTAAGACTATCAAACATTTTTTTAACTTACTCTTGTTACTCTAACATATGTTTGCGCTTATTATGCTAATTGGTCTCTATATATTCAGACACACTCGTGGGCACCAATCATATACTCGCTGAATTTTGGAGAGTACACATCTCCCCTTTCAATATTATTATGGATTCGCACACTTTACATTTAAAACTTTTGCGTACTAAACACATTTTACAGAAACAATCTAACTCTACAATTTCAAAACCGCGTACTACATTGAGTAAGCTTAAAAAATACTTCAGTTTTCACCCGTTGTACTTTGTAAAATCTAACCTTTGTAATACTTGTTCTACTGATCCTATTTTACACTCTGTCTTAACTGAAATGCTGAAATATCAAAATTTCAATCTTGTTACACCTATTGACGATCCTATCCAATTATTCTTATTCACTATATTACCAGGTTTATATGATCATTCTTCCTCAGACACATGTCTTGTTCTGCTCTATCAACTCACACTGTAACCAACTAGGACCTCTCCTTTTTTGCAATTATGAACACACAGCTGGATTCACCCATACTTACAACAAGCACTGACTCCTATCCCATACAGAGTGATAAAATAACTATTACTGCTACAAATAATGAGAAAGCAATTCTCCAATCATTAATGAGTTTTTATTAAATAAATATATTTTTAAAAACCCCCTCTGAGTGACCTTGACCCACTTCCCAAACCCACCCATCACTGTCAAAAAAACCCCAGCCGCTACTACCCCTACAACACTTACAACCGCCTGACCTTGACCTGGGCCAACTGTAGCCATTCCCCACTACTGACGTTTCTCTTTGCTTATAGATACTCATTAAGAAACTGTTTTGAAAATATAGTTTTTGACGCACTTTAGGGCTCCGCCCCACTGGACTTCAGAATTACTTTAGGGCCTCCGGGGTTGATAATTGCCATGGACGTTTGGTTTGTTCATGGGTGCTCACTAAGAAACGGTTTTGCAAATACAGTTTTCGAAGTTCTTTAGAGCTCCGCCCCACATGACTTCAAATTTACTTCAGGGCCTCCGGGGTCGATATTTGACATGGACGTTTCTCTTTGCTCATGGGTGCTCACTAAGAAACAGTTTTTCAAATACAGTTTTTGAAGTTCTCTAGGGCTCCGCCCCACAGGACTTCAAAATTACTTTTGGGCCTCCGGGGTTTAAATTTGAATCGGACGTTCCTCTTTGCTCATAGTTACTTACTAAGAAATAATTTTGCAAATTTCCTTTAGGGCTTCACCCCATAGGACCTCAAGATTACCATATATTCTTGGGGGTATAAGTTCAACGTGGATGTTCCGTTTTGCTAACAGGTGCTCACTACAAAATGGTTTAGTAAATATAGTTTTTGAATTTCTTTAGAGCTCCACCCCACCTGACTTGAAAATTAATCAATTTCCAACGTGTTTTAAATTTGGCATGGACGTTCCTCTCTGCTCATAGGTGTTCACTAAGAAACAGTTTTGCAAATGTAGTGTTTTATGTTCTTTGTTTTATGTCCCCACATGACTTCAATATGACTGTAGAACCTACGGGGTTGAAATTTGATATGGTCGTTCCTATTTTCTCATAGGTTCTCGGGGCCTTTTCTATTTAAGAAACCTTTTCTCACTAAGAACAGGTATTGCGAAATTCCTTCAGAGCTCCACTCACACTACTTCATTGTTTCAATGTCATTCTTAAGGAAGTAGAATTCTTTGCTCTTAAAAAAGATTTTATTACCTATAAAATAAATCCAATCACGGGCGAAGCCGTGACGGGCAACACCTAGTATTTTTTATATAGAATGAACTTTTTTCGTATTTATATCCGTAAAGACGATTGATAAATCTTATGTTTTCTTTAAAGGACATGGTGTTTTCCCTAGCCTCTATTTTTGGCAGTGTTATACTATATGCACAATGCGGAGTCCCATTCCACTCCGATGTATCAACACTGGAGTGTGTCAATGTTAGCCATTCTTACACGACTCACTCATTGTGTCCAGTTTCAATTCACTGTCCTAATATTTACCGATGCATTGACTCTGGCCAGTTGCTAATATCGCGTTATAGTTTATATTAATGACGCATTATAATCGGCGGAATAAATTGTCCTGAAATCAAAATGTTATCTCACATTTCCAATAACTACATTCGCTAATATTTGCAGCTGGAAGAGACTGCACACAAAGATTATGGTTTTGTGTTAAAAACATTAAAAACATCTCATTAAATTCATAAGGGTGTATCAAAAAGAATCATCTGATTTTATAGGTTTATAATTTCAAAACTAATGATCATACAGACATGGGATTATTTTTATACTTAAGAATAACTAATAAAAGTTTTTTATATGCCATTTACAGGTGCTCAATATTGCCCCCTTTATTAGTTATCCCTTAGTATAAAATCAATCCCATGTATATATGATCATTATTTTTTATTTATAAATGTATAAAATTGGATGATTCTTTTTGATACACCCTTTTTGATGTAATATTTTTAATTCATACAAAATACTCTTTAAGACATCATTGTAATGCGGAAATCTTTAAGTAGACAATTTTGTATTTATGAGAAAAGAACGAAGTAGTTATGCCAAACAGTAACCCATAAACAGTTGTTTAACTAATATAGACTGTAGCGAATATTTTATAATCAGTATGAAAAAGTTTTTCATTGGTTTTGATGTTATATGTTATTTATGTTAATAATAATTTAAAGTAATAAACTATTTCAATCTTCAATTATATTAAAGATATAATTTTATATTAAAATAAATTTTAATAGTTATTGGAAAATGAATTTAATATAATGGTTTAAAAAGGAAGAAAACGCCCAGGCAGTTGCCCCTTTTGCCGTTTTGTCCCACACATTAAATTTTAAAAGCCTTCTCGAGCGGGATGTTGCTAATCCCCTAAGTGAGACCGAAGATTTACTGATCATCTTCCTACCCCTTCTATTTCTTTGCTCTTAACTAACTCTATAATTATATACTTTATTTAGTATTAGATTATTCCATTTGATTTTCAAATATTATGAGGGATTTTGTAAGTTATAAAAATCGCGTCCAATCCAAGAAACATTAAAAAAGATATTTTAAGTTCATGAGGAGAATGATTTTGAACTTTAAAAATAGGCTACTCATTACACATGCTTTGTTTTCAAAGTTTTAGTTTAAGAAATGACCAGTAATTTTCAACGTTTTATATGTTTCTGGTCGTCATTATTTTCAATGATCTTATTCAATGTCATTATTTTTTTTATATTCTTTTATTTGACTTTATTATTATAAAAACTAAAGTTATAATTTAGTACAAAAATACCTCGAGTGCAAGATTGTATAATAAGATAATGTCGTGTATTAAAAAATTAAATAGCCCATCTACACATTTTCAAGTGGCTTGGCTTAGTAATCTCTTTTGGTTTGTACGTTAAATTTTTGTTGACAAAAACTTTTACAGTCTTTTGACCACTTTTTGCAGGTTTAAATCTAGGTAACAATATATGAATATATCAAATAAACAAGTAAATCAAACAATTAAAAAGTCAATAAAACAAGTAAAAATAAAATAAATAAATTTTTAGTATTTTAAGGAAATAATTTACAATATAAAATATCAGCAATGACTTATTAATACCCAATATGCGCCCGGATTCTACTATTTCAGATTTGCATGTAGGTGCTGTCTCATAAACAGTTGTTTTAATACATTTTTAATGTTTTCTATTAAATTGATTATCACGGATTTTTTTGCCAACCTGGACCCTTAGTAAAACAGCTTATGGTTATGAAGTGAGTACGATCACGTTTTAATTAACTTATTGTATTAAATTATTATTACATTGATGTTTCATTTTTAATGATTGTTATATACAGATTATTTAGGTATCAATTATGTATAGGAGTATGCGTATCTGTAAGTAAATCTTATAATAATCAGCCTCCATGTCTTGGACCCAGGGGGATGAAACAATTGTCTGCTGGGCTGTGAGATCCAGTTTCCTGGGCTGGATGAGCTACAGAGATATCGTCCACTATGTTTGTCCTCCTCATTTGTCAGGGTTCATCTTATAACAAAATTCGATATACAACTATCCTAATCCATAACAATAATTTTGTGTGTTGGGTTCTGTTAATAGGTTTGTTTGATTTTTTTAAAGATGTAAATGCAAATTACTTTAAATTCATAATTTTATATTAGTTATCTCAACCGATTAGTATTATTTAGTGTTATTTAGTGTATTATTTAGTATTATTTTAACCGATTAGTATTAAGAAGTGACAGAAAAAATATCTTCTACTGAATTACACGAAGAAATTAGTGTAGGGTAATTCCACACATGCTCTATTATCACACTTTAATAAAGCATAGAGTTTATAAATTTTATAAAGTATTTAAAGAATTAAAAACAAAACTTTTTAAATTATGATGTAAGTTAATGAATGTATTGTACGTTAATGAAAGTTGAAAAATAGTTTTTCCTTAATTATTCCTAACAAGAAGTGTAGTTTCTTATTACTATTTATAAATTTAAGGAGAGCCACAAAAGATCCTTGCAAACAGCCCGATAATCTGGCAGTTTTGATAATCGTTGTTAACACGCATTAGGTACTTGTTGTATCCTACATTATGAGTGTTTAAATCAACATATTTGACCATATTGAGAATCTTTTATTGTTTATATTAGAGAATTAATTAAGTTAATATACAATAAACATATGATAAAAAACTTAACTTCTAATTGACCGGGGAATATTAAATAATAAAAATATTTTATAGGTATAATAGTGTGGTATTTAAAAAAAAAACTATTAGTAAATGTTTCACAGCGTGGCAATCTCAGCCCGCTCTAACCTCATACTTAGAAATTCTGGCACACGGCTATTGGGTCCATTGTTTTATGTCCACAGACAAATGTCCACTTTTTTTATTTCCACCATTTATATGACTACTAGTTTTTGTCCACCTTTTTTAAGTCCACTTGTTTTTATGTCTAATTATTTTCAAGTCCACAATGTTTATTCTATGAAATAATCCACAAAAATATACTAGTAAAATGTTTGAATTTAGGGTACACAATTCTTTTCATTAATTTCTTCAGTATACAGCTTTAGCTGGTAGGAAATGGCCCCCTCTGTTCCACAATTTCTCTGTAGTCATTGCAATTCCTTACTATTTGTCCAATAGGGGTTACAATAATGTGACATATAATGTACAAATATACTAATTGAATTCAGAAATTTACAGCAAACAATTTTAAGTATTACAAATCTTGCTGATCCATGAAATTTTTACTTTTAATTCCAAACTTAAAAATGGAAAATTGATATGTACAATTTTACAAGTTTCGTATATGGACACTTTGTCGTGTGGACATGAATCGTAAAGGAAATGATACGCATGGACGTGATATGGAGTGGACGTAATAAGTATTGGACGTTTGTAAAAATGATCATTTTTGTTGTGGACTTAACAGCCTTTAAAGGACATTCCCACCTTCCCATGTTTAACCATCTTTATTGGGAGCACAAACAGTGCAATTCTAAATTGTGTTATGTTCATTGCTAGCTTAGAATAGGAAATCAAAGGTCGGGATGTTTGTGTTCACCAAACAGATATAAATGCAGATCATAAACGGTGTATTCCAACTGCTTGATATTCATATCTACACTCCCCTAGCAGTTTGCATCCAATTACTGTGTTTACCGATACTATTCACTCACTCTCGCTTTCTTCCCTCCCTGTATTTCCATGATTATACATAAAAATTCTTACATGATTTAGAAAGTTTCTGAAATTAATGCATGAGCATCCTTACATTCATTCGTTTATTATTGAGAAATTGATTTTCTCAAAACTGATACATTCATTGGGTGTATAATAAAACTATTCTCATTGTTGATTGACTTCCACTCTAAATAAACAGTGACCTTACTTTTTGCATATCCTATACTCTTATACGAGCAATGTTTGCTTGTTTGCTTGCTTGCTTGCTTGCACAATTATCTCAAAAACGGCTCAGACGATTTCCTTCAAATTTTGGAATATGGGGGTTTTGGCCACCAGAAATCGATTGGAGCTGGTCCCATAGCTGGGAAAAATCCGGTTTTCACGCTAGAGCCCTTCAAAGATCCCATGTTATCCTTATGGAAATTTTTTAACTGAAAAAAATCAGCTGATAACTGTAGATAAAATAAACCAATGTGTTACATCTTTAACCTGTGGTTTTAGGAAAATCATACCAATGTGCAGCAAACCTTCCGCCTGGCGAGTGAGCGGAGCGAACGAGCTTTGTGTGAGAAACGAAAGTAATAATTTTACCGAGCTTAAGCTCGGTCCCCCTGGTACTGATAACTAAATGAAAAATTCTTTAAACATACCACAGACCATTTTATAAAACATTATTATTTAATCAAGTTTGCTTCACATAAGGCTACGAATTTCCTATGCCCTAAAGATCATTTTACAAAAGAAAAAAAAAACATTTGAACAGACTCAATATACTTGAGGGTTGCTGTCCCTAACTCAGGTAAATATGAAAGATATGAATTTAAATGTTAAATTACTTGTTACTATCGTGTATGAACTTGATATTTTTGTGAAAACCAATCCTGGGAAAGCATCTATCGATCGAGTGATTCTTTCCTATTATTGTTTATATAACTACCCAAATATACATATTATATTTCTGTTTACTTGCAGATTGTCAAGAAATCTATCAAATTTAAAATTGACATAATTAATTAGCGATGGTTGAAAAGTTTATCAGTTAACTTGTCTAGTAATTCTTGGTTTAAGATTTTATAATTTCAAAACTCAAAACTACGTTTTGGTGTAGGGTGTAGCCAAGTTTTCTAAGCTAGACAGATTAAACCACTTCAAATTGACACTGCCACGTAAATGTTTAAAGTACCTACATTAGTTAATTAATGAAATTACTTCACACATTTTACAATTTTTGTTTTAAATGATTGGTCTGAAATAAAGCGGGGAGACAAATTAAACAATCTTTTATTAAGTAATAATCAAAGTCTCGTTTATGAAAAAACTCTTAATGTACCGGGATGCATTATATATTCACAAAAATATCCTCAAGTTGTAAGCCTAAGTAGTACTTAATGGATTATAAGGGGTTATAAAACAGTTTGATTGTGTCTCTTAGCAGCAAAAATTAAAAAAGTTGAATGGCGTTTCTGTACCACGGAATTTAACTTTAAAGTTGAATAGTAAATGCAGGTTCATAGTACTACAAGAGAGCACTTGCCATGAAATGTGACTCTTGATCTTGTGAAACATAACCCCCCCCCTCTCCCCTGGTAAACATTCACCCCTCGGCAATCCTTGGCTGACTTCCAAACGTGATTGGGGAGGCCTACACATTTTGAAACTTCAAATGTAGGATAAAATTAAAATAAACTTAACTAATTGATCAACTTGTTTTGACTTCACAAAATAAATTATCTTAAATTCCAGTTTAAAACATCATGTTAGACCATGCAAGTATTTATATCATATTAAGTATTGATTTAAATACAAATATTTTAATTCTAATTAGGTATTAATTTAATTTTAACTGTTCTGTTATTATTGGCATAGTTTAAAGTGCATTTGTAACAGAGTTTAAAGTGGTTTAAATGCAGTTCATTTCAACGACCCCTCAGTGGCATAGTGCATGCTATGGGATCTTGATGTCAGTTATTATTCAACATTATCAGCATCAAGGTTCGCTGGGGTTAGCGTTCCAGCATAGTTAAAATTGTCAGAGGTAAATCAACAAATCCTACCATCTCTTTTTACTTCAAAATTAATTTAATTTCGTTTTGTTATTGAATTTAATTAGTAATATTCCAATACATATGTTTCCTTTAAAAGCAAAACAAAAAACAATGTTACTTCATTTTTTTAACGTCATGATGGTTAAATTATCATATGATAACGTATATGATCAAAGGTAATGATTAGTTTATTATTTTAGTTTGGTAAATAATGTAAACTTTTACTTTTTGGGGGGACTTAAGACCCTTACTGGGGCCCAGAATAGCTTTCCATAAAGGTGGGAAAATTTCCAATTGTTTATTCCGTATTTGTTTAAAAAAATTCGGTTTGTTGTCGCTTTTCAAGAAAGGTACAATGTGACCAAATTTTATTTATAATGAACTATTTTGGTAATTATCGTTTGTAATTTAAACTCAGAAATAAAAATTTAATTTCGGTAACAAAAAGTAAAAAGTTCTGATTAAACACGATTTCGAATTAGAGTAGTTTGAATTATTCAGGATCTACTACATGTTTGTAAAATGTACGACGAACCCGTCTTGTATTAATGTTAGGTTAGTTGAACATAAACTGTTATATAAAAACAATGGCTTTGACCATACATCACTACATGGCCAACCACAAGCCCGGCGGATCGTGTGCGTGTGTGTATGTGTGCGTGTGCGCGTGCGGTGACCGGCGAGCGGCGCCGTCGACGGAGATCCGGTGGCGTGTGGCGAGGAAGTGAGCAACACGTTCCGTGTTTGTGATTGATTTATGGAGCTGCGCTTCCGGTTTTTTGTTCCACAACGACAAACATCATTAAACTTTCAAAGCTGTGTTCAAGTTAGTATTTTTATTTTATTTTTATCATACTACTTAGTAATTCTTAATAAAATCAGAGGAATATATTTTTTATTTTTTATTACAATGTTTAAATATTTCATAATATAATACTGTGCACATAATTTAGCTTTGCAACTTTGAAAATTCAGACAGTTAAGTGTATACATTTATAATTAGTACAACTCGAATAGGAGAGATATCCTCATACATGAGTGTTTCAGTGTATTGATGATGCCCGATTTCAATAGCGAACAATTACTCTCGAAGGAAGTGCCAGATCGACTCCAAAATTTCAGAGTAGAATTTTCTTATAATTCTTAGATGTCTTTTTTGTTGGGTGAAGTGATTCCAACAATTATTAAACTAGTAATCCGTAAATTGATTTCACATAAGAAATTCATTAAAGGTGGTTTTAGTGGTGCTCAATTTTTTTTCTTTTTAAATAATGTCTATGGAACAGTCATATAATAAGTATTTTGAAAAATATTCCTGCTTACATAATAGTACACAAAATACAACTTGTTATTTAAAAATAATAATTAAAAACAACTAATATTCGTAACAAAACCTATGCTATCAAAATTATGGAAGAGCTTTAATATTGAATACAATATAATTTCAGATTTAAACCACCATTATTTTGAATTATTTTTAATATTTTTGAAGCCTTTCGATGACAAATATATCATCATAAGACGTTTTCCAAACTGAAATGATAAATGTTGAAATTTGGGTTGATTATATATTCACAAAAATATCAAAAACCAGCAACCAGCAGATTCAGGTGATTGTCGTATTTTACACCTGTAGGCCGGGTGCTAAATTAAATGTGTTGAGCATTTCCTGAAAGTTTAACAAAATTTGACTTTTGATTATTTTAGGGACATATAATAGGTGAAAAAAATCTATGTTGCACATTTCCAGCGTGGGCACAACATGGGGTATGCCCCCTAGAGGAAGTCGTAGAAGAAACTGTATTGGCCTATGCCATGATATACATACTGCATAATATTAAAAGGCTTTGAATGTAGAGCGAAACCCACAAATCCGATTCTAAATTATTGGATAGTATTATCAACGATGTAATTCTATGAGTACTATTAGTCTGAATAATACTAAGATACTATTATTATTACTAAATAGGTTTATAATATTACTAAATTGAGTATTCTTAAAAAATCTAATTATTTTTGTTTGTTCATTTTATGTTTTAATGATCCATCTGACACACATCGTATCCATTTTAAACTAGCTTTCTTTAGGCAGTCTAATAAAATAGAGAGATGATAATTAAAATCATAAAAATATAGTTAAAGAGTTCCGAAACACCCTGTTTATTTGATAAATACTGTAAACATTTCATTTTAATGATTAAACTATTATGTCGATGATATGCTGGTTTTAGTAATGATTTCAATTACCACTATTTCTCTGTTATAAGTATAAATTGTACATTAGTTCAATGATTAGATTTAATGATTATCTACACCAAAATTATGATCTTAAATTATATAATTAAAATACGTATACAGTATGGTCAGTATATACCCTATACTGTGGATTGTTTGTATATAAGAATGTTCGTTAAAATATAATTCTGTGAGCAGGGTAGGTAAGCCTGATTTACGTGTAAGTGTGATTTAAGTAGAGCTTGTGTGGGACTTGTGAGGTGGAGCCAGTCGACAACGCGAACATTCCAATGATCGATGAGCCATGAAATTGAACGACTCGCGTTCTGTAAATCAAACTTCTTCCTAAGACACTTTCAACGATTTTTCCTAAACTTCGCCAAGATTCCGTTGCATTCATATAATCGCGCTTTTTCATTGCTAATGTTGTAATAATACAACTTTATTGATAAACTGTTAGCATGATTCCCATAAAAGTATTTTTTTTTAATTTGAGTGTCTATTTAAATTTTGATACTGGAAAAATTTTACTTTCATCTGTGGATGGGTACAACTTTATTTTCTTTCTTCTAACGGTTTACTAACTGCAAATATTTTTAGTTCCCGTGTTGATAAGCCTCACAAAGAGCATAAGGATAACAGGAAACAATGGACTATACGTATAAAATTCAGATAAGTTATATACTTATAGTATAAGTTAAATAGATAGTATAGTTATAGATAGTATAAGTTAAATACTCACAAATATTTTAAATTTTAATTAAATTATTTAAGTGTAACAAATGACCTAGTAAAGTTTAAGCCAACAACCCTTATTTAGTTTGAATTATTTAATTTATTTGCGAAACTTACATTTCATTACTTTATAGTATTCACTTTATAGGTCAGAAAGAGTCCATTAATGTTAGTGAATAATAATTATTCAATAGACCCAAGAGCTTTTAGTTATATTGCTTAAGAAATATTACAATGATACTATATGGTATATAAAAGTATTTTAAACAGTTTCAACTTTGGAAGTTTGTGCATTCTGCAATAACTACGAGCGTCTAACAACCACAACGCAGCGCGATGCGACGCGACGTCCAGCATCCAATCAGCTCCGAATGAATCCCATTGTTAAATTTCAATGATGCCCTGATGTTGATAGGATTTGCATTCACCAATAAATTGCTCTCTTTCATCGATATTAATATTTAAAAATCTCTCCATTGTAGTTGAAAAAGTGATCCATTGAGAACGAATGTTTCATACCTCCAATATATGTTCTAAATATGATATTGCATTTTTTTCAAGATTGCTATTATAGAAAAATTATAATTTTTGCAGATACATACCACTGCAGTCTTTACTAAGTGACATTGTTAATACGTTTGATGTTGTATCAGCATCAGTATGCATGATATGATTTTTCCCCAATATATTTTTGAGCTCTTTATTCACGTTTAAGAGCCTTTACGGCAACATCAAAGCTGGTTAAATATTAGTTGACTTATTTTAAGTTTATAAGTGTTTAAATAGCCGGGCCAAAGTATACGTAATCTGCATAGTTTTACTGAGGTGTTATTATTATTTACAATTATTATTTACCATTGATTTGTTATAATCCTTATCTGTATTCTATAAATACATTGAGTTATATGAGGTATATATATATATATATATATATATATATATATATATATATATATATTATTGTATTTATTACATAGTAATGAAATGATCCCCTTTTTGAAAACGACAAGTATTTTTTCGAGAGTAAGTTTATTTAATGTATACATAATACATTGTAGACCTACGCACAGATAACGACCTAAGATGCTTGTAATACAGTGTTATTGCTGTAATGGGAGGCGGTTAAGGTTTATTGCTCACAACCCCGGTACCGATTCAACTCACCCGTATAAAATATGCAAATTAATTGTATTACTTTTATACCGTATTTAAACTGAACTAAGAAATAAAAAAAATTAGTTATCGACTATCTTCTCGTTTTATGAATAGCATTACTACAATCAATACAATACTAAATACAATCAAATATAACCAATAATATCAATCGGTCATTCATAAAATAATTTAACTATATTTTATGAACATGTATTTATTTTACATAAGGTGAATAATCTATATTTTACATTATATTGGAAATTTTTCAATGGCGATTTTATAGACAGAATGAAAATAAAAACTGTTAAGACTCGATTGAAGTGTACGTGACTCTTTGGCTGGTCACTTGTCTTATACGGCACGTGAAGTAACTGCCAATCTCAAGATGACCACAATGATCCTGATGACTCGAAATGTTTTTTACGAACGAAAAACTATTATCAAGGGAGTAAATTTCCCCTTTCCATACGCTTCACTTGGAGAGCATAAATTGCTTTCATTCTATAATATTAGTAAAGTTATATAGAAACAAGATAGAAGCTGGTTGTAAACTGACACTTTTATTATGGCACTTATAATACCATTATTGATTATATACAATTCTTGTATATTATTTTTACATACAGTTATAAAGTATATTGGTATGTTTTAAAATAGTTAACCCCTAATAACTGTGTATTATCTAAATATATTTAATATTACACAATAAGAATATATTTTTTAAATGTGTTCCTAATGTTGAAGCTAAATGATGATTCACTCTGGTGAGTTAAATTGTTCCTAGCATTTGATAACAATTGTCGATAACTATTTTAGTTTTTTCTATGCGGAGTTGAATAAACTTAAAAAAATCAACGAGTTTTGAAATACCCTTAAATTACATGAATGTAAACAGTTATTATTTTATAACAATATGAAGATTCATTGTTTGTGTTTTACATTAGTAGCACAACAGTAAACCAATTAATTTTAATTTGATTTATTTAATTTATTTCTGTATTATTGTACACTTTATTTATAACTAATATATAATTTACTATTTAAAAACCTTCATTTTTTAGGAAGGTTAAAATGTAAGATTTGGCTGAGTAACGATATTATGTTATAAAAATATAACTTTTTTCTTTTGAACAAAACGTTTGAAAAATTTGTTATTAATATCATGTCATTACCTCTATACATATAACTATAATCTTATTACTTTATTTAAAGTTATTTATATACATTTTTGTTTAACATGACTTGGGGTGGTTCTTAAATTGTTCAGGAAAATATAGAACATATATATTTAGCTAATCTTATAGATACAAAACTAACAATACTGTTTAAAGTAAAATATTAAAATAAAGAACAACAACAAAAAATAAAGTTTATGTGAAAATTCAAGTTTACAATTTAAAATTAAGTATAAGGAATTAAAGTTTATTAAATACAAATTAAGGCGAAACATATTTGATTTGTCAATCAAACTTATGTTATGTTGCATGGTAAATAATAATTACGCCAACCCAGCGAAAAGTAAATTAACGTAGTTTTTAGCAATACTTCCTCACAAAGAGAGACATCAACAGTGTCCATCGTAAATGGAGTTTCCATGTTGAAAATAAATAACGATGGACAATATTTATACGCTAATGAAACCAACTCTGTTCCCAAAGTAGAAAAATGATATCTTGCGAATTTCTATAAAAATGATAAAATCAATATATACATTAGGCTAGTTCACATTTTATAGTTAACATGTTTTCTATAAGAGATTTTAATTAACTTTGTAATGATTATGAGTTATACTTAATTTTATACAGCAAAGTTCACTGACTTTGATTTGTTTTAAATACTGTTTTTTGATCTTATATATTTTTGTAGAAAATTCCAATGAAGTTAATTTCAATTATTATCAAGAATAAATTACCACAATGTAAAAGGCATTGATGTGGTTTGCGTTTTATAGCCGAGTCGGCTAAATTGAATACTACAGGTCTTACGAGGTTCATAGGTTCGATACCCGCTCACGACCAAAACTGTTGAAGTAATTGTTGCTCCTCTAAAGAATTAATGTTGAGATCAGAGAAAGGTGTGACTCCAGGGTTCAGGAAATTTTCTTTGAAGTATTGAATTATACAAAATGTAAAACAGTTTTAAATTTTGTTTGACAAGAAACAATTTTCTCTTTTGAATAGAAATAACACTTTTGTTTGGAAGAATTAAGTTATGAAATATTTTTACAATCTTCTTTAAACGAAACGACAATTTGTTTGCGTAACCTAGGATGATATTCTACTTCATTTTAATTGTGAACCAAAAGTTTAACCTTACATTATATTTCAATAGTACTTACAACGGTTCATTGAATATGTCTAATTTAACAAATAGGATGAATAATTCTTCCTCGATAAAAAATTTTCGACGATAATCGATAACAAATTGTCGACGATGATCGATATTCCTAAACTCAAACTTGAAACTTTAACTTGTCTTTAATTATTATTGTCTTATAATTTTCTGGACCCACATGTGTTTGATCTCATAATTTCTATTCCTACAGTTAATATAAAACTTATCAGCTGTAATTTACAAAAGCGCAAGGTAGTACTACTTTTGCAGTGGGCTGCAAAATGCAAGATATGTAATACACAAGTTACCTTTTAAACAACCTCTACTTTAATCGGAATACAATACCACATAATCAACTTCCTTTTTAAATAGCCATTTTTTAAACTTAATAATTATATTCACCTATTGGCTAGTTGCGCATTAGGCAATGCAAACCTTTACGTAATGTGATGTACGGCTTTACAACAAAAATGGATTCATATTCCCATGTTCATACTATCACCGTTCAAGCGATTTTCTTGTAACTTGGTAATCATTGAATTAAGTAGTTACATCAGGACTCTTTATCTTAATAGCTTAAGAATATAAAAATATAACCCTCAATGACGTAAAAAGTAACAACATTTTTTTTTTTACTTTTAAGTCTTTTGTACACATACAATGCAATTTTACTGATATATCAACTATGAGGGACCAAGATACCTTTTTAATCTATCCTAAATGATGTATCTTTAAGGAATGCAGAAATCTTTAATAATGGTACATTACAGTCAAAATGATGACTCTTAACATCACTTTAAAAAGTTGTTTTCCACTTTAAACAGTTTCATATTGATCTTCCACATCAAATGGACATTAAATGGTTCTTAGTGAACAATAATTAAGTGAGTTCAATTGAACGCAAGGGAACTTCAATGGCATAAATAAAAATATATCCATTTCAAATAGCCTAACAAATAATGTTCAAACTTTACACGTTCACATTTAAAAGTTGTTGCTTACATAAAACTATTACAATGATTTTTTTATCTATTGTCTAGTTTAATTCCCTGATAGTCCTGGCAACAGTTGGAAACACATCCATAGTACAGCTTTACTCGTCTGATGTCCTTTCTCCCCCTCTCACTCTCGCAATGTTGCCAGTTCCATAATTTGGATTCCTCTGGGGTGTCGCCAAGATATTAACTAACAATGTCTGGTTGTACTCCATGAATACTGATTGCCATTGGGAGTAAGGAAAGGTCGTTAATAAACTACATGGCTCAGATAATCTTATTAGTGCAATAATATTATTACTAATCATCTAATACAAACAAAAATAATTTATCAACTCTTTGTGCTGCTTTAGTCTGTGGCAATAAGCACACCTTTAGGAGGCAGAAAATGATCACCTGCTGTATTACAATATATTGTAATAAATTTTTACAGGTCGATTAAATATGATTGGTAAATATTAATAGTGTAAATATGGATTTACTCAAATCAAATTTAAAATTTTATTTCAAAATGGAAACCACATTGAAAAATAATCAGAAGTGATACTAAAAAGTGGAATAAAGCCCCCTTGAAACCAACAACCACGTATATAACACAAGTTTACTTGAATAGATATGCCTATCAGAAAAACATGCTTTAATGGAAAAATAGCTTAATTGTTTGTTTTTAATGTTGTAAAATCTCAAAATCATTACTCAACACAAATATTACAGATAAAAACATTATTTTCTTTCGACCGTTAGTTTAACCGTGAAACAGGTTCATAACAAGAGTATTCTAAAACTATTATATATTGTTTTACTCACTTAAAGCTGCTTAAAGGTTTTAAAACATCCTTTTTTCATGCAGAAAAAAACATCTGACACCTTTTACCTTTATGTAGTTTTATGTACGTAAAACAAAATAAAATAGTTTTACAATAGGTGTCAAGGCTGATTAGAGATGGAATAATATTCTAAATATTGGGATTTTATTTTTTCATTATTAAGTGTTCTTAACCTAGTTTTAATTCAATTACTTTTTATAAATAAAAGCAATTTATTGGACATTGAAGTATATTTATAAATTTGTTATCTTGATCATCGTTTATCGTTTGATCCTCTTTCTGCTGATATGTTTACTATCTTAAGTATTTTTTTACCAAACAAATCAGGAAATATAATTGACTATATCGTTTCAATAGAACATTCTACTATCACAATATACTATATGAGGGTTTGTTATTAATGGATTTAGGGCTCAGTTGTGATCAATTATATTAAAAACATAGTAGACAAAATCATTCATTGGAATAAAGGTTTACCGCACTATAGGTCAAACTTTGCACTAAATTAAATGAAGTCCAGAAGTTCTTCAGCGTTCAAAAAACTAACTTCAGAACATACTCTATGTATTTTCATGAAAAAAATAAACAAAATGTCGTTTACAAATTAATTTTAGCATTATACACTACATAAAATATGAAATAAAAATATTATTATATATTTAAATATGTATTTGTATATACGCAGTGGAACAAACAAGGAACTAGTTTGATACTTTTTTAAAGTATATAAATATACAGGGTGTCAAGCTTCCACCTTTATAAACTTATCTAGGTTGTTCATTAAGCCAAAATAAACAAAAAATAGCAATAAACATAAATTATTATTTACCAGGTAATAACTTAGCCTATGATAGTTTAGTATTAGGATTATTGTAATATATTGGGCATTGTTAATGTCTACCCAATGGAGTTTCAGAAGCATAAGCCAAGAATCAGGAAACCTTGATTTACTGAGCGTGAGGTTCTCAATTTCATGGGTCATCGATCAACCAAAGATGGCCGTCTTGCTCGTAGTCCACTTGCGTCTCTAAGAATTACATAAATTTGATATCAAAACATAGTATGAATTTTATAAATTGCTAAGGCACAAATCAAACTCTGAAAAGTACAAATAAATTAACTAAAACTAATTGGTATATTGGACCTTAAAATTATCTTGACACGCGAAACTATTTAATTAATCTAAATATTAATAAAAAATTCGATTACATTTTAAGTATATTATGAGATGGAAAGTTTTATTTGGTTTAGTTTAGTTTAGTTTTTTTCTTTTTTTTTAGTGATAGGCGGGAAAAATGCATAACACACATGGTGGCCAGCCTGTGGTATGGGGCTCCCTTAAAAAACGGGGTTTCCCAATGAAAAACCTCCTCTACTCTTTAGGATTCTAACCTGGAATTGTGTATCACATTACGTCAGGCTAGGCCTAAATTTGGCTTACACCCTTGGGGCTCGCTCCTTATCAAGCCACTTGATCAAGGGATCTGGGCCACTTCGTGATCCAAGATCGGGTTTCTTTCCCAGGAGGATGCCCCGGACAAACTGTAATAAGCAAGGGCTTCCCAGCTGCCCTCATCCTCCAAGATCTTTTGTCCACCGAAGATGCACCAAAGATTTGTGTGGCCTCCAGCGGGGCTCTTCCCAACGGGGGCAGCAGAAGAAGGCGTGCTACACATCGTCAGGAACACCCGGGCAATAAATGCAGTCTGGTAAACCGGGCAGTCTGGTAGTCCGGCCATCCGGTTCATCTACGACCGAAAATAGCCGTGACCTGTCAGGAATTGGGTCAGGTAGTAGTCCACCTCCCCATGCCGCAGTTACACACACCGTTGGACCTGCTTGATAAGTCGCGTAGTCCATCGTCCTCAGGTGTCGTGCTCCCAGCTGTGTTGACACTGCTGGAAGGATCGGGAGCGCTCTTCTGTTCTTGTCGTGTCCTTGCCGATCTCGCCTTGTCTCTGATAGATCGCCTTCCTCTATCCTGCCAAGAGCTTGACAGGGATGACTCCGGCGACCACCAGGACGGCAGGCTCGGACACTGTCCGGCAAGCGGAACATACCCGGAATTATATATTATATTATTGGCCGCTTGACGCTGAACCCGTGCGAGTCGCAACCTGTATAACTCTTTATTGAGAGTGTCTGCCCACACCTCTGCTCCACTGGATCGCGGACATCAACAGACGTCTTCTGCTGGATCGGGGACCCTCAACATTCTCCATCAGTCTACTAAGGTAAAGTGTCCACCGTACGGAAGATCTGATCCCTCCAGCTTAACCTGGTGTCCCCAAAACTCCGAAGTACTTGGCAGCACGAGTTGATTGCACCACCTCCCTTCCCACGTGGGACGGGACGACGGTGTCGATCATTTTCTTAGTGAGGATCACTATCTCCGTCTAACTCAGAGCAAGCGAGAGACCGTGATTGGGCATCCAGGTGTAGACCACAAGCATCACTGGATTCAACTTTAGTTGAGCCAGCTCAACGTCGCGTACAGCGATGACAGCTGCGACGTCATTTGCGTACCCAACCAAAGTGGTTTCCTCAGGCATATCGGACCTAACAAGGCTGCCATAGGCAACGTCCCAGAGATCCAGGCCAAGTATTGAACCTTGCGTGGCACCAGAATTGACTTCCATCATCCACGTTCCGCCCCCTTGTGTCGTAAATCAGGCTTCGAGAGCGGAGATAATATCTAGATGAACAGCAACAGATATGCAGTAACGCGAAAGGTATTGCGAAGCGCATCCAACACATCGACCCACCTCGTCGAGTTAAAGGCATTCTTGACATCAAGCGTAACAAGAAGCACTACTCGGCGAGAGAAATGGTTTTGGCTCTCAGCTCTCTCCACAGCTCTCTGGACTTTGGTGATAGCGTCGATCATTGACCGTCCCTTTCTGAAGCCGTACTGACGGGGGCATAAGTCTTCTGCAGCTTCCACGGCAAAAGTCAGGAGGGAACGGATCAGCTTCTCGATCAGCTTTCCAGCCGTGCCCAACATGCAGAGAGAGCTCGGGATCACCTTTGCCCTTGCTGATTGTACCTGGAGGTTTTCCAGGGAGCCGGAAACACCCCTTCTACAAATAGGCGTTGTACATTCTCAACAAAAAGTCAACATTAAATGTAAATACTTTCTTTAAAGCCTCCCTGGGAATCCAGTCTGGACCAGGAGCCTTGTCGCTCTTCAGGGAGGTGAGGTAGCAACTGAAGATAGTCACGTCCCTATACTTAATCCAGACGAATCCTTGGTCGCGTTCATGACTCTGCACCAAGACTTTAGTTGGCAAATGGCAAGTTTAGTTTTGATAATGTAAAATAAATCAAATAACTAAATATTCAAAGTTTTGGCAAGTGGAAGGTTTTTTACATTCATGCATAATCGTTTACCCTACAAATATTGTAAACTAAAATGAAACTCCATCCTATTAAATACAGGGTAAACAACTTAACTGTGCTACCATTGGCATATGCTAAACTATGATAATTAGAGAAAACATTAAAAGGGGAACTTCGCCAATTTTTAAGACACTAAAAAATATGATTTACATTTTTGTGTAAATGTTCGCCATATTGGGAAATGGCGGCCAACAAAAAATGTTCTCATGTAACACTATATAAAGTTTTTTTTTATTTCCATATAGTTTTAAAACTTTTGTATTATGTGACATTTTTCTGTCTTAAAATTATGTTTCAACATGAAATTTTTGTAAGTGAATACTTATAAAAATTTCATTTACGCATAAATTAGCTTATTTCCAATATCGCGATAAAAGAAATTCAAAAAATTTTATGTCACCACGAAAAATTTACCTTAAAACATAAATTTAAGCAATTTTTATTCTTAAATATTTTTTATTCTACTGAATAGGTTCCGAGATATGGGCAGATAAAGTTTGCCCCACCTTATTCTTAAATGGAACTACCAATGAACATTAATTGCCTCTAGCTCCCTAACCATTAGGTTCAGAGAAAAATGTTAAAATTAAAAGAGTCTTAAGATTACATGGAAATTTCAAAAACACCATAAAACGTAGGGTGTTCTATTAGAAATTTTTAAGATGTCACATTTACAAAAAACCAAAATCAATATTTTTATCGCCTTAAAAAATAGGCGATGTTTTCCATTAAAAGTTTTCTCTAAATCTCATAGCTTAGATATGGCACACTTAAGTTGTTCATCATGTTTGATTCTTTTACTGAAACGTCACCTTTTGTCTTTAACACATCATAAACTTCGCTCGAATATCTCAGTAATAGTTGGAAAACCCTTATTTAACATGAATACTAATAATAGAGCAATCTTCTTTTAAGGCTATAGAAACATGATAATTTTTTTTAAGTTACGTTTTTTCCTCAGAACGTAGAGATATCAGAACACCGCCATCTCATCCTCGGTCCTGCACCTCTATCACGTTCCCCCGGCCTCGCAATGACGTCACGCCCCGGCCAAGTGACTCCGCTACGTCACGTACTCTCTTACTGGCTCTATCTTTATGAGATACATTTTATCATACGTTTTTAAAGAAAATGTTCACTATTTTGAAAAACAAAAATTTGGAGAAACCCTCCTTATAGCTGACAATTCATGAAACAAATGTACAAAACCGACAACTTCAATTTAGTTATACTATAGATAAGAATCCATTCCCTAGTGAGAACTCAAAAGGCCACTCAAAGCAGAGAATTTTGACATTTTGAATGAAGTTTGTTAGTAAACAAAATAATTCTAGCACAAATATAGATGTTATTCTAAGTAATGGACACAATTTGACACAATAATGGATACAATTGTGCAATACATTTTAAATAAAAAAATTAAATTGAAAATAAACAATTCATATACTGATCAAAAGAGGACATTGCACGGTTTTTATCATGATATACTTTAGTAACCAACAAATACATTCTGGCAACGATGGCAGATACTTTGTTTAAAATTTATACAGTTAGTTTTGTTCCTAAAAAAGACCTACGCTATTAATAATGTTTAATAGTATGCATAACATATAATGTAAAATCCTTTTGATTTATAAATAAGAGTTTAAATATAGTTTATCTGTAAGTTGTTCTAAAAACACAATAGATAGCAACAAGGTTGTATTTAACTGAATACAAACGTAAATAAAATCACTGTCCCTTTTGTGTATATATACTTAAAAAGTGTTTAATTTTTTCTGAATCGAAGGCTACACACAGTATATTCAGGTGGATAAATATTCGCAAATTGGGAATTTGCAATTTAAACACAATAAAGTAACTCGGATATTAGCGAACGACAATTCATAGCCATGGCGGTGGCGGTGGGTCTGCTTGTTATTCATATGTCGCCTCCGCCTCTGTTTGCATCCCATTACACTCTTAAACTCGACCATTATTGCCACGTATGAATCGTAAATGGAGCTATGCAATATGGAACTGAGAAATCGATCAAGTTTTAAAATTGCAAAAAATAGATTTTTTCAAACAACAGATAAAAAAATGGTTAACACATTCTAACCCTTAAGAGATTAATGAATTAAAGAATTGTACGGTAGATCTAATTCTGATTCTAACTGTTGTAAACAGTAGATGATATACGATAAATTTGATATCCAAGCATTGCCAGTCATGTTATCTTATAAAATGCAATAATTTTAATTAAATTTTAATATATACTGTATAAGTTTATTTAAATAAAAATAGTAATCCATTTATTATTTTTGTTACCTTCATTATGTAAGCTCTATATCCTACACTATAATACGAGCACTGTCTGAAGGGATGTGTGTTCCACGATCTAAAAATCTAGCGGATAGATTTTGCTTAAACTTTGTATTTAAGAGTGTTTTGGTCCAAAAATAAGTTTAGAAACAGCCTCAATCCCAGGGAATATCAAATTTGGTCTATATTTAAGTTCAAAATCGCAATTTTTAACATTTGTCTTATGGGTTGCTATTTTGGTTACGAAATAACAACGAAAGGTATACAAAAATAAAGAAACACTAATCTTAAGCAGTGTTTTTGAAACAGCTGTTAACTGTGAAGAGGTATAGTTGGTGGAAATTTAATAGTTTTATTACCATAACACTAAATCAAAAGTAAATCAAAACCAACGTCAAAGGCTCGGTTGACCTGGTACTAATAATTATGAGTCAAACAATGATGAATGTTAATGTAAATACAATTGTGTGTTTGCAAAATAGAAAATAATTTTAAAAATTGGTATGTACTAATTAACAACGATTATTTTATCAAATCATAACCCCTTGTGATACGAACAAATAATGATGGTAGAGTATTTTACTTTGAGATATAAATTAGGTTGGACCAAGCATATTTACTAAAAGTGGTCTCTCCTCCACACTAAGACTAATAATAAGTCAGAGTCAACAGTTCTCAAGCGGTTTCAAGTACTAACACTCAACAACTGAGCTTGGAAACTTTGAATAAGACGGTTTCGAATTATGCAGCATTTTCTATATTATAATTCAAGTAATTTCCCCTACTTCCGACATGTGGATAACACTTCCCTCACAATCATTGCTACCATCACATTAATGTTGATCATTGGGTTTAGCTAGTGGACGATTATTGATCAATTTGTTTTTATTTTGAATAATAACATCAAGTGTAATTGTTGTACATTTATGTAAAATAAAGTAAAATGCACACACTTAATACAATTTAAGAAAAATATTAATTTTTCAGAAAACCACTTTAGTTTAAGCTTAATGTTAAGTTTGATATGTTAGTAAGTGAACCATAAATCCAGAATATCAAACTTTTTTATAGTGCAACATCAATTTTAACAAGTACAAGATTAAGAAAGTTCTTTAAAAAATATATACAATGAGATTTATACTAATAGTGATGAACTAACTGCCAAATTCTTTAGTGTTATGTAACCAATTTATGTTTATGGAATTCTAGTAAGCTTACCTAAATTATTTTTGCAAAGAACTTTGAGTAATGATATGAAGTAATTACCCTTAATAAAATATAAATCATTAATCATAATTTATTCTTCATTATCTTTGGTAGCACTGCACAATTTTTCTAACTAACTTTGTCAAAGACAATATGTAACAGTTGGAATTGTTCGGTGGAAGGAACACAGCATTCACAATATGTGCAATTTTTAAATCATTGTACCGTTGCTGTACTACATCGTAATGTTCTGGGACTAAAATTAAATCTTTAACTTCAATATATTACGCATGTGATTCGTTTCATTGCATTAGTAAGAAAATGAATGTTTGTGTTTCTTGTTTTAATAGCAAATTTCCTTCTTTAATTTATATTATCCCTGGTTTAATTTACTTACAAAAACCCATATGGTGACAAAACTACATGCCCGCCCATAGTTTTTATGGGAAAATAGCAAAAAAATACAAAAATTCTATAGGACATTCGATGAGTTCGAAGGTATGAGCCAACTTACAGTAAAACTGTAAGTTGGCGGCAGGCTCTTAGAGGCACGCCGAATTGACGGAAATATCTTGATACACTTTAAAAAAATTGATAAAGTGTTAAAAATTTTTTTGTAAACCTCTCACATAATGGGGATACTTTGTCATAAAAATTGACTTTTTGGGATTTCATGAACAGTTTTATTAACATTGAGTTATAATACAACGTATTGCAAGAAACTTTATTTCGTGGGACAAAAAAATTTCGCATTGTTTTGGGTATTATTATAATGTTTTTTTTGCTATGTTAAAAATTAAATCACGACATAAACTTAATGTACAATTTGAGTTTAAATTCCCTTTTAAATAGTTACGTAACTTTTCTGACTTATATTTTGGCCCTTTCTCCAGACATAAGTTATTTTACAAATATCACTCAATTTTTACTTAATGTGTTTCTTAGGGTGAAATAATATAACGTCTTCAAACACAACTTGATATATTTACACATACACTGTAACTATGTACAAAACGATAAATATATATGAAAGTTGTCTTTACTTTAAAAAAATAGATACAGTGTAAGTGTAAATATATTAAGTAGTGTTAAAAGACGTTTTACTATTTCAACCTGAGTAACAGCACCAACACGATGATAACGATAGTCAACAAGTTTTATTAATGTGTTTAACAATTTAACTGTTATATATTGAACCTCCATCCAACGAACAACATTATCGTTCCACCTTCAATAATAACAAAAATAATCAAACAGCCTGGTTAAATAATTCAATTAAAACAGTAGTTTTCATCACTAGGAGCAAAAGTGAGTCTTTTTGGTGCGCAATCCTGTTTTAAAAACGAGGCGCAGCCGAGTTTTTAAAAACGATTAAGCATCAAAAAGACACTTTTGCTCCGAGTGATGAACAAAGTTTTTTATCATAATGCAAAATTATACTTTTGATCGTTAAAATTATTAAAGTTGTGTTTTCGAGGTTATATTTACAAAGTTAGTGATATGCAGTGTTTACATTTTTGTTATTTACAAACAATACTCTTTATAACGTTTGTATTTCAAAATTCTGCTCCTTAACACTAATAAATGAATAATAATGTACTTAGAAAACAGCTGACTTCTCAGTACTAGGACCTAAAAAATTCTCCACCTGATTTTTCAGTCCTAGGACAATAAAGAAACGGTTTTTGTACAATTGAGAGAACAAAAAACAGGCTGATTTCGTGCAGAATGATAAAAAATTCTTTTGTTTCCTCAAATCCCAAGCAACACAATCAAAGTAGATCTTAAGTGCCATTATAAGATACCAAAATGTATTTACTTTACTAGTTTGGTTTGAAAAAACATATTAATCCTTCGAAATGATTTTAGCCAAAGCTTTAATTGCTCAATATCTTTATTTTAACAATACTTCCATTACATTTAAGAATTGTCAGTTATCAATAAAGCCAAAATAATTATCATTATGAAATAGAATCATCGTATGAAGATGAACGTGACCAGTGGCTTGCCGCATCATACGGCTTACCATATCAGCGTCGAACAAATGTATTGTCACATTTCAATAGGGCTCTGAGCTCTAGTAGTTTTCGCCTATGATTAATAGTTATTATTTATATATTATACAAAATATTTTTATATGATGAAATTTAATTTCAAATAACCATTTGGAAGCTTTTATAGTTGAAATAATAAAAATTATGGTAATTAGAGAAATTGACAACTAAATAGTTTTAAAATTTGGTATTCTAAAATAACTATAATATTTTCAGTTTGCCTAAAATTTAAGCTTTTTTTCGCCTGCCACTTGAAACTGCCATTTTAAAAAGAAATTGAATCGCTATACTACTTCTATCTTTTTTTTTTATGCATCAACTAAAAATTGAAAGATTGATTAAGTTGTTTTAAATTAATTAGAACTGTTTTAATTAACTTATTATTAACATTATAGAAACCTCTGCTTCCCCTAAAACAAATCAAGCTAAGAAGTAAAATCTTTCTCTGAAATCTATATTTCTTGTTGTTGACAATAACCTATAAATTTTAATGAGTTCGCCATGCGCCGTCAACTTGTGAAGCCATTGAATACTTTGAAATAATTGGAGAAGTTCATCATTATTACAAGTGATGATTGATTTTTCCTATAACTCATTTTTACCAACAACTCTATCATGCGTTGAAATAATTCTTCCTGATTTCAATTACAAAAGAAATTTTACCGTACCAAGTAATTCTATTAAAATATAAAAAAATAAGTTACTATAACTATCAGCTTCTCAGCATTAATGTTGTTATTTTCAAAAAGGAGAATGAGTTTATTTAATTTACATGATGAAGTTTATCTGACAAATGTACTTTCTATGAAAAAGAAGTAACAAATTGATTTGTTTTACTTTCAAGGTCCTTAAGGATATGTTCATGTTGACTAAACCTCTAAGGGTTTAAACAGCTTTCCCAAAGCAAGTTTACACCTATCAAATTTAAATAAAATTTTACTGTGCTTTTAAATTGTCTTCAACTTTGTTTGTTTATTTTAAACGTGTCTAGTGGGGGGAGTTGTAGTAGTTGTGAAGATGCATGGAGAAACAATGAAACGGCTCGATTATAGTGTGATCAATGATGTATTTACTCAAATGGATGGTAGGTTTTACATTAATACTAAGTACGGTACAAATATGGAAATAATTGGTTTACCTGAAAAAATGTTTTAGCTGCGTTATTACGGTAAGTTTTTTATTATTGTCGTTTTTGGTGACAGTAAATGGAGATATCCTATGGCAGCCCGTAAAACAAAAATGACAACTCCAACATCTTTCTTTGGTTCTTTTTTCTGGAAATAGGTCTATGCCTGGAACAAAAGAAGATCTAAAGGTGCGTATAGTAGGCCTTTACCGAATGTCCCTGCTCCGATCCGAAAATATGAGAAAACTCGATTACGCCACTTTATAATGTAGGCATTTCCACTTATGAAACGTAAGCACTTTTACATCTTTGCTCTTTGTATTATTCTTGATTCACTCCTTCAGGTCATCTTTTGTTCCCATCGTATCATCATTTAAGACTCTGAATTAAATACGGCCACAAAGCACAGATGTCAAATCTGGCAAGCGGATGGCGAAGGTTTATTATCTCTATTTATTTCTATGAAGAACATAAAAACCAAACACCATCTAATTGACACTAAATAAAACAATGTTTTATTGTAAAATATAAATTTCCATTCTCTGTACTTATAATTAATGTTAACACAAGTGTCAATTATTAAAAAAATTATCTTTGGGGATTTGTTTAAAATCGAGGTTTTTAATTGCTTTACCATGTATCTATTAAAAATACTGTTTTACAAATACTATGGGTTATATTATTTTAAAATTTAGAGCCGCATGGAAGTTCATTGTAATAAGAAGGCAGTGAATCTTATCATCAAAGAGAACTCCTAGTTGCCAAGGAAGTTAACTTGTTAAAATTATTAGTTTTATGCATATTTATAACAAAACAACAAAGCTGTTAATTAGTCTTTTAGACAAATTAATTGAATACTATGTAAAATAAAACTAAGCCATCAAATCTGAAAGGTTACGTTTAAAATAATCGTCAATCATATATTACCTGTTTTGGAAGGAGTATTTGTAGAAAATTCTGAATAAAGTACCTGAAACGAGTAAAAATAAATTAGAACACATGATGCCAGTTTGCTTCATTCTATACATATCAAAGGTTATATGAGTAAAATGGTTATTCAAAAAACCAAATCCCATATATAGACTATCTCTTAGAGTTGTCACACGTAATCCCAGTACAGCCAGAGAATCAAACAAGATTAAAATTTCTATTAAAATCATAATCAAATGTTAAAATCAAATGTTTCCTTTGCTGTGCATCAAACAAGGAAATACATTATAGAAGGAGTTTTCTTTGTTTCGACCTTGGGAATAATCTGATGAAGTTTAGAGACACTCTGTGCACCTCGTCGTTTGGTAAACTAGACGGTTGGTGTAGTGAAGCTTTTTGTAAGGAACGTGATTCTAGGGTTAAATAATTTCAACATGTATGATGGCAATTAAAATAAATAAATTTATGAAATTCATACTCAGACATAGTATAAATTAAATATTCAATACGGGGTAGCATAATGATGTTTATTTTTATCGAAACAGTAAAACACCACTTTAGTTTTCGCTCTCACAATTTTTATCATTTTAATTTTGGTGTAGACTCTGTATATCGCGGCCTACAAATCATAATTGAACGTGGTGGTTTGTGCGGTTGCTAACCAGTTGACGTTTCAAGCTAATATATGAATTGTAAGGTAAGAGTGAAAAAGACAATATGTAGAGAATACAACTTATTAATTAACTACTATATTATTAAACTATGATAAAATAAATTATCGTTAATGATATCCGTTAAAACCCTATTTTGAGAGGCAAACCATAGTTTTATGGCTTATAAAGTAAAAATGGACTGTTACATTTATTTTAATATTTACATTTATAAAAACAAAGGGAAATCGATGTAAAATTGAACCTATTTTGATATTTTTATTTGAGTTAGGTTTATTTAAAGGTTGATTTTCATTCCAAGAAAATTTTTACACTGACTTTAACAGTGTTGTTTTAATATCCTAATATGTTAATATAATATTAATGTACATATTTGTTAAAAGTCTGCTTCTTATTTTTAGATTATTTTCTTACCTTTCCTTTCAAGTTTCCAATTCACTTCCTAATTATTAAGGAGTTCTCCTAATATAAAAGTATTAACGATATCTCCATAAGCTGAATAGACTGGAGCAGTCACCAGAAACTGCGTCGTTTATATGTAATAAACCATAAACCTCTCGCATTACAGCAATAACATCGTCTTACGGTGTTGTTCGCTTCTCTTCCGGACTAGTTACTTTAAGATTGTTATGTTTTTAATAGCTCTTTCTAAATATATGCAATACCATCATAAAACAGTACCTAATTTATATGCTTTTATAACATAAAAGGTTTTACCTTATGGTGTATTTGATTATATATACGGTTGATAGGCAATTATTTTAATAGTGTTGATACAGTTAAAACAGTATATGATACAATATACTGTATTTATATTCGTTCCGGTACTTCAGTTTCAAACTAAGAGTTTGTAATTTTAAAGGTGTTCACGTGTCAACAGTAATTAAATTATAAGGAATAACTATTGTCATTTGTTCAATACCAACTATTCACTACTTTTCTGGGGAAATACGGATTTAAGAAGTGTCTATAAAGCTTAGGAACAGTGTTAAATACTTTGAATTTTAAATGTGACAAATGTTTAGAGGCTATCTTTATGGCACAGAAACAGTTTCATGAAATTGACAATGCTTTGCTTTGCTTGTACTCAAGATATAAACAAACTTTATAACTATTTTAACTTAACAAGCGTTCGCCACACATTTTTACCAAAATATAAAATCTGTAAATTAATATATGGCAAGTTTCCTAGAATTTTAATTGAACGATATATTAATTTCTGTACTTACCATATACATTAACTTGTGATACATAAAATATACTGCAAGAAAAATGTTTTATATATCTTAAATATTACTTGAATTATAAAAAAAATGCTTAAAAGGGTCTTAATGTACATTTATTTTTTATGTATAATATGTTTGTCATTATGAAACTTTAAAACTTTTGATTTATATCATCACTCTTAAAGCTACAAATGACACAGTGGTAGCCCAGACTTAAATTTTGAATGGACAAAATTCCACTTGTACAACATAGCCTCCAACTTAGCACTAAGAGTAATGAACTCGATTCAACAGTTCTTCAGCAGTTTGAAGTAGTAACACTCGACAGCAAAACTTGAACAACAAGTTTCATATTACGTAAAGTAAAATGTTGTACGGTACCTTACAAACTGCAAAATATTTCAAATATAGTTTAAGTGAATTGCGGAGGTGAACTTTAATTTTAAAACTACTCAAAATACTTAACGTTTGAAGTAGTTCTTATTGTTATAAACTTGCTTTTTCGTTAATAAGTAAACATGAATTCTAATACTTATACTCAAACCTGTTGCAAAGGAATATAGGCAATTCATTCTTATGTAATTCATCAAACGTAAAGAAGTAAATAACTATTTAAAGTTTTTCATCTATAGTTTTTCCTGAGGTTTAGTTTTCTCAATATAAATTTATTTGTGGCATGATAATTCTTTTGTTAAGAGTAGATGTTTTTTGTTATATTAATTGTCTTAAGTTTTCTTTTCTATATCAATGCTGTCTCAGATCAACAGAGATTTTTAAATTGTATTATTTGTTTTAAACATACTTAGATAAAAAATGTAGTTGTAGCTTATTTTAACATTTTTTTATGTTTTCTGATAGTTAGTGTTCTTTAGTTTAATATGTTTAAAGTTCGATTGAGGAACGATATGATAATAAAACATTGACTAAAGCTGTTCCGATAACAAAATATTTAATTCTTTCAATACATGAGCTCAACTATACACCCATTCTTGATGAACTCAAGTAATAAAATTTCAAACTGATGTATAGCCTACAAACTTCAAAATTATTCAGGGTGACAATTTATTCCAATAAAAGATTTTTTTAGTTTTATAAATGTATTATATAGTATGATTAATTTTGAAGGACAGCAATCTGTTCAAATCTATTGGAGTTATTCGACCTTCAAGGAGACAATTAAATACATATGATGTTAACATTACATAAACAATGAAACTCCATAGCATTAACATAGGCGCAAAAAACATTAACAAAGAAACATTTAAATCGTTGGAAGAAGTTTAAAATACATTTATTTTCCTTAATTTATTTATTATCTAAAACCCTTTTTTCACGCTGAGCCTAATTAACTATTGAGTTTATAATAATCTATAAGTAATAATCTATATCACAACAACTAGCTAATGGGCTATTCACAATACACCTTTCTTATTTTTAACTTTGTTATTGTTTCTGTTGTTTTGATTGTTTTTATTGTTATCCTTCAAAAGAGTTTCGGTCGGTTACCCCACATCAAAGCTCGATAAAAATCGCTAACGGCAAGGTTTCCACGACTAATTGGACCAAAGCTTGAACTAATTAGGCGTACAGCCCCAATGACCTTCTTATATAATTTGTTTTAGGGTCGCTTATATCAAGGCACTATACAAGTCAAGTACAGTCTAAAATAAATACTCAATACACAGTCTTACCTATTATAGCCATAAAACATACTTCAGACCGTTGCTTGACTCATCGAATTTAGATGGTTATTAGTTCTACACTAATAAAAAAGGTAATATCAAAAAATACCTACTTCAACAGGAATGTAAAAAAAAACAATAACAAAATAAATGTGTTTGGCTTTCTGCCTTGGAAAATAGTTAAATTTCTGTTAATACACAATAACTAAGAAATAAATTTGAATTAAATTTTTACACTTTCACTGTAAAAATCTTGATTCAAATTATTTTAATGTATTACGTATTTTGTTGTGGTGGGGGGGGGGGGGCAGTAAGATAATTGAAAGTAATTAAAGAAAGTTTTCTACTAGTTTAAAACACTTAAACAACATGGGTTGACATTTTTGGTTATTTGTACAATGCATAAATAATCCAAGAAATTTTATTCAAGGTAAATTAAAACCGAAGAAAGTTTAAACGGAGAAGAAGTTCTTCAATTAAATATCAGTGTATTAAGCACTTTGGATTCTTTGACGAGGATGAAATACTCATTATAATGATCTGAGATTACCTTTAGATGGCATTCAGAATACCCTGTCTCATTTAATCGTGAGTTTATCTCGTGTAACCTTTTCGAGTTTCTGATTGTCATTTAATGAAGCATAGTCAGTAAATTACTGTACTCCTTTTATTCTATTGCATTCAGTTTACTCTGAACCATAACAGTACTCTTACTGTCCTTTGTCAACACCTCTTACATTCTTCTCAAGTTATTTGTATTTTCCCTTTTGTGTTAATTCATTTGTTAAATATGTAACCTAACCAGTGTGCATTAGTGGTAGACCACCTTACCTTAACCTTAAACAATCTTAATCTTAGACCATCGACCATAAATTACTGATTTAAAAAGTTAGCCAACCTTAAACTTAAACATTTCATTTTATAATTAAATTTATAAAATAATCTCGAATCATAATGAATTAGCCATACAGAATTAAATTTATAGATTTAAATTTGAACTTTTATTGATTTTCACCACTAGTAAACGTAAAAAAAAACACAGTTCGTACAGTACTAAACTTAGTAATTTATATACAGTATATGCTTAAATATTGGATTATATATTTTTTAATCTCGTTTATGGAAGATGAACAGTTTATGTTTGAATTAAATGTTACATTCTATTGTATTGTATTCTATGTTATATTGTATTGTATTGTAATGATTTAGATTTATTGCTAGGTTGTGGAAGTATGTTTTACAAAACACTGAAAAAGTAATACCAAGCAGTACCTAGATTATCATAAAACTGATAAGCTATGTATTGGTATCCATCACAGGAGGAATGAAGGGAAATGATCTCAAAAGCTTTTAATACTATTTGTTTAAGACAATCTTACATAAATTGTTTAAAACTAGTTTCTACATTTAAAATCAAGCCAACACCCCCCCTCCGGTATTTATTATATTTTTGTAACAATCCGGCCGAGCGTGGGGCACCTGGGGCAGCGAGCTGAGGAATGATGAGGTCGTAAGCGATTTTATTGCTGCACCAGCACAACGTCAATTCCGCCTCCACTGGCCATTACTCCGCGCTCCTTGTAACTCGAATCCCACTCTTGTTTCTTGAAAACACATTTGTTGCTAACAACAATAATTCCTTAATTGGAGTTTTTCTTCTCAGAAAAAAATTAAATATAACTTATTTAATTGTTGTTCTACCTCCACTTATGATAGTAAATCTCTATTTTGTCTTTACCTCATATCGAGATGCTATATTTTGTTTCCTAAAATGTATGTGCATCATACACTGTGATACTTTTTTATAACACTCGATGCATGGTAAGAAATTAATAGCATACATTCTGGCATTAATTTGACAGCTTCTGGCAAAAACATGTAATTCTATTCTGATATTTGGGTCCAACCAATCTACTTTGGATGATAATGTGTAAGTTTAGCAGACACTGTCTAAGATAACTCGAGAGCTTTGATATTAAAAATTTCTAAACCTTCTCCGTCAAGAAATGAACAACATCGCCACTCCTTTACTCCTGAGATAAAAGAGTGTGGTGCTTGATGCAGCCCTGTGAACTATTTTACATTGTTTAATGTCATTATCAGTAGACTATGTAAGAGTGCTATCAAGGTCATAGTCATCGAACAAAATTACATCCTGTATCATCCTATAACAAAAATAAAAGACAAAATTGCTGTCAGTCGTCAGCATAAAATGCAGCGTGCTGATCATGTACTGTAGCATAACACGGAAACCAGTACAAATTTAATTTCAAACAAATTAAATGGTTAAGAATTCTCCTCAAGTTAATGTGGTATGTATTTCAACGTAATTGATTAATCAATATATGCATTGAGCTCTCGTAAGTTTTTAACAGCTTTTCTTTTCCCTGAGGGAGAAGAAGGAAATGCATTACGCACACAGGGGATACAGTTTGTAATGTGGGACTCAACTACAAAACGCATATACCCACTAAAAGAACCTCCTTTACTCTTTAAGAATTACATCTGTCATATTACATCAGGCTAGTCCTAATTTAGCCTAACCTAAGCCCATTAGGTTACATAACCTAGCATGACAACTCCTTGACCAGTCGCCCGGTAGGGGGTCTGAGCCGCATAGCGGTCCACATCGGTTGTTTTCTAAGGAGGATGCCTCGGACGCACTGTGACAAACAATCCCAGCAGCCCTCATCCTCCAAGGTCTTTTTGCAGACCGAGTCCACCGAAAATACACCAAAAGTTTGTGTGGCCTCCAGGCAGTTCCCTTTCCAACTGGGGCAACGGAAAAAGGTGTGCTCCGCATCGTCGGGAACGCCCGGGCAATAAATGCAGTCCGGTGAACCGGTCTTGCCCATCGTGTACAGGTACGACCGAAAAATAAGCGTGACCTGTCAGGAATTGGGACAGGTACTAGTCCACCTCCTCATGCAGCCGTTCCACCCATTGTTATTGGACCTGCTTGATAAGTCACACAGTCCATCGTCCTCGGGTGTCATGCTCCCAGCTGTGTTACCACTGCTGGAAGGTTCGGGAGCGCTCTTCTGTTCTTGCCGTGTCCTTGATGATCTCACCTTGTCTCTGAAAAATCGACTTCCCCTTTCCTGTCAAGAGCTTGACAGGGATGACTCCGGCGACCACCAGGACGGCAGGCTCGGACACTTTCCGGTAGGCGGAACACACCCGGAACGCCGCTTGACGCTGAACCCGGGCGAGTCGCAACCTGTAGAACTCTTTATCTAGAGTCTGCCCACACGTCTGCTCCATAAGGAAGCACGGACTGGACCTCGGACTTATATAGACGTCTTCTGCTTGATCGGGGTCCCCCGACAGTGGCCATCAGCCTACTAAGGTACATGAATGAGTATTCCCAGGTTTAATTACTACGTGGTTTCAGAAAATAAATAACAGATATTTCGTCTCTGGAGGCTTACAAACTTCACTTGAAATTTGCTCTTTCTATCTTGAAATGGAACTTTAAAATACAAAACTTATTTAAATTGCAATAACTCACTTGTTTCACTCGCAGTCATTTAAACACTGATTGTGTACATAGTAGCTGATATGAGTGTACAACTATTCGACTTTTTAAGTCCAACAACCTGATTAACTTTTTATTAGAATCGATATCATTTAATATCCTCGGGGACTTTGAATCCATTTAATTACATTTATGTTTCATTAAATTGAAAACCAATTGATTTAGGGCTATCGAATAGTGGCGTTACTTCATAATTCTATTCCACAGAAGTGCAGAAGAATCGTTGGTCTACAGATTATTTATAAATGAAATATGTCACATGATTCTTCTGCGGGTTATGCAAATTTGGTTTCTACACGTGAAAATATTTCATAAATTTTATTTCGGTTTACTATACATGGTGCCCCGTAGTTATCTGGAAAACGGTATATGGGATTATTGCTTAGGTTAAAACAAACACATTTCACCATTGTTACAAAGACCTTAGTTTCTTGTCTATCCATCTGTATATACAATAAAACGCATAACTCCTAAACGGTTTCAAGTACAGCGATCACATTTTGCATAGGTACTATATGTTCAACAAAAAGATTCGAAATTATACCTAAAAAAATATTATAAAGTATATATTAAAATTTTGGACATAAAATTATTTGATGAAAAACTCCATAAAACCCTTAACAAAAACAGCAACAACAAACTTGCAATGCACATTGAGTTATTCCATTAAACTCAATGATATATTTTAGGCGATGATATAGTTTATATGTTAGGCGATAACTTCAATGATATATTTTTTGTCATGATTGGATGAATTAAATCAGAGAAACTAATTATTTTCGTAAAACATGACCAATTTTTCCATTTAAAGAATGTAAGGAATAGTAGCATTCTTTAAATTGTTGTGACAAATTCCATGAATACTGATAACTTTACAAAAAACTGCAAGAGACATACAACAATCTAGACCATTTCATTTAGGATTCAATGATACATTATTTGTTAAATTTGGATCAAGAATGACAGAAGAATTAATTATTTTCGTAATGTATGATCAAATTTCCCCATTAAACAATATTAGATTAATCATTTACATTGTTTAAATAGGAAAAAAGTGCTCATACTTTACGAGAAAAATTGCTATGGTATTCTTTATCTTAAAAAATGATTTATAATTTAAATTTAGATAAAATGGGCTACCTGTTATGTGTCATTAATTTTTCTAAGTCAACATAAAAAGTTAACAGTTTTCATGGAATTTGGCATCTAATATTATCAATTGCCACCATTTTGGCCTGAGGCACTAGATACCTGCCCATTGTCCTGTGGTGGAACGTGTTTTATCTTTTCCCAAACAAGAACACTATATACCTTCGAGTTATGACTCAATTATGACAAGAAACATATACAAGAAACAAATATACCTTGAGTAACTTAATTACCCTTATAGACTCTTATTTTGAGCTTAACTGTTATTTATTATAAACCACTTTCTCTCTAAATTAACATGTTTGATTTAAACATAATACTAAATATTTATATTTAAATAGGGCTAATATCTTTATTTAGATCTTAACAAAATTTATCAAAAACAATTTTTTTAATAAATGAAAATTAAAATGATAATTGTTGAAAGTCATGGAGATACCTTAAAATGAACGAATACCTATTGCAGGCTAATTATTGTAAAGTGACAAGAGTTAAAAAGAAAACTCATACTTACTCTTTGATATTATCGAAGATTTTACTATTCTCCTTTCCTCTGATTAGGCCACGTTCAATTCAATAAATTGACGACTGGCATATATCTTTTAACAACGGCCCAAATTTGATAAAGCGATGCTGAATTTACTCAGCGCAAGTACGTCATACACTCACGCTGCCGAGCGATCGTATAACAACATGTTTATCCATGGACCACGCTATACACCCTCTTCACGACGTCCGGGCGTTCCCATGATTCCACACACGAAGTCGTGAATGCCTATAACTCGGCTAAGTTTATAGTATTGATCTCACCCATGTAGTTCGGGCCTGAGGTGAATTTGTGCCATTTGGAGCCATCGCTACTTTCTGTACAAATATTACGATACAAGTTTTTATCGTTAACATTGTAAATACAAATTTGTATTATGGTTATTTTTTTAAATAATCATGTACGTATAACTTGATCATGTGCGTGAAACTATACACTATGTATATTTTCACAAAAATACATATGAAAACGTATTAAATACATCTTCATTTGATATAAGTAAAAACTGATTAAAAGCTTTTAAATATTTGTATAAAACTTTTTCAAAAATATATCATTTAAACATAATTGTAACGAGTAATGATTACAGGTTTTATCTCTATTATTAAGCATAACTGTTATCAACAGCAATGTTGAAAACAAAAGTTTTTTGTAATTTTTATCTCAACAAAATTTGAATTGCATTTTTAAGCTTAAAAAAGTATTTTGGAAAGTATTAAAAAAACAAATTCAATACAGCTACCATATGAAAATTTATTTGAGGTTTAATAATTTATATTGTATTAGTATTATATTTTTGTTCCTGGAACAATATTTAGAGAGGGAGTATTATTTGCTATTGCCTCTTTCGTAGCTCGGATTCTTCTGCGTTCTACTACGTGAGCGCCAATTATTCCGCCAATCACGTGCCCGGCGAGCATTCACGGGCCTTCGATGAGCCTCGCTATAGAACGGCGGTAATGAAAACCTTACTGAAGCAGTTATTACGTTCATGCTATTGTAAGACCTACACGTAGAACATCGCCAGTGTAGGAAAGACATGTCCTTTGCCATCTTTTTCAACTTTAAGAATAAAATTTTTCTAAAGTGATAAATTTTACAATTTATTCTTTGTCCAATTTTTAAGTATGTGAAAAACACCCAAAATAAAACAAACATATTTTAAGAGCATTTCTTAAATATAAATTTATGTCTGTACCTTACTTCTATTTTGCTCTAACGTAATTGCAATTTGATGAGCCAAATGGATCATGTCATTTTATTGTCACTATTTTTAGTGTATTTTGTGCGCTTTTACTACAGTCAAACTAATGAATACGTAACTAAATAGTTTCATACAGTGTTTATAAATGACTCAACGGGCTTTACATGTCGGAACATTGGCGTGACTAACTCCTGAGAGCTCTCGTGACACGCAGGGCGGCGCAAGTTTCACTGAGAAAACAATTTAAGAAATTCTCGTTAATAGCTCAATAGAATCCCTTAACTTGAACAAGTTTGATTAATAACCAAAAAATTCTATACAAGAGTAAGGTATATTTGTATGTATATATATGAAAGTGGGTATCGTAAATCGATCTTGCGATTTTCTCAAACTCTACTGGCAATATAGTTTTGGAAAAATACCTATATAATAAATAGCTGACTCTCCCGTAATATATATTTCATCCATATGTTGTATGGACTTATAACAATGAAAAGAGGATTGTTGTAAGGGGTTATAATAATAAAGTTTGTAATGATAATGATACAAGGTATGCTTATTAAGCAATTATTAATACAATGGAATGCTTAATGATTAGGTATCGAAAGACGAAAAACATTTTGCGACAAACGTTATAGTGTGATATTAACGTACTATAACTACATCGGAAGTACCGGGTGTCCACAAATTCTTGGCCTGATTTCATTGCTTTGCTGTATGGACACCACATGCATCTTGCATATCTTGTTTTCAAGGGGATTTAATATATTTTTCCCTCATTAATTTGATAATACCTAAGCACAGCTGATTGCCCACAATGCAATTAACTTATGGTGCACTACATAAATAAATTGTGATGGCTCGACTAAATTGCCACCTCGTTCACATCACTTGACCACTCTGAATTTCTTTATGTATGGGTTTGCCAAAGATTTTATTTCATTTTCCCCCAGTACCGAATTTAGAGCCTTTTTAATAAGGAATAATAATCGAGTGACATCCATTACAATCATGAAATTTAAACTAAAATAAAAACTGTAATTACTAAAAGAATCTAATAAAACAGTCACCTAGAAGATATACATTACTAACCCAAGGCGCACATATACGTAGAAGTATATTGAGTTTGTACTTAGCTGTAAAAAAAATTTACCTTTTTTCACCTTTTTTTTTAATTGAATAAAAAACTTCGTTTTACCACGAATTGCTTTCATAGTATTCGTTCCTTTATCAGGGAAAGACTTCATGGACACCTGGTATATTTTAAATATCCAAACCAAAAGAAAAAACTGTAAATCAATGTACAATCAGGTGACGGCAGCAAAAGCAAAAAAGAAAAATACGTAAAGGCCTAAATATTGTAGGTTTAATTTTTATCTATTAAAAATAAACTCTTTATTCCAATTTTAAGTGACTGTTCTTAGAAATTTTAATACGAGGAGGAAATTGAGGATTGTTCTCAACGAGGATTGTTAATGCAACAGTCTATATAACAATCTATTAACATATTTCGTGTTAATACACATTACTTATTTTTAAACTTATTATTTACCATTTTAATTTAATTTTTTATTTAAAAAGTATAATGTCTATTTGAAAAGGGGTGTTAACTTTACATTAACGCAATAGAACTCTGATTGTTATTATTTTTCCGTGTAGCTCAATTATTTTCCATATTAGTTGTTTGTGATAAATTTCTAAAGACATAAAGTCTATAATACCATTAATAATTGCGAAATAGGGCAATTAACTTGGTTTCAGAAAGGGAGGGTGAGGTTTAGTGGTTAACGGACCGCATCATAAATTGAGACACCAGTGTATCTGACTCCCTCGGCGCGGCGTCACAATAAAAACAGCGGACCATGTCACCCCTGCGAGGGCAACGCTTTAAACTAATAAAGATTTTGAAATTTAATATTTAGCGGTTTAAGGGCTTTACAATTAGATAATGAACTCATTTTCATGAAAAACTATTATGAATTTAATCAAATTAACATGAAGTTTGGATTTAGATACAAGTTTGGATTTAGTTTGGAGTTTGAAGTTTGGATTTAGGTTTGTGGCAATGATTTATATCAGTAGGAAAACTGTGCAAAATGTCATGTTAAAATTTTAATCAATGGAATGCTTAATTGAGCTTAACTAACACTCGCATTACCGGTACTTTAAGGACACTGAAAATATTGTGCGATATGGCCACACATTTAGACCTGCCGCTTATAGAAATTGCGAGTTAAAAACACAATGAATCTTCAAATAATTTTGAAATGTGGTTTATCTAAATTTTTAAATATCTGTTAAAAAAAAATTTAATACAATAATATCTACGCCTACAAAGGCAATCATGATACTTGTTCAAAATTTTTCTAAGCTTTTGTACATAGTTGGAGAAATCCTGGCGTTAGAAAGGTAGTGTCTTGTAGATGTGTAAAAGTTAAAAGTGTAATATTATTATATGTATAATGACAAAAAATCCTAGAATATTTAAAAAAGTTAGATTAAAAAAAGTTTCTCAGTTAAAGGTTAAATACTGCTTGTATAAGCACTTTTATACCCTTAAAAGCTACCTTGAACTGATTAAAACTTATTCTTTATTATTAAATGTTCTACTCAGTAAAATAAAATACATTAAAAAAGTTTTGTAGGTGTTTTCAAAATTTATGTCCTTATACGACGATACTGATAAGAATAATTATCGAAAAATCAAACACTGCCAAAATGTTAAAACTATTAAACGGATAATTAAAGCAAAATATAAAATTTTAATAATAATGCATCATAATTTAACAGTCAAATGGCTAGGGATACGTCCTACAGAAGTTTCAGTGTTAATATTATGTAAGGAGGATGATTGATTGAATCATTTGACAGATTTTAATAACAAATGCTAACTAATCACGAATAAAATTCCAGGATATTTCAGTTACAAAATATGTAAAACTAGTTCAATTGAAACTTTGGCCGAATTTCGACCAATAATGACTCATAATAATTACGAATATGTAGCAAAAAAAAAACCAAATATTTTGAAACTCTCAATTAGTATTTCCATTAATTTTTATTTTCCTATTTACTAACATAATATATTCTATTAACGTTTTAAAAAACTTAACGGATTAAGTTGCTTGGAGAACATTTTCAAGTTGTCAGAAGGAATAATTCAATCCAAGACAAACAAGGGCTAATTGAGTTGCAAAGTTATTACACGCGGGTTGTTGTTGATTTGAGGATCATCTCTGGCTTTACCGTTACTCCTCATAAATTTTAATATCTTACTTCAAACCGAACATAGAAATAGTCGGCCTAATAAATCATTTACAGTAGGTAACTTTTATCTATCTCAATTAATGCTGAATTTATACCTCCTATCATACCCTTAAGTTTTAAAAAGCAATAAAAATACTAAGCTATATTGCATTTAGGTGAAGTAATTAAATTCCTCTTGTAACCAATGTAAGTAAAAGTTTTCAACCAATAGGAAAGGTACCTATATTGTATTTAAGATTTATTTCATAAGGTTGCAAAATAAAATTTTTATTATTAGCTTTTGAAAATTATAATATAACTAACTATTTTTAGCAATCCACCATATTTAGGCAATTTCCACAAATAAATTATAAACTGAGTTCAACGTAATGAAGATTGATTAAGTTCAAAACAGCTGGATGGGGTAAGTTTAAACTATGCATGTGAAACTGACTTTTGTGTTAAACTTAGGTTTAAACCTGAGTTGGAAACTGTCCTTAGTTTTCCATGCTAATATCAATAAAGTAAGGCATTAATGTACTGTCGTCACATACTTACAATACACAATGAATTACTAAACCTTTCTGCATTAACTCTAATTGTTGTTTGCTTGTCTAATTGTTTTGTTTTCTATTAAAAAATATGTAAAATGTTAATGTCCCATAAAATACCGAGGGTATTGGCTCTATTTAGAAACTAATGTGAATGTTGGTTATAGTATAGTAAAGTCAGTACAACACACAGAGGTACATTGGTTTTCTAAGCCACCGCCGCCGAGGTGGTTGGATTTGGTTGATCAACAAAGCGGAACACCTTACAACAATGCGGGGGTGGAGTTGGCAAATTAGTAATTAACCAAGAAATACGACCAGTCACCTTATACCTGCCGCGCCAGACAAACGGCTTCTGCTAAATAAACATCTGGGGGAGATTGTATGTGGAGTAAATTTATTAAGTATTACAAAAGATAATCACTCACCTCCATAAAATTTTTGTGTGGCATTAACTTTTATAATTATTTTAATTTATATATTACAATGTAAAGCAGTAAAACAATTCATGTTTAAGTTTCAAGTTATGTATATTAAAACTAGCAATGTTCCATCAATACTGAACAAGAATATTGTCTTGCTTTCAATGTAAATACCATTTTTCATGTGGTAAACATAAAGTGACAATAATTATGACACCTTAAAATATTAAGTGGTCTCTTTGATAACCCTGCACGAATTTATAAGTTTTTAATATAAAATTAATTTCGTTTCAAATATTTTTAAACTGTGTTGACCTGTTTTCAGGTTTACTCTGTTGTGCATTACAACTCAATAATACTGTTAAATACGTTACAATATATTATATATCAAAAAGTTTTTAATATTTTGTTGGTTTAGTTTGCCTGCATGGATATTTAACTACGTACATATAATGATTGTTAGTAGTTTGTGTATTGAAAATTGCTCAGAAGCAGTAATTGCTAGCCTAAGGCAAACGCGAATCAAGTCAACCCCACACCGCGAGATGTGAGTTCTCCCAATTGTATGTGTTTTCTCACCCTCAGACAATTCAAATTGAAAAATATTTACCCTGAAAGAAAATAACAGGACAGTGTACACATAATATGAGTAAAAAGGAATTAATCTCCACATAGGCTGTAAGTGTGTGATTTTGTAAATGAATCCAGCGAGTCTCTACATTGCTTAATAACACAATGATGCTCAATAAGTTAAATTAATACAATTAATACGTGATTAAAAAATAAAACAATGAATTGTTATTATTCAATACAACATAAGAGGCAGTTATTAGAATACATTACGATAAAAAAGTATTGATAAACTTTGAAATTGTGTGAAAAACTATTTTAGGTATGTTATACTCTACAGGGTTACTAAAACAACAGAATACTCACAACCGACGGTAAGTATAAAAAAGAAATAAGTATAAGTAACAAGTATAACAAGTATAAGAAACAAGTATAAGTATAAACAAATAAAAAACATACGATAACAAACGTATATAATATTAACACTAAAAGTACTGTTTTCTTAATAGTGCGTCTGTACGCTCTGCGTCCAGACGGATAAGACAATCGGTCAACTTCCTCTTGTATACACCGACGCTGTCAGCCGCAGCAATTGCAGGAGAAATGTTTAAATGAAAAATGTGAAATGTATAAAATAAAAAAAAATCTATGGATTAATCTGTGAACTTGGAAGCCTATATGTTGGTTGTTTCTTGTTGGTTGATTATGATTAATTTCAGTAAAAATATTACTTTTTTGGTTTTAATATATAGAAGAAGAGACTTAATGCAATGTTGTCTGGAATTAAAAACGATTAATTCATCATACAGGAGTATTGTAGGATTTTTTTTAATTCAAAACAGCTTTAATGATGGTCTTCTGAGTACCTTTTAAGGGTCCAAGTGTGTAAGAAGAAGCCTCCCCCACTCCAGGATCCCATATCCGAGCACAGACTGCACGTACCTAAGTAAAGTCCAACATATACTATAATAATACAATAAACTTTTTAAGTTGGAATATGATACAATAATAATATAATTACAATAACATTCATTGTATTTATGTCTTGTGGATACAATGTTAAAAATAAAATCAAATAACAAGTACATAACCCTTACAACCATACCCTAAATGGAAGGCAACATGTAATTCAATTGACCAACAATGATTTAGAAACAAATAGTTTATAGATGTATTGTTGAGCTAATGTATGCAGTCTGTGTGTTGGTGGGACCACGATAGTTAACAGCTACTTTGGCGGTCATGTGACCTGTTGACCGCACAGACCGCTGTCACATCGTTGCCGCTCCTTATACAGTACTAAATTATTTAAGTGTGATAAATTCATACCGTCATCACATATATTTTTTATTAATTCTTTTATTATGTAATAGAAGTGAATTTATGTACTATAACTATTTAAGACGGATTTCTAAAAATAAAACGATTCTTACAATTAAAGTTTAGTGGGTCATGTGGGTATGCTAAAGCACTTTATCATTGTTTCGATACCAATCGATACAGAGCTTGGATCTTATATTTAAGATTTATAAATTAGCTATCTTATAAATCTTAGATAAATCAAATATAAAGTTATAAAATTGTCCGCCAAATTTCAAGTATTTCTCATTAGAGTGTAGTTATGTAAACCTAATTAAAAAACCACAGTACTACAAAAAATGTAATCAGTATCAATTATAAAAAACGACATAACCAGTATAAACATATACAGTAGGCCTAACAATTGCTGTTTGGTTTTAGTTTGAATCATTCGTCCATTTGAAAAACATCGTATGACTAACTCCCCAGGATGCTTTCTCTTACCAACGATGGTCCTCAATCAATTAGAACTGGTAAATGTTTGTCCCAATGCTATCCTAACTGCGTTTTATTATAAACTTTGACTGTAAGTATTTATTTACATTTTTTATTGCCTAATAGAGAAACATGTAAATATAAATCTGAAGGGCAAACATTTCTGAAGTTTGCATTGCGAAGCATGTCGGGTAAGCTAGTAATTATATAAATTACTTTAATTGGAATTTATTATGGTCATCTGTAGGTATTTTTCAAAAACTTATAATAAAAAATTAATTTTATCAATATTCTAGTTAACAATAGCTCCAAAGAAGTTTTATTTAAATAGGCCAAAAGGAAATAGTAACACTTTGTATTATTTCTATACCTGAATCGGGCTTACATTTTCGTGACTAAGATTCTACGAACTTTTCTGCACGCACTTTCAATCTAATAATCTTGCAGACAGTGGGTCTTTTTTATTTTCTTGGTAGATTTTACTTTAAACCACTAAGAATAAAAAAAAAAAAAAAAAAAAAAAAAAAAAAAAAAAAAAAAAAAAAAAAAAAACTACGAGTTATGATGAACTTTGTACACAGGGTAAGATTAATCTGTAAGATTGTTTTCTATTTGTAAAAACTTATTGAGTTTGTAAAAAAATAAAAATATGTATGTAAATGATAAAAGGAAGATGAATGTATTATGAATTGTAAATTTACAAAATTAAAAAAATTACATCTACTACAATTTATTATTATTTTATACACTTTAAAGTATGAATGAGAATTAACGTTAAAATTTTATGTTCTACGCTAACATGTTATATGCAACGTACTATATAGAGAACATTTTAGAAGTCTTAAGGCAGTCGATGAATATAGCCCGAGTAAGAACGGAATGGAACCTCGTCGCGATCCAAACCAAATGTTCCTCCCTCTTTTATGATCTAGAAAAGTGAGCTTTTATTACATATTGAACACTGTAGTAAGCCTTTGGAGTTTCAAACTGACGCTTTGATTAAATTCTCTCTTTGAATATAAAAAAAAAAAAACATTGAAAATCTAAATTTATTAAATTAAAGCTAAGTACTGTTTAGCCTTATTTGTTTTATTTATATGTCAGTATTATAGATACAATTGTAATTTAATAATTTCAACTCTACTGTACAAAGCTGTAAATTAATAAAAACTTTAGATTTGAAAATTGTAATTATTCACAAACGTTAATCATGAGATTATGTTATATGCTGGACAAAGTTAGGTATATAAACTTTAACTGAATCCTTACAATCGCTTTAATTTAGATTGTAATCAATAATTTAATACCTCATTTATTTCAATTCATGCTTTATTTATACATGAGTAAAGTACTTAACAGCGGATCCCATTTTTTTATCATAAAACATACCTATATTATTTAAAAATCTGTTTTGAAAACATGTAATATTTACTTCACTATGTTACTACTATTTGTAATTGCCCTATGGCAAATATATATATACAAATTATTCAAGTGATAAAATATTTTTAAAAACTTTACACCATTGTGATTTCCATAATGGTTGCCTATAATGGATCTCTAGATAAAATGACAAAAACACTTAATTTAATTAGCTAGGAAAAGGAATTAAACTGAAAAAATTACATTTTATTACGTTTCTCTAATTACATTTTATTAAAGATACTTCCTCCTCAACGTTATAAGGAACATAATTTATTTATGTTTTAGATATTTTTTACAAATTAATTGTATAAGATAACAATGATTTTTTAAATAAATAGTTATCAGAGTCTATATATTACAGCACGCTAAATAATGATAAATTTATTGAAACTTATTTAATTATTTCATTAATTCACAATATGGCACGTTTTTTTACACGTTTTATGTAAAATACCATTATTCTGTAAATTGAGGTTTAAAATCAGAGAGGTTCTCTAACCCTGTTAATGTTGTCCATAAAGGAAAACTAGCATTGCCGTGGCTCCGGTTTCATCAGCCAAAGCAGTCAGACACACTGGCGGCTCAAATTATTATGTGGTAGCCCACCACAAACCTCATCCCCCCCCCCCCTGCACCGCACCATGACCGCCAAATTGCCTGATTTCTTATTTATTATTCAACACGTAATTTTGCTGTTCCAAATCTTTAAATAGCCCACAGCCATTTTGTAAAATATATCTATAATTGTTACAGTTTAGTTTTTAACTTATCTATGTATTAATAGGAAAGCATAATTCTTTTCCTCCTATTTTCTCAGCTCGCATGCATCGTAGGGGAAATCCGCACATACCGTTATAAACGTATTGTCTTCTCGGTGAGCAGAATCCCATTATTTCAATTCTCATCTTCATCCCTATAGGCTTTCAAAGTTTCAATGCTAATCTTATGGAAGAAGGATGCTCAATTGAATCATTAGACGCACAGCTGTTGTAAAAACAAATACAAAAAATCAGGAAGAGCACATTTGTCAGAGATTTAAAGAAATGTTATTCTACATGTATAAAATGTAGTATTCCCTTTGATTTTTTTTTTTTGTCCAGATCAACTGAAATTGTGGTCGACTTTGTGCCATTAGGTGATCTCTATTAAGTTTTAATCAAAGATATTAGTGTAACCCTATGAACTAACTGCCATCAAGATGTACTTCACAATTAATTGGTTAAATGTGTTTAGGAAAATTGACAATTTGAGAGTTTTAGAAGCTGATTTTATATTTAAACGATTTATAACAGAATCAAACACATACTGAATTGATAAAATAAATCCCTTGTAGTGGTACAATCTTGCAGTATGTTTAGGGTGGATTAGGACTAAAGTGAAGGCAGATAAAGTAATGAATTTTAATGGTGTCTGCGAGTTTTCTGATTTTAAAAGTGGTCCAAATGAATTCAAAGTTTGCTTGGTGATAATTCTAGGCGAATTATGTATCTGTCTTTGGAATATGTCTTTTTTTTTCTTTGATGTGTAATTTGATATATTTAAGTGAACATTAAACGGAAATGTATTGAAATATGTTTGAATGGAAATGTGAAAATTGCTTGAAAATTTGAATGTAAATAATAGGTAAATAAGTGGGACATGCATAAAATGCAAGGCTAGAAATATAATTTAAAATATTTTAACCAATTATGTAGTAGGAAGTCTAATGTATAGTAGAAGGTTGTTTTAATGTCTTACACTAATTATTAATAGTAACGATGTGGCCCGTGCACAAATTGCACATTTTATAATTCTGTACGAGAGAAACTAAACACTAAACACTATAACACTTTATCAATTAGCTATCTTAAGTACATGTATGTTGGTTATAAAGTGGCATAGATCTATATTTGTTTACTACCTGGCTTTAAAATTCATCGGAAGGTAAGTTGAATCAGCTGTTAAATTACAATTCACATTAGATATATTGTAATAAAAGTTGGTCAACATTTTAAAGCGCCCTCTAGATATAAATCAATGGCCAGGAGGGCGAAGCCCGAAACGATATGACATTTTTAAGTACGATTCGCTCACGCGCTATATCGTAAGCTTTAAAATGACACATCAGTATTAAAAATCGGTTCTGTAGGTCGAGAGAAAAAGGGTCGTAACAGACGAAACCCTTATAGAAATAAGAAGATAGATCCTGATTTTATGTACACTTGGACCATTAATACCTGGGTATTGTATTAATTTGTTGTATTTAAGTTGCCTTGAATCTACTGAAAATGATGTTTCGTGATAGTACTCAAACACTGTCACTATGAACGCGTTACTTAACGGATGATCAAACAATACTGTATAATGGATTGTGCTTTGGACGGCCCTTACCTGATATTACTACAGTTGAACTTCCATGTTGCACAGAGATGTTTATAATTATCGTACAATGCCATACATCAGCCAGTAACTGAAAACCTGCAACATTTTGTACTAGCACCGGCAGTTACAATAGTACAATACACGTCACTCTCCAGACCGCTGAATCTTCCCTCCACCCCTAACCCATAGAGTGCGTGTTGTATCAGAATATATTGGCATAATTTAAACATCCCTTCCAGATCAAACCGAGTGTAACTAGATCCATTACCGCAAAAATGGTTTATTAAGATGCCGCACGATTGCAACTTAAAGAACACTTTAACGATTAGCTATTTGAAAACAAGTTTTGAAATGAAACCTAGCTCAAAAGATTCTATTCTAATAAATACTCTCTTTAGTATTTTAACATACTCCAACATATAAACATCACTAAGTGAAGTAAGAAGGTTGTAAGATTAATTATTTTATATATTCTTAATAAGGTTATTATTATTGAATAATCCGATGAAGTTTTTTTTTGAGTTTCATACTAGACAACTTCAGTAGTTATCTTTATTATCGTCTAGTTATCTTTAATAAAATTTTTATTTTTAAGTGTTTACCGTTGTTGTAAAGAAAAGTTTTGTCTTTACATTCATTGTTAATGGCCTTTTATTTATATATTTATTTTATAAAACTGATATCCAGTGCGATTAAATTTAAACAGGGATAAGATTTGATTATTAAGTATTAAAGATACATCATGTTAAACCCTTGTGCCATAATGAGCGTATATTTTATCTTCTCTTTTAATGTCACTGTATTTCATATAGTGGTCATAATGGTACCCCTTATTTAATTTTGTTAACAGCGGTAAATATTCGAACGAATCTTTTATTGTAGTTTCGATGCGCATTCCTGTGGGATTGTAAACTACTAGTTCGTGCAATTTCAAAATTTGCTCTTCACCCTAAAGTAGTGGTGGATGGAGGTAACTTAAAATAGAATATGTGTTCATGAATGGCAATATGTAGGTTTTTAATATAATATGCTATAACGTAAAAATATTCTTTCAAGGCTTCCTCTTGGAGCCATCTCTTTGCCGAAATCTTAAAAAGAATTCATGAGATCCGGTCATATTAAACATAATAAAAGCAAACCCGACCTCAAATGGCTGAGTATAAAGAAAGTTATTAGTCTTTAAAGTTTTTTCACATGGTTTTAATATAAAGTTTGAGTGCCCTCTTTTTTCGACTTGGTCAGTTTTTAGAATGGTTAAACGGCATTATACTCGACTTAGTGATAACTTTCATTTAACCTGCATACTTATTACTTTTAAGATGTTCAAAAAATACTTCAGTGGGCCGTCATATCAGAGTGTGAAATGACAAATACCAGCAAGAAACTTTGTTCTTTATGCCAAAAACTTACTCAAAAAATTCGTGTTAATATTTGGGACATTGTTTATATAACAACACACTTTGTTATTTTCAAAATATACATTTCTTTTTGGGGGTTACATTAATAACACTAAGTACGGGTGGTTAAGTTGTATTGAAAAATCAATAAAGTTGCATTGAAAAATCAGTTCAACAACTATTCGCATTACATACGTGTAAACAAATATATGCATGAAAAATAAATAGTTTAAAAGTATATCATTATCGGAAAACAAATTTAAAGTTGAAGGAGTAGTTATAACAGTTGGTACAGACTAATCCTGGAGAGGTGTTTCCAATAACAGGTGGGTAGACAATTACTGAGGAGTGGTAATTGTTGCCTAAAGGTGCACAGTTAACACACAGTGTGATGCCAACCCTACACTGCGCTACCAGCCACAGGCGGGGGCTAGCTGGGCAAAAGATGCTCACATCTCGCTTGGATCACTCCTAATACAGCACAATAGATCTTTTATAGAAATTCTGTTTATAATGTTGAAACAAGATTATGATGTGCCTCATTTGAAAACATGAAATAGCATGTTTTCTAAATTTTTTTTACATACAAAATCTTCAAATTTATCTTGATCCTTTACTTATATCGAAATGTATTTACTATACAGTAATTAATGCAAAATAGTGTCGATAAAAGTATTTAGAACTTCAAAGGTTGTTAAATATTTAAAAAGTATACATATATGTTTCCTACCGTGTAATAGTTTTACTATTTGTTTTGAATGAAAAAATATATAGGTACAAAGTCAATATGTGTTCCTAAATTCAAATATATCAAGAGCAATTCTCAAAATAAATATTTATGTGTCATTTTTTATTTTCCACTATAGCTTAATTAATACAGGTTATGAAAGTAAACTGAATTATTCAATTAATTATCAAATGAACTATAGTACATTAACAATTAGTTGAGATTTCTGTATATTTTTAATTTAATATAATTATAAACCAATTATGATGTAGAATGTCCTAAAAATATTGAATTCCTCTGTTAAACAACGCTTTATGAAGAATCCACAGCCTGCAAGAGTAAAAAATTAAAAAAATTCGATTAAAATTCATATCGTCGGATCTGACAGTTGCTTGACACTGTCGGACCCTCTCTTAGCCAACACGACCTCTCGTGGGAGATCCCTACAACCCCCCCCCCCCCCTACAACTGCTGCAGTCTCTGCTACCAACGTAGCTTTCTGAAACATTTCTCATTGTAAAATGTTGCTTTACAATACAAAACTCAAACTTTATATTTAAAGTTAAAATCCCAATGGATATGATTTTACTGAAGAATGAAATACTGCATAGTAAAAAATCTTGTAATGTTTTTGTTTTTTTTTTTTTTTTTTCTTACTGTACATTTCTTTTACATGCGATATTATTTGATATCTTTGATCTAATGACCATACATGACTTGAGATTACACAGGAATGACTCACTCACCAATTCCGTCACCAATTTCCAATGGCGAAACTTTTTACTAGAATTTGGAATTCTTTGGAATGCTTTTCCAATGTCTTTGGATAAAACCGAATGCGCTGTTTTCTATAGTATTTCTATGTTTTAAATGTTAACTTTTATCAAGTTTTTTTTCAATTATAATTTCTGTCATTTTACCAATTTCTTTTACATTGAGAACAATATGATTTATTTATTTTCTAAACATTTTCATAACCATTAATAAAAATATTTTTAGTAACTATAAATTCAAAGTTATAAAGAAATTCATATATTAATTTTAAATAATTAAATAGTTTCATTTTTACCAACATAACACATTTCATTGTAAATCACTAATTACATAGGTTTTAATACTTAGTCAAACAAAAGCAGTTAACACCTGAATTCGGATAAAATGATGTCATATACACGGTCCTGAAACAAAAATTTTTGTTAAATAAGTTTATTACTGTTACAAATCCAAACGTATTAACCACGTACAAGTGTATTCAAAGGATTTTTGTTGTAAAATGAAAAATCTACAGGAAAACTAAATTAACTTCAGCCGAATCTAAATTAACTCTCTGGCTGAGAGAGTAACTCAGTAAAGGTAGGTAAGAAGGGAGACCGAAATGAACTTCATCAGCCCCCAGAGAGTGCGCCGCTTCCTGCCGCCGCCGCATCGCCGCGCCACCGGCGGCGATATTGTCTGCGTGGTGACAAAACCTCGTGTCTCAATATGGTTTATCCGGTGGGCTTTAATATGGCAGGTCCTACAGGTTATGATACATATTGATAAAACTAGAACTCTAATGAAAATACCTAAACAACGTTATTGGACTGTTGGTTTATTTGCAAAAACCTGGTCGGATAGTGTAATAAATATTGGTTTGGATAAGGAAATAACTTATTGTATTGTTAAATACTACTTCACGAATAAGTATAACTTCGTCATTAACTATGGATATTGAAAAATATCAATAAACACCACACAAATAGTGATGGATCATTACTGACAGATGAATCAGACACTCTTTATCAGTAAAAAATAATAAAATATCCCCGTCGCAGTAGACCTTCGTACTCAGCGAATTTCCAAATTAGCAGTATTAATTATGACAAGATAAACCTGTAATCCAAATATCATCACAAGCTCATAAATAGGGAAATAAATGTATATTCTCCTTATGATAAATGTTGGGAAAGAGTATGCAGGTATGCTGCCATGGGGAACACTAAAAGTAGGTTTTTAGCATAAAAAAAAATATTTCGACCATATCAAGCCATAGTTTTATCAATATCTGTCCATTGCTAAAGGAGTTTGCCTATTCTCCATATGATTAACATGGGAAAAGAGTATGCAGGTTTGCTGCCATGATAAGCACAAAAACCAAGATTTTTTAACATAAATGGATGACTCTCAAAAAATGAAGCTGAATACCAAGTTTCATCCAAAAACATTGGTTAATAAGTGAAATATTACCACATCTCCCTATTCTCCATAAGATTAACATTGGAGCCTCAAAATACAACGTACTGTCTTTAGACTTTTTAATATCTCGGTAACCAATGGAGATAGAACAAAGCTTCAAAATACTAAATTGTGTGTTTTTTGAGCTAAATCCAATGGTCAAAATAAAAATTCAAATTTTTTTTTAAAATTACATATGAAAAATGCAAAAAACCCATTTTTGGGGTACAAAACCCCCCAAAACTACCCCTTCCGATAAGTCGATATGTCTGGTTTTTGAACTCGTCTGAATAAATGTAGGATTACACATCTCTTCCAAATTTGGTGTCGATCGGACCATTTTTACGAGAGTTATCGTGTCTAGGGACACATATATGTATATATATATATATATATATATATATATATATATATATATATAAATTTTAATGACTATTATTTTTAGTCTCTGGGCACCTAAAAACGAAAAAGTAACATGGTCCCGGGCTTAGGTCTTACCATGAGACCTACGGTAATAGTTTATTCCCTATGGGAAATTCGTTTAAAAAACTACACCCCATCTGACTGAACTAAAATCCACCATTATGTCATATTCACAAAAGTACGCACGATATAGCTGGACTGTGGAGAAAATATAAAAAAATAAGGGCTGTTTAATTCATTTGATGTTAGAAAATGCCACATTTGATTCAGACCGGTGACGTTATACTGTTTTTGTTATGCTGTTTTTGTTACACTGTTTTTGTTATAAGACGTTATACCGGTAGCTGTTTTTGTCATCAGGCTACTGACTTTTTGGGTACTACTTATTAAAACGTTTTAACCCATAATGAAACAGCCCTCCTTGTCTATTACATTATATCAGTTTTCCCTAGTCCTGCCATTGAGTGTGTCGGTGTAGTTAGTATTGTATAAAAATGTACTACTTGAGACACACTAAAGTTTAATTTGAACTGAAACGAATGAAATGAAAATACTTCTTTATTGAGGAGAACATTAAGACCACATGGTCCTCTCTTACAGTTAACCTCTAAAACTAAATAAATGTTAACTTAATATATATCCACTAACAGTGGATATATATTAAGTAACAACCCACTAAATAAACAATATATTATTATTTCATGATTAGTTTCAGTTCAATTAAATACTGTGGAATTATTATTCAGTTTTTAATATTTATTGTAAATAAGGCAACTAACAATTAAAATACATTTGCATTACACTTTTTTGTGTATTTTTAAAGTATTTGCTTTACCCGGTAAGGTAGTAATGCATCATAAGATTCAAAATGAAAACTTGAACTTAGAAGAATTTATTAGAGAAGCAAAACCAATCGTAAGTAAAACTTTAAAAGAAGAATTGAAAAGATTGAACTTTCTTAAATTTGGTTTACTACTAGAAGCTATGTTTATAAATGCACAAGAAGAATTATCACCAAGAGGATTCATAACAAAAAACCGAACCATCATGGAAAGTTCAAATATTGATTCAATAGTCGAGAATTGTATAGAAGAAATATTAACTAAACTTCAGGAACACGAAGGAAGAGGATCCGGATGGAGTCTTACAAGTATTGAAGTATTAGATATAAGAGTTCACAAACACGGATATGGACTAATGGGATCTAGTTACATTCCTTTGCCAAAAATAATTGAAAATACAAAATCTTGTATTAATGTTCAAAATGAAGATAATGAATGTTTTCGCTATGCTATGACGTCAAAGTTTGTATTAATAAATCCACAAAGACCCAACCAAGAATATGAAGATGCAAGACACAGGTACAATTTTCAAGGAATAACATATCCCGTTTCTACAAAAGATATATCAAAATTTGAAAAGAAAAATCCCGGCACGTCTATTAATGTTTTTGCTTTAGATAGTTCAAACAAAGTGTATCCTTTACGAATTGCAAAAGAAGAGCTACCAGATCATACGGATTTACTACTACTAACGCGAGGAGATGTGTCTCACTATGTGTACATAAAGCAATTCGATCGTCTTGTTAACAAGCAACTTTCTAAAGCTCGACACAGAAAGATAATTTGCAAGAGATGTTTTAATTTTCAACGAGAAGGAAGACAAGGAAGAGAATGGTTACAAGAGCACAAAAGATTATGTAACAATAATTATGAAGCAAAGATTAATTTACCTTCGGAAAACAGAGCATTCGTTACATTTGAAAAGGTTCATCATCAATACCGTATCCCTTTAGTTGTGTATGCGGATTTTGAATCAACACTTGTTCCAGTTGAAGATGAAAATTGTGAAGCAAGAAAAAGTGTAAAGTATCAAATACACAAACCAAACAGTTTTTGTTTAATGGTCAAATCAACATTATCAGAAGAACATTTAAACAGATATGGATTAACTTCAGAACCTCTAGTATATCGTGGTGAAAATGCGGAAAAAATATTTCTTGATCACCTATATTCAATAGCTGGAAATACACAAAGATTATATACAAATATTGTACCAATGAAACCGATGGACGAGGAAGAAGAAATTCAACATGAAAATGCGACTCACTGTTTCTTGTGCAAAAATGATTTTACTATTGAGAATTATAAAGTTAAAGATCACGACCACCTTACAGGTTATTACAGGGGTGCTGCTTGTAATAAATGCAACTTGAGCTATCGTTTACCACTATTTATCCCTGTGGTTCTGCATAATCTCAGTGGGTACGACGCTCATTTTATAATACCTGAATTAGGAAGAGACGACGGTAAAATCGATGTGTTAGCTGAAACTTCAGAGAAGTTTATAAGTTTTTCCAAAGAAGTTGGAAACGTCAAACTAAGATTCTTGGACTCCTACCGATTTTTGCCGTCGAGTTTGTCCAAACTTTCTGAAAATCTAAGGAAACAAGATTTAATCGAAACGAAGAAGATTGTAAACAGCGACAAACTGGATCTGGTACTTCGAAAAGGTGTTTTCCCATATGATTACATAGACAGTTTAGAAAGATTTAATGAAACATCACTACCTCCAAAAGAAGAATTTAAAAGTAAACTGTACGACATGGATATATCTCAAGATGATTATGATCATGCATGCAAAGTATGGAACGAATTAGGATTTAGAACATTGGGGGAATATTCAGATTTCTATGTCAAATTAGATGTGACTTTATTATGTGATGTGATGGAAGAATTTAGAAATACGTGTTTTGCGTCATATGGATTAGACCCTCTTCATTCGTACACTTCGCCTGGACTAGCGTGGCAAGCCATGTTAAAAGAAACAAATTGTAAAATACAACTTCTTACAGATATAGATATGGTGTTGATGTTAGAATCAGGAGTTCGAGGAGGATTGACGCAAAGTGTAACACGTCATGTCAAGGCGAACAATAAATATTTGCCCGATTATGATGCATCAAAACCAACAACATTCCTGGGTTATTTTGATGCAAATAACTTGTACGGATGGGCAATGTCGAATCCCCTTCCATATGATAATTTCAAATGGATAGACCCAGAATCAATTGGAAACATAATGGATATACCGAAATATGGAGAAACTGGTTACATATTCGACGTCGATTTTGAATATCCCGAACATCTTCACGACGAACATTATGATTTACCACTTCTTCCAAAGACTGAAATTTCTCCAACTGGAAGATGGCCAAAATTATTGATGACTTTAACTAACAAGTCTCGGTATGTTGGACACTACTGGATGATACAACAGGCCTTAGACTTGGGATTGAGAATTACAAAAATTAATCGAGTACTACAATTCTCTCAATCTTGTTGGTTAAAACCGTACATTGACAACAACACAAGAAGAAGAGCCGCCGCTACATCAAGTTTTCAAAAAGATTTCTTCAAACTAATGAACAACGCAATATTTGGCAAGACTTTGGAAAACAAAAGGAAACATAAGGACATCAAATTGGTAACTGATCCAGTAAAACTACAGAAATTAGTGCAACAACCAAACTTTGGTTCATCTGTAATTATTAATGAAAATCTAGTTGTTATTTCCATGAACAAGAAGTCAGTTCTAATGGATCGTCCTTTGTATCTAGGAATGTCAATCTTGGATATTTCCAAAACACACATGTACGAGTTTCATTATAAGAAGATGGTTAACTATTATGGAAGAGAGAACATTGGTATTGCATATATGGATACGGATGCTCTAATTTACTGGATTAAAACAAATGACATGTACGAAGATCTACGCACTTTTATGTATAAAGATGATTTCGACTTTTCCGATTATCCCAAGGACCATCCAAATTACGACTACGACAGAAACAAGAAAGTATTGGGAAAATTTAAAGATGAAACAAATGGTGTGCCGATGATGGAAATTGTAGCATTAATGTCCAAACTATATTCATTTCAACTGTACATAAGCGAAAGGAACGAATATCAAGTCACGAAGAAAGCCAAAGGAATAAAAACCTCTTTCCTGAAGAAGAACGTACAGTTTGAACATTATAAAAGATGTTTGTTTGAAAATGTTGAAACAACTGCAACATTTAACACCATAAGAAGCTTCAACCATCGTCTTTTCAGTGTGAAGCAAACCAAATCGGCATTGAGCTATAAGGATGACAAGAGATACATCCTTGAAGACAACATAAGAACTCTGCCATTTGGACATTACTCTCTAAACCCTATCGACCAGTAAACCTATTCTTCGTCCTCTACCTTCTTCCTTTTTTCCTTTCCGTAAAGAAGAGGGGACATGGCAAGCCCAATGCCATGTTCCCTCTTTTTTACACTAATATGAAATGGCCTTGACCTATATTCAAACTATATAAAAGAGAAAGAACTGTTGTACGGATCAGTATTTTTACAAGCGATGTGCAAGCAACACCTGAAGATGGAAAGTGTGAAGGACAAGATTGTAAATGAACTACATAAACCAGCAAGAAGAAGATTTCCAAGAAGAAGTACAATTATTAAGGGAATGAATGATCTGTATCAAGCTGATCTCATTGAAATGATACCGCACAGTAAATTAAACAAAGGTTTCAAATATATTTTAACAATTATAGACTGTTTTACTAAAATAGCTGACGCTTTACCATTGAAGGATAAGACTGGTAAAAGTGTTACAAAAGCTATGGAAACAACGATACAAAGAAATAAATTCAAAATCAAACATCTACAGACCGATGATGGAAAAGAATATTTTAATAAAGACTTTGGAGCTTTAATGAAGAAATATCAAATAAATCATTATTCTACAAATTCTGAAGTTAAAGCTTCAATAATTGAAAGATTCAATAGAACATTAAAAGGAGCGATGTACAAACAATTTTCAAAACGAGGATCATACGTGTGGTATGACATATTACCACAACTTATAAAAGAGTATAACAACAAATATCATCGTACCATCGGAATGAAACCTATCCAGGTAAACAGCGCTAATGCTAAGGTTGTATTACAACGCATCAGAAATAATACAACACCTAAATTGGAAAAGTTACAACCAAAAAAGTTTAAAGTCAACGATAAAGTTCGTATAAGCAAATACAAAGGTGTATTTAGTAAAAGATATCTACCAAATTGGACTAATGAAGTATTTACAGTTTATAAAGTGCAACCAACTATACCTGAAACCTACTTATTAAAGGATAACAAGGGTGAATTACTTCAAGGTGGATTCTACGGACATGAATTGTTGAAATCAACAGTCGGTGATGTATATCTTGTTGAGAAGGTTTTACAAAGGAAAAAGGATATGGTTAAAGTCCGGTGGTTAGGATTCGATAAAAGTGAAGACTCTTGGATTCCTTCAAAAGACCTGGTATAGTAACTTAATAGCTCATTGTGTGTTTAACCTTGACACAAGATGGAGATTGTACAACAAAAAGATCGATTTAATATCAATAATATTGATGAATTGACGGTTGACAATGATAAGTTAAATCATGGTAAACATGGTGAATTACTACCAAATACAATAAGATGTTTAATAACTGGTCCTTCAAATTGTGGAAAAACAAATGTTGTTTTTAACCTTATAACTAATCCTAAAGGATTGCGCTTTAACAATATATACATTTTTTCAAAATCATTGCAACAACCAAAATATCAATTATTGGATAAAGTACTTGCAAGTGTACCTGAAGTGCATTTCTACAAGTTTAATGCCAGTGAAACAATTATGCAACCAAATGAAGCAAAACCATTTTCTATTTTTATTTTTGACGATGTGTCTTGTGAAAATCACGACACTATAAGGAATTACTTCGCTATGGGAAGACATCATAATATCGATAGCATTTATATTGGTCAAACATACAGTAAGATTCCAAAACAACTCATAAGAGACAATGCAAATATGTTGATCATCTTCAAGCAAGATGAAACAAATTTAAAGCATATATACAATGATCATGTAAATGCGGATATGCCATTTGAGAAATTTAAAGAAATGTGTGGCAAAGCATGGAATGAGAAATATGGCTTTCTCGTTATTATGAAGGAAGAAGATATTAAAAATGGTAGATATCGTATAGGGTTGGATAAATTTGTATTTATGCGTTGAACTACCGATGCTACATCTAGTTACACGTTGAACTTCACAGTGTAAACATGGTGAATCAAGAAAAACTATTAAAAGAAATAAAATCACTCAGTGATTCTATTAGGATGAAGAATCGTGCATTGAGGATGGGTTTAAGTGAAAGAGAAGAATTTCTAGAGACTACATTTAAACCTATTACGGAACCTTTAAAACAGATATCAGAAACTATTGGTAAACCTCGTTATGAAGGAGATGTTTTACTACCAGTTTCTAAACAAGAAGTACAAGCATTAAAAAAAGAAGAAGATGATGATTCATATACAAGTGCTAGTGAGCAAGAAGAAACAAAAGAAGAAGAAGAACCAATTGTTGAAAAGGAAGAAGAACAGCCAATACCTGAAGCTGAACAATCTATTCCAAATTTAACTCAATTGAGTAGCGATATATTACAACATGGACCTCTTGGAAGAAAATATATAATGAAAATGCTACATGACATGAAATCAAACCCGAATTTGAGTAGATCACACGTATACGGAGCAAGAATTGATGGGAATGAATTAAAGATCGGCGATTCAAAGCTTGAAATAACACAAGACGATTACATCATTATTGGTGAGCATAAATATAAAGGAACAAAAGGACTTTATGAATTAATTTTTAAAAACATACCACTAAGATATTCATCCAAAGATTTAAGTGTTTTTAAGGAAATTCTACAAAATACTAACGCTCATAAAAGAAACTACTTAAAGGATGCAATGATTAATCGTTCACGTGCAACAAAATATAACATTGTTATAAAAAAGTTGTTTCCTCCACGAAAATTGCCAACATTACGTACTGCACCAGCGGTGAGACAACCACTGAAAAGAAAATCTTTATCACTTATGGATTTATCACTTCTTGAACAACATGGTAAAAAGAGTAAAGGAGATACTTCAACATCTGGCAAAGGATTGATGAAAAATCTATACAATACGAATGTGATTTACTACAACGACATCAATAAATTGGTTGATAGAATGAGACTATTGCATGAAGCCATGGAAGCCGGTCATACAGGTTTAAATAATGAATGGGTAGCTCTGATTGACGAACTCAGGAATCGCGGCATAATCGTATAATTGTCTGCGGATATATAAGAGTTGCAGGCGTATAATGTGTCAGTTCTAACATGAGCGTCGACAAGTTCGGACGATACTCCGCGTTAGGAGTGCAAGTTGGAGAAAACAGAAAAAGAAGTGGATTACCGCAAACACCCGAAGGTGACTATAACATAAATAATAAACGTTTAAAGTTTGTTAAGGATCCAGAAGAAGATGGAGATGCAACAAATTTAAAAACAGTAAAGGAGGAAACATCTACAAGTTTAAAACTCGACAACAACCAACTGTATGATGCAAAATCTCACAGGGTTATTAATGTTGCAAAACCAGTCAACAATGGAGATGTTGTTAATAAAGGCTATTTTCTATCTGCGATGGAATACGCTTTACTGTTGGAAAAGACTAAAAGTGGAAAAAAGTACAATGCTTTAAATTATAAAATAACTAATGTAGCAGATCCAACCGAGGATACAGATACAATCAATAAGCGTTATTTGCATTCTGTAATACCAGAAAAGAAAAAAGATGGATTTTCCTTCTATAAATATACTATAAACGATATTGGATATCCTAAAGAAGAAAGTGATGGTGTTAATATTAAATACATTAAAGATAATTGTATTTTATATAATGGTGCTGTTATTGATTGTCATGGAAAAGTGTTGTCCAATCTGAAAGATGGTTCAACTCCATCGGATGCTGCTACTGTGAGACAAATGAATGAAAGCTTGAAGAAAGGAACATCCGCTTTTGTTAAACAAAATCAGGTGGTGTCAAAGAAAGGTGATGAGTTTGTGCAAGGAAGTGAAAAGTTTACCTTACTACAACTACAAAATAACAAGTGGGATGGAAAAAATAAAAGATTGTCAAATATAAGTTTAGGCACGGAAGAACATGATGCTGTTATTTTAACACAAGTGCCACAACTATCAGCTACTGGTGTTAACTTTATATGTGGAGGTAGACGATTAACCCATGTAAAATCTGGTAAAGATGATAATGATTGTGTTGTTGTGAAACAAACTATAGTTTTAGATAAAATAAATAACTTATATGATGGAAAAAATAGAAGAATATCTAACATATCAGCAGGAATAGCTCCGAATGATGTTGCTACTATTAATCAAGTTATAGCAACCTCTAATAACGATCCATCTGTGTATACATGTAATGGTAAACGTATCACAAATCTTGATAATCCTACACGTAACAAAGATGCTACTAATGTAGAGTATGTAATGAATCTTGTAGGTAATGTAGTTATTGATATGCATAATCATTTGATTAATGCATCGATGAAACACAATAAAATCGAAGATTCTCAGAGAAACCAATGGATTAAAGATGAAATCATTGATAGATACTAGTAAAACTTATGAATATTTAAGTATGGAATACACCAAAAAAGGATTCATTATCATAAAGTATTTCATAGAGTGAAGACGTTGGTTACATAAAACAGCATAATGAAGACCGTATCGCTCAGTCGTCGTCAAGACAGCGGCAAGAGAGGACGTGGTTTAACATCAGCTGCATTATCCCTGCTCAGACGGATTCCAATTGGTGCTGTTGTGAATCGAGCGATAGACGCTTTACCATACGAATTACATCTGCCCGGAGGTTATCAATATTGTGGACCTGGAACTAAGTTGTCAAAACGTTTAGCAAGAGGAGATCCTGGAATTAATAAATTAGATCAAGCTTGCAAAGAACACGATATAGCATATTCAAAGTATAAAGATTCAACAAATAGATCAATAGCGGATAAAATTCTAGCGGAAAGAGCTTGGCAAAGAGTAAAATCAAGTGACGCAAGTATTGCAGAAAAAGCAGCGGCTTGGGCAGTAACTACAGCCATGAAGACGAAAGCTAAATTTGGTGCTGGAAGACGACGTCGCAGAGGAAGACCTGCAAAGAGAAGAGCTCCCAAAAGAGGTGGAAACATTAAGAAGAGACGTCGTAGAACTCGTAAAGCAACAGTAAAGAAAGCTTCTATTTGGTCAATGGTAAAAAACGGAGCAGGTTTATACCTAAGACCGTACCGTGTGTACTAAATAAGAAGAATCAATTGATAATTCCAAATAAAGCCTTAACAAATCATCAGTTAAATGATTATGTAAAATGTTTAAAAATACCATTTTTTCGAGGAGTTTTTATGAAAGATGCATTACCAACTAAAATATGGGAAAATGAAACTGGAATAGTAAATTTGGATTCCACCTATGGTCCAGGCACTCATTGGGTATGCTATAAAAAGCTCGGACAAACCGTTTACTACTTTGACAGTTTTGGCAATCTACCACCGCCGAAAGAACTGCAACATTATTTTCGAAACTCCAAAAACATTTTTTGCAATTACAAAAGAGAACAACCTAACAATACTGAAATATGTGGGCATTTATGTTTGGAGTTTCTAGCGAAGAGTGTCAGTCAGCTTTAAGATGTCATCGTATACAGTGTCACTGAGTGGAAATTCATCCACATTGAAAAGTACGCTGTTCCCAGCATTGCGTCTATCCAAGGAAAGATTATGGGAAGCGGCATTACTTGATTTAACTACCTACAACTCAATTCCCAATGTTACGGAAGGAAAGAACAATTTACTACATTATTATGAAACTAAGGATGCTTCAGGAAAATACTCAGAATTGAAAATAATTACATTTCCTACTGGAGCTTATGAAATCGATGATATAAACCAATTACTACAAAAACAACTCGGAGAAGAAAATATCACCGTTAAAGGAAACAATAATACTTTAAAAGCAGAAATAACTTCAAAATATTATATCGATGTCAGTTTCAAAAACTCCATTGGCAGTTTACTTGGATTTACAGATACAAAAAAGAATATATTAACTCCTGGAACTACTCATTCAGGTGATACAACTGTTACAATATTGAAAGTCAATAGTATCGATGTAACGTGTAATATTATACACGGATCGTATAGAGAAGGAGTGAATCAGCATATTTTACATACATTTTATCCAACAGTGGCTCCTGGTTTTAAAATTGTTGAGAAGCCACAAAACTTGATATACCTACCGTTAAACACCAGTTTCATTTCAGACATCGTACTGAACATATTGGATCAAGACGGTGTTAGTGTTGACTTTAGAGGAGAAACGATAACTATACGGATACACATCAGAGCGGCAACATAAAGGTCAACATGGGATTATCATTTAAACCGCAACGGAAGAGTCGGGAACTCAGTAGCTCCTCGACATTGGAAGAGTTAACATCGGACAACATTCGTTTTCTACAGAAGATTGGATTGAAACTTAACAACGATGGATATCCTGGATATATCTCAAGGACCGACATTCGACGAAACACTATGGGAGAAGGAATATCACACGCACAACCCTTACACTTCATCAAAATTAAACAATAACGATGAAATAAGGATTCCCATTCAACAACAAGATATTTACACATTACCGTGTGAAAGTTATTTGTACATTGAAGGACGGGTATTAAAATTGGATGGAAAAACTGCTTCAACAGTTCCTTTTATAAATAACCCGATGGCATATCTTTTTGATGAAATAAGATATGAGATATCAGGGGTGACAGTTGATTCGACAAAAAAGGTTGGTATAACAACGACATTGAAAGGATTAACATCATTAACACCGCATGAGAAGAATTCAATAGTCACCGCCGGATGGGTTGCCCCTGATAAAGACACTATAACACCGGATTCCAACGGTCACTTTGATTTTCATGTACCCTTACGATTGCTTTTGGGATTCGCTGAAGATTACAAACGAATAATAATAAATGTCAAACAAGAATTGGTATTACTCAGATCTTCAACTAACAAGGACTTGATACTTGCAGACCCTGCAACTACGGAAGATAAACTGGAATGGCAACTACAATTGGATAAAGTTGTTTGGAGAGTACCTCATGTAAGATTGGCCGATGAACATAGAATCGTATTATTGAGAAAGTTAAAGTCTGACCGTGATATTGTGATGCCATTCCGAAGTTGGGAATTCCATGAATATCCTACACTACCTCAGACAGAACGACAAACATGGACCGTCAAGACATCAACTTATTTGGAACGGGCAAGGTACATAATACTTGGTTTTCAAACTAAGCGAAAAGATGTTATCACTGCAAATGCCGGTCAATTTGATCACTGTAAAATAAAGAATTGTAAAGTTTTCTTAAACTCTCAATTCTTTCCGTATGACAATTTGAATGTCATGTTCAGCAAAAAACGTTTTTCCATTTTATACGATATGTATGCAAGATTTCAATCGTCATATTATGGAAAGACTAATACACCACTATTATCGCCTGACCAGTATTATTCCAAGGCTCCGATAATTGTAATCGATTGTTCAAAACAAAATGAATCGGTAAAATCATCAAGTGTGGATATAAAAATTGAAATGGAATTTGAACAACCAGTAGCGGATGGAACTTCAGCATACTGTCTAATTCTACATGATAAAATAGTTACTTACACACCGCTGACCGGAATTGTGAAGAATGTACTTTAAAAAGAATTAGTACAACGACTGCAGATTTTTGAGGTTAGAATTATCTGCTTCACTTTTTGAGGTTAGAATTTCGTTTGTGAAAAACAAGTTGAAAACAAACATTTATGTGATTGTATAAATTTCAAGGATTTCACGAAAAACATAAAAGCGAGAAAATCATCAGTGGAAAGTTCATTTTATATTCGACCGTCGTATGGGAAACATCGTTCGCAAGATGAGTTCTACTAACGGAGAAGAAAATACACCTCTAATGGATGAGAATAGTTCAGATATAGAAAAACAAGTTGAACGAGAAATGGACGAGTTCCTCAAGTTTAACAAACATAAGAAGAGAGAAGAAGAAAAAGAAGAAGGAGAAGCTGAAAAAGAAGTAAAAAGAAAAAAGGTTGAAGTTAACATTACAACTAATATTTTAACAGAAGTATTTCTTCGGATTTTCTACCCCATTTCTTCATGCATGACGAAAAGTATTTCAGTTGGAATTTTAAAATCATTGGATTATTCACCGATTGTTATTTTAAATCATGGAAATAAAATGGTTACATTCACTGAAACTTCTTGGGAATCATTTATGAAACATTTACATCTTTTGGAATGCTATTTGAGTAACAACACATTTGGAAGAAGAACAAGATTAAGTTTATTGGAATCAAATATTGAAGTTGATATAGTGAAACATCGTGGAGGACAAATGGTTCGCTTCAGAGATTTAACTAGACATGATGTAAAATTACATTTGACTAAAGAAGAATTTTACACTTTAAGTTGTACTACCGGTCCCGTCACTAGATATTTGAAACAACTAATATTTTCAAGTGCAATAATCAAAGACTATCTAATCGATACATTGGACAGACAACCTTTCGTTCCAATTTTATACGGTCCCGTGGATACTTCTATTTTTAATCGAATACCTCAAGAAGTGGATATGTGGAGACAATTGAACAACTATCACACCAACTTTAATATCGACGAAGAAGCGCAAGAAGTTAAAGAAGAACAATCGTGTTTGTAATACAAGTCAGTTGCTGACGAGACTTCATCATGAACAAACGGGTTTCGTTTTCTAATGCGCCACATATAATGGAAGTTAAAAGAGGTATAATTGAATTTCAAGCTTTTCGAGGAAATGATGGAAATTTTATTATAAAAGAATTAGTAATTTTGGATATGAACACATCTGTAGTTTATCATTACTTATTCAAACCTCCATTACCATTCAATAGACTAACAACTAAAGCGAAAGTTACAAACAAATGGTTGTACAAACATTTTCACAACTTAAGATGGGATGAAGGTTTTATTAATTATAACATGATGCCGCACATTATGAATCATTACTGCAAAGAGTTCAAAACTATCTACACAAGAGGATTGGAAAAAGCTAATTGGATACAATCATTTACAAGTAACGAAGTGATAAATGCAATAATAGATAGAGATTTCCAATGCTACTTCAATGAACTTTGTATTTCATCAAAGAGTTTTAAACATCGAAGGTCACAATGCGCTTTGAAGAATGCCTACCGCTTGAATAATTTCCTTCAACAGAATGGTGGGGGTAATGTCGGTAATAAAAGTGAGAGCGCTACCATGACGCAGCATGAGTATTACTCGAACCTTCGAAGAGACAACATCTCCGACGGACATTATTATTAACAAGAAGATTAACAAGAAGATTAACAATAACATCAAGATGGCATCGCAGAACTTTCTTCAAAATTTGGTTGATCAATTCAACGCTCATTCAAAATCAACAATCTTACCGACGAAGAGATGTTCTGAACTAAAAGAAGAAAAACATTACATCATACATACAATCAAGAAGATGGACACTTCAGTTGGTGATGCTATTAATTGCACATTGAGCGAGGCGCCGTATACAGTTGGTGACGAACCGAAGTTTCAGATATTCCTACCGAAACGATTTGTACAACTTCTACAGAATGAAGATCTTCGTGTTATTCAACCCGGCGCACTCTATTTGGTTTCACACGGACCGAGTGGAAACAACTCAACTGAACTAACTATTCATGTAACACCTTCTACTAACTAGTTTGTACATAGCATTGTAAATATACGTGTTTGTAATGGTTTCTCAATAAAGATGATATAAAACAAAAAAAAAAATAAAATAAAAGAAGCAACATATTGTTATGTCTTTGTACATAGCATTATGTTGCTTTTTTTAAAAATTCCACGGGATGACCTTGACCCAATTTTGTGTGATAATAAAAGTGAAAATCAACTTGTGAAATTCATCAGTCTACGACTACCTTTCGTACCGTACACATCTCGCTCTCTATAACTAAATACAAAACTTCAACATGTCCCTAAAGGTCAAGTGTGCATCTTACGATACCAACACCATTACGAGTTTTGAACAACTTGAAGATTTAACCAACGAAATGCGAGTTTTACTTACCGGTGGTTATCACTTAACTGTTGATGTTAGTGCTACTAATGTAAGGATGTTTACTAAAACAAAATACTGTGATGATGAAGTATTTCTTTCAACACAACCTACAACATCTTCATCACCGACTGGTCAACATAACATCAAGTTCCACAAGTATTACCAATGTTAAATAACTTTTAACAAATAAAACTAAGGAATCACGTGATCAATGTCAAGTTGATAAAAAGGGAATGATACTTGTATAACTAATCATTCGCTTCCCGACTCTCGCTGCGTCAACACCTAATTTTAAAGATGTTATACAGAATGATGATCGAACTTGATGGATAAATCTATGGAAAAGATTACAACACCGTTGAACAAATGACTGAAGATTTAAATATATTAACTAAAGAAGGATATCAAGCTAAATTAATTTTAAAATTTCCTGAAGTACATCCACTATCGACTGAAGAACTTATCGCTATGGCTAAAGCGGAGAGAGAGAAAAAGGCTGAAGAAAACAAACAGAAACAGACAAAGTCTGAAGAAGATAAACAGAAATAAACTTCTTAAGTATAAACATTCCTTACATTAGTAAGGTATAATTTTTTAAAACTTCGTTTGGATGACCTTGAAATTACCCCCACCACTTTTTGTAGTACATAAAACTGACTATTCAACACTATACACTCTTATTCTTTCACTGGACTCAGCAGCGTCAACATGGAAAACCAAAAGTACAAGTACGAACCTCGTTACTGTTGTGAACAACAGTGTACAGATTTAGGACCAATGATGGTGGACGGGTTAGCTTGCACTAAATGTGAATTTTTTGGATCTTGTTACTGCAAGTGCAAAACAAAACAACTACCGCCACCGGAATTGCGAACTTTCAAATTTTACAAATCAAGATATTTTCATACATGCTGTCCTCAAAGATGTTTCAAATTTCATCCTCTCGATCTAGCTCATTGTCAACGCACCAAGTCTCATCAAGATGATTTTTGTACACATATGATAAAAAGATGTAAATACAGATCAGATTGGTATTCCGATCCTGTAGAACCATCGAATGTGTAATTTCAGTTTTACACTCTTTTTTAAAACTTCAATTGGATGACCTTGAGATTTCCCCCACCATTGGTTTTTAGACTTCCCCCCACCATTAGTTTAAGTTTTGTATCTTATTGAATCCACCTTTGAATTATTTCACTTCCAACACTCTAACTAACAACATGGGATCGCCTTTCGTCAAGTTTCAACATATAATAACTGACAGAGAAGAATTGGAGGAAATATTTCAAAATTTGCTTTCTGTCATGGATAGATATCCTATGAGATGGATCAGACTTGATGTTCACTATTTACGTCCTCGTGATTCTTCATCATCGAGTGAAGATGAAACAACGACTACTACTTCAGCTAGGATATTTCAATTTTCTTCATCATCGAGTGAAGACGAAACAACGACTACTACTTCAGCTAAGATATTTGAATTGAAAGACGAAGAAGAGGAACTTAGCTATTTACTTAATAACAAGCTCATGCTCACCGACAAATAAGCGTCCTTCCTAAGCGCCGATCTTCATTCAATCACCGACTCTCGCACGATGAACAACTCTCCGTTGGCACGAATGAATTCTAGTTTCGAAGTAAATTCCAAAGAAGATTTACAAGAAATATTTAATACTTTACACGAAATTGTTAGTAAATTCAACACTGTTAAAATGAATCTGGAAATAACTTACGCCTGTCCTATTTGTGATAAGGTTGAAAGTTCTGATGAAGATAGTTTGCTGAATCTTACTCCACTTACACCTCTACAATCAGACACGACAACAAGTACGGAAGCAAATGGTGAGCAACCTCCTTCCCCCACCACTTCATTGTGATTCAACTTCCCCCACCACCTCTTTGTAATTCAACTTCCCCCCACCACTTCTTCGTTTAACTAACGTTCCTCGCTTTCACTTCTCATTCCGTCTCCAACATTTGAACTATCAACATCACTTGTTTCAAAATTTCAAACACCAAAAAACAACACTAATGATGGATATGATGGATGAAGTTTCCTTCGTCACAAGAATGGAAGAGGAAAAGATGAAAGAAGAAAAATTGAAATTGGAAATTAAACGTTTGCAATTAGAACGGGAAAACCAACTCGAGATATTACGTTTCTTCAAACTTGTCAAATACGTCATCTGGGGACTCTGCCTTTACCTCATCCTCGTCGTCGGCGTTTGCTTTTACAACTCCGTATTTCATCACAAAAATTCAACCTGTATTGCACATTGATTGTATTTGTTTTTGCACATTGATTGTATCTGTTTTTAAGAATAAAGTTCAAAACTTAAATCTACCTATCCCGCTATCACCGGGTAGTTCAACTCTCAGAACTATTTCCTGTGGTAGCGGGATAGGCTTTTTTAAAACTTACTCGGGATGACCTTGACATACTTTCCGTAACCCAATTATCAAGTTGAATTTCAGTTTTGAACTAACTTTTAATTTATGCATACCTCCCCTCATTTAATATACGACCGGAAGCTATGTGCCCCGGCACGTGGCTTCCGGGGCAGCTGACCTGTGCCAGAAGTGACCAAATCTAACTACTATCAAAGAATTGTGATTTATGTAAAGGAAATGTTGATTTTATGACGATATTGTAGTTTTCAATCTGAGACCACGTGTCTCTGAAGCGTGTCTGTACATTACCGGGAAGGTGAAGTTTTGTAAAAAACTAATTTAAGTCCAAAATATTGATATTGGTTTGACATGTTTAATCAGCATTCAATTTAATTTAATTTATTTTATTTTGAAAAACTAAAAAAAGGAGATTGTATCTGTAAAACACCATTTAAATTTTAAGTCGTAATTGGAGACATAGGCTGTTTGATTTGTGCAAAAAGTAGATTTGAAATTATTTTGAGTAACATTGTATTTCATTATTTAAGGGGAAAAAGTATTATTTAATTAATGGACAGTCATTTGGTGAATGGATGTTGAAAGAGGAAATGTATTTTATTTACTACAGTTAATATTTTAAGACAATCAAATCAGTTAATTTGTTAAAGGCTTATTAACACTAGAAAGAATTAATTTGTTGCCTCATTGTTAAGTTAATGGAATTTGAATTAATTCTGGTCAAATTGGTTGGAGGATATTTAGAATGTTTAAAATGCCCAAGACAAAAAATAAATACCATAGAAAGGGAAGTAGTGTGCAAATACAAAATTTAATTTGTAACTGTGGAAATGGGGGTTTTATGAATTTAAATGTATCAGCCTAAGAAGGAGGAAACTGTCATAGGGCTTGGGTGTGAGACGACCCATAATTTTGGCGAGCAACAACTGTGACCTACGGCGAACACACCAAGGACCGGGGGTCATCCGAGGCGGGCAGCAGCCCATCCTCAAAGGCTATCGAGGAGCAGATGTCGGAGTCCGACACCTCCGTCTCTGGACATCCGAGGTCTGGCGGAACAAGGGTACGACCGCCAACACCACCCAGCAGCTGCCAGGGGGTCGACAGGTCATCGGGTACTAGCAGTGATGAGTACAAAATTGTTCCTTTCTGCATGAGTTCGAAGTGATAGTCATGCCAATAGTGGCGAATTACCTCGAGGACTGTTTAAAATCGCCTCTGGACTTTGAGGGTTACATCAATTGTTAAATGGGAGGGGATTGGAAATTAGAGGGTTATCAAAGGGATTTCTGATTAATAAAATTAGTCTTGGGTATTCAGGGTATGTAGTAATATTATTAGGTACTGAGCTCTTTAGTTTATTATATTTTAAGCCTAAGAATTTTGGATCTGGTTTGTAAATTTGTTTGGTCGTTTTATTTCAATTATTGTAATAAATCCTTTCTGGAAGAATGTTAAAACTGTTTCGGAGCTATATTATTTTCTACCCTCTCTAGGCTCTCTACTTGGTTAGTAATTCTAACGTGGGTCGTCGCGTCTGATGGTGGATCCTGAATCCAGACCGCTGTCAGATGTTTGTTTAGACCAACGTGACATTGCATACTCGGATTAGTGTTATTGAGTTTTCCGACATGCTGACATAATTATATTAAACGTTGAATTTCCAAGAATACTCCACACAAAGTGATGATTGTAAAAAGGTTTTAGTTACTAAGGGAAATGATCACATCACTACATACATTAAAATTATAAAACCATGTAAAATGATATTCTATCCAACAAAACAACATTGAAAAGCAACAACGAGCGGGGTTGACAGGGGCCGTCTTTTCATGCGGCAGGTTTTAATTAACAGAACTGTTTCCTGTGATTACTGTCCCTCGCCGCCGCCGCCGCCGGCAGCGCTGCTTTCTAATTTCAGATCGGTGATGATTATTACTTTACGATGCTTTCTAAATCTGCTTACTCAAGGATTAAAATCAGCGAAATGACTTCTTGTTCCATTAATATAGCATATCATATGATCTAATTCCAGTAAGGTATACGTTTTCTAAAAAATGTTATAGGCCTAACAATAGTGAAATTATACTTTTGAATGATATTTTTTTCTAGTAGGTAAGGTGAATACTATTTCTCTCCTTCCTATTCCTTCGCTTGTTTTATAGTGCGAGACGACATGTCCAATAATCCGTAGGGAATCCAACCTCGTTATGAAATGTACAAAAACACATACACACACACACACACATATACTGTTCCTACTCACTCAAGATATTTCGCGGATCAAAACAACGTACCACGTCTTCAGGGTGGAATTCCCTAGTTCGCTGATCGCTTATTCGGTCGGAGCGCCTGACCACAACTGACCCTTCCTGCTGTGGCCCCCTTGTTTATCTTTCTTGATAAGTCTAGGCTTTTGTTACCTGATCTAGTTGATGCCACAGTTATTTCATTCCTCACCACCTCCACATACATCGCACCTACTTCTACCGATGGTCTTGGTATCGAATCTTTGTCTATGGTCATGAATAAAGTTTCCGCTATATTTTTTTTTCCTGTCAGCCTCTTTCTGAAGATTGCGAATGTCATCCCACATTACATCATGACCAATGAAAAGTGAAGCATAAAGTGAAGCACGTTTAGAGATATATTATTAGTTTTGTTAAAGTGTGTGAGTGAATTAAACGAGTTGGTCGTGGAGCGAACGAGGTTGTCGTGGAGCGAATGAGCTCGTATAAGCTTTTCGGACTCGGAATTACCGTATAACTTCATGTGATTGAGATTATTGCTGCAAAAGAGTTTTATAAATTTACCCAGTTAATATTTTATCCAGTCTAACTTATTTATAATCTTGAATTAAAGTTTAAAAAGCTGTTCAGAATTAATATTGAGTTAAAATTCAAAACAAATAAAGTGCTGAAAACAATTGGTAAAAATTAAATAAACCATCAAAGTATCAAAAAAAGTTTTAACATGTGTATTGCATATAGTATAGCCAATTACTAATACATACTAATTTGAAAACCCATTTTGTGAACAGCACTTCAAACTGGTGATTATGATCGCCTAAATCAATAAAATAACAAAACGTTTGATTGAGTGTAATTAATTCAGTAATAAAATATAATTAAATAAACCACGATAACAAAATCAAATGATATTTGCACAAGTGATATGCAAGTCTTTAGACTTAAAATGTGGTTCCACAAATTCACACAAGAGTATAAACTTTAAAAGGAGAGAGCCAAGCGAACTAGCTCTCATAGGGATACAGAGTATGTAACCAAGACTACTTGAATAGTTGTATAATTGTCCAAACTTAATGCTTGGCCCCTCAGGTACTCTAATAAATCATACACCGGGCTTCAAGTTAGGTGTCTTAAATGTATTTCAGGTCAAAATACATGCTTAAAATAAAAAATGCTTGAAATAAAATCATTTTTCACTAAATCAAGCAGAAAAGGGTTTAAAAATTGGAATTTTTATCAAGAGAGAGTGTTTAAGAATCAAGTTCACTAGATCGAATAACTAGTTCGAATCTCGGATATTTAAAATATAAAATATATATAAAATATATTCAAGATATAAACCCATTTGATTTTAAGACATTACGAAGTAATCATTTGGTGGGATCTTAAATTGGTTACCACAACTATTTTTGGAGGCAATATTTTGCTCGTAATCTGCTCAGAATGAAAAAGTAGTTTACCCGATGAAACTTTGTTATCACAAGGTATTTTCATACTTTATTATTTCTACATTAACCCTGAGTTTTTTTATTACCCTGTATTCATTTACTTATTTATTTTAAATCTTTTCTTATTATCAACTTAGTAGGGAATTATTCTATTCAAAATTATCTAAAATCAATTTAAATCACTTTACGTGGGACACCCTGTTAGTAGGCCTATATTTAGAGTTGTTACAGTACATATGTTCCTATGTAAGTGGAATATTATAAAAAGCCTATGCCTTTATATTTATATCATGATAAGAACAAATAAATTATATATATATATATATATATATATATATATATATATATATCCACCACCGCTGCAATAAGTTCCAATAATGATATTTCAGATAACACCATAAAAAGGTACATCATGAGTTCATAATGACACATTAATCTCCTTATAATACAGGTTCTGGACCAATGAGACCTGAGAATTTGACAAAAAAATGTTCAGTAATTTTAGAAATATAGTATTTCACATTAGCCAATTGTTCCATTGCAATTCATGTTTTAGTTCCTCTATGTGCCTTATCTCAAAATAGAGATCTAATTTGAGTGCGAATTGCGATTTGATTAAGCAGTAATGAGTGGTGTTTTTTTTTTTTTTTTTTTTTTTTTTTAGATAGGAAACCGTCGAACCTATTAACGACTTCTTTATTTCTTGATTTTACAATGCTTAAGAAATTTAAGTTGGTCGTAGCTAAGTAGTGTATATAACGATTGTTTTCAGCCATTGAGCCATTCGTGAGTTATTTTTACACTCGCTTCACTTGTGATCAAACTTACATCTCACTCGTTGCTTACGTTTGAGCATAGCACAATCGTTGCATAAACTACTATTTGAATATTTTTAACATTTTTAAATAGTTATTGAAGTATTTTAAGTAACCTCTGTAGTTATAAATAATAAAATTCATACGGTTGTTATTTCAGTTACAAAATGCATACATAGTATTAACAGTGAATTTTTGTCATTTCAATTTAAATGTATTTTTAAGCATTTGGTCTACACTAAAAGAGCGCCTCTTTAATTGAAACAATTTATTTATTTTTAACAACTGCATGGGCGGTGGGGAAGTGTTAATATTCAATTTGACAATAAATTTAATAATATTGATTAATGAAAACTCTCTCTCGTCCAAAATATCACATGATTAGAGTTGACATTTGAGGCCCAATAATTTTACTTTACTAAAATCATAAAAGAACATATTTAGATGTCCTGGAATTTTTTACTAATAAAAGAATTAAAATCCAAAATCCACGTAAATAAACTTAACAAAGTAAACTACCTCAGGATTTTATAAAATGTATTGTTAGTAATACATTTTATTAATTATTGACACGTGTTTTCATTCACTGCATGTATTCCGATATTAGATGCTTAGTTTAGCAAAACTTAGCAAATTGGATACTTTGATGATATGTGTTTACAAGAGTGTTACAATGATTATATTTAATTGTAGCTGTTGAAGCGAGGGATTATCCGGCACATTGCGAAAAACAACATTAGCTGTCTCGGTGACATATTTTGTCCTCGGCACAATTAACATCATTGCCGCCAAAGAGAGAGATTATGATGTTCAAGGTGGATACAATATTAGCTACCTCGTTAACATGCTCTGTTGTCCATATCGGTGTTATAATGATTGACATTGAAGCTGTTGATGGGAGGGATTATTCTCCAAATCTTGGGTACAACATTAGCAACCTCTTGGACATGCGTTGTTGTCCACAGCAGTGTTATAATGAGTAACATTGTAGCTGTTGGAGTTAAGGATTATACTGCACATCGGGATACAACATTAGCCATCTCGTTGGTACTTGTTAATTACTCAAATCAACCACATACATGGTTAAACATCTCCTGAAAACATTTACTTGTCTAAATTATTTAATAAATTATACTTATTTTTCTACTTAGTTTATACTTATATTTTATATATCGATGACATTTTTACAGTAATATAATAAAAGTGTATTTTCTTTGTTGTTTTGTCTCTAAATAGTAATAAATTTAAATGTTAAGTTAATCTATTAAGTTTTAATCAACCCCTCTGCAAAACTTAAAAATAAGGTATAATATAAATAAATAGTTTTAACATTCGTGAACGGTAACACTTTCCATATTGAGAATCAATTAACATTCCTACTTATAAATTATTATATATACAATAAAAACATTTTTCTAAAGCCACAGTTTATGAAGACTGGGTTATTAAACATTTCTTTCAGTGATGATTAAAAACCAATAAAAAACTAAACATTATAAGATATAAACGTCAATTATTACCCTTCAGTAATATTGTAAAAAAGCTGAAGTAAAAAACAAAACCTCTCTTTTCTACAAGCATTACCCTTTTAATTCAAGCAGTAACTCAGCTGAGGTGAGTAGGGAGACCGAAAATACCCCTGCCAGTCCCGCGGGCCGCGCCGCGCCGCTCTGTGGAAACGACGGGATTTGATTGGCCCAAACCTGTCGGATAAACGGGATCGACTAACTCTGACGCTTTCTTAGTTTTTTTTCTGCTTTTTTCAGTATAAAATCATCAAGGTATTTAAAAATTAAAATTTTCAAGTTAAAGCGTTATTATCAGTGTGTTAAAAATATACTACATAAAATAAATTTATAAAATAGAAAGTGATATTATAATTAATATAATCAAATTTATGTTTATTGTAATGTTTAGTAATAATTTGAAAAAGTAATGTAGTAGTAACGGTATATTATTATTTTTTATTATTAGTAACTAACTATACATAGCCAGTAACTTGACGTTTCATGTTTAATAGCAATTTACAAGTTGGATGATGATTTGCATTTACTAATAAAACATTTATAAAATATTTTCGTATTTTTAGTGAATACAAGACACGTGCACTACTTCATTTCTAGTTTCAGTGTTTGTATCGCGTAAGTTACACGAGTAGGTAGGAAACTGGTTCTTAAGGAATGGTCGTAACCCAGTGTTATTGCTGTGACGTGAGAGGTTTATGGTTTATTATGCCCGTTAACTACAGATTTACTGGCGATTACAAAAGCTGGTTCTTACTGCAGTACAACAAAATACACAAAAGGTTTAAGGACGACAACAATTTATCGTTACAGTTATTCAGTGTTCTATTTCTTACGTAGTAAACCATGGAAAACTGTTAAACGACACATTGATTTATAATAGAGTACTGTATAATTAAGGATACAGATTGCGACTATGTCTGAAAATTAAGTTAAAACAATTAAGCGCCATACATTTGTTCTCGTAAGAATACTTTCCTTGCAATGACAATTTCTTATGTATTCAATGTTATTTTGTAATATGAGTAAGGAGTAAAAAAAATCTATGAAACGAAGAAATATTTTTTATTGTAATTTATAGAAGATGAAGCTGATTTTATAAGACAGCAAGAGCAAAATTATCTCACAACATGTTGCGGGGAAAATCTACATATTTACATAACAGCTAAAAATTATTGGTGAAACTAAAATAAATTTTATATTTAGTATCTAAATAAACCCTTATGGCAGTAAATTGAGTCGTAATGTTTTTTTTTCCCCTAAATGCAACCAAATTTAGTTTAGTCCTTCCAAAATAAGTAGAGCCGAGATTGGATTATGGGGCTTAAATTCATCTTCCCTTCATTTTACGCATAATTGCAACTTTATTTTTGCTATACGGTACTCTACTTATTATCTCTTCATTTTACCAGATAAGAGCTTATAAGCACAACGAAGTAGTTAGCTGCGTGTTAGTAAGTCAATTCCTAAAAGAAACTGGGTGAAAGTTTTTCAAATACAATTCACTTTACACTTAAAGTATACAAAAAATTACTCTGCCTCCCTTGGATCCCCAGAAAAAATATATACAAGCTGATAAGCACTCTCATACAACCATTGTGTAAATATTGGTTTGCAACACTCTCTGACCATTGTATTGATTATCTAACCTCTAAAATCTGAACGTCAATTATTGCCACTTCACAATCAGTTGGTGTAGCGATAACGTTGCCCGAGTTCTCTGATATGTGTTGCCACACTCTCAATTTTATTGTAATGTTTTTATTTCCTCTCCACTAGACAAATGTTTTGATGCAGTTTTAAATGCTGAAATTCCTTAAGTTCTATAGAAATTTATTAAAATCTTTCTAAAAAACTATAAACACATCCCTTGTTTCACACAATAATGTTTATGACTACCATGTGTCAGTTAAAGAGTTTTGGGAAAGTTTCATTTTTGAACCAGTATAGCGATGTAAAATTTTGCTAATATGGGTTTCATTATCAATTTTAAGGGACAATCACTTAATGGACAATCACTTAAAAGGAATTTATTATCAAAGAGTTTTCGTAACAAAAGTTGAATCTGTTTGAGACTATTCTAGAACTTACACAGAACACTGGTTAAACCAACAACAAGCAAGGGTTAAGGCCGCCGTTTGAACTGTTGAGAGTTGAACTTATACTTGGAGAATCTTATTCTACATTTCAATTTAGAAAAAAGGCATATTTCTAAATAACTTTATAGTTTGCCACAGACAATTCTTATATATTTTTATGATTTTCTCAATTAATTTTATTAAATCTGTTGTTGATTTTACAGATTCATCATTAACGTTAACTCAAAATAACATATAATTTTTCAAAATTTATTTTTTTGAAAAAACAGTCTTATAAAAGTTATTGATTAACTGAGCGTCTCGCCTATCCAAATGTGGCATTATTTTACTTAAACTGTCAATCTAACACAACAAATCAGACAGTCGTTCCATTGGATCACAATAAGTTAATTAATCAAACATTTTAATGCTATATTTAAAACCTATACCTTTCTGGTGGAAACCTTAAGCTGTTTTTTTTTACGTAGTCACACAAGGTTTATAAAAATTAGCCTATCCAGATAATGAAATGGACGGAGTAAAATTGTGTTCAGGAGGTGGTGTGGTAATCGTTAAGACGTAACAACTGTAGAGGGTTTTAATGTTCATAACACGTAAACAGCATATCTATATATTAATACACAAGCATGTTTCATTTCTTCCTTTTTTCTCAGCTTGTGTGCATCGTAGGATTAATACGTGTGTTAGAAACGTATAGTCCTGTAGGTGAGCAGAATCACATTCTAATTCACATCGGACACCAGGGCTACGCCCCACAAGCTTTCAAAGTTTCAATGTTAATCTTATGAAGAAAGGAGAATTGAATGAATCATAAGACAGCTGTTGTAAAAACAACCGCTAGAAAATAAGAAAGAACAGATGTTTTAGTTCTAAAATGTTTTAAGCTTCTTAGGTCCAGATCAACAGAAATTTTGATCGAATTTCGATCAGGAGGCGATCTCTAGTAGATATAAAAATACGAACAGAAATAAAAAAAAATAAAAAAAAATACACCACAATAACCCGATAAAATGTTGTAAGACCTAGCAAGATCAAGGAATTAAATCTTCTTGAAAAGAAAAACTTTTTTTAGGCTACTTCACTTTTTCATTCTTGTTTCAAAAGAAACGTTTCAGTTTACAGCCCGGTCCTCCAGATACTACATGGTTACATATAGAATGTATTACAGAGCTGTTATGAAACGAAGTACAAATTAATATTTGAGAAAAAAAAACTATTGTACATAAGGAAGGAATATATATCAAAGTGACTGAAGAACGCGGTATCAAATATGCATGTACAGGTCCTGTCAGTAGCTGGGGTGGACACGACCCCCGCTGGGACTACCCTTGCTGCTGGCGAGGCTGCCCCGGGAGGTCGATGGCATCTGGCAGCTCTGACGCTGTCATTGATACTGGAGTGACATGCCGTTGCGGTGGGGGTTAGGAGGTGACAAGCAGATCGGTCAACTTCTCAGATACATCAACAAGTTTTAGCTACAAATGCTGCAATAAGCACCAATAATGATATTGCACCAATATGATATTACAAGCAACATATTAAAGAAATACATTACGATACCAAAAAATACAAACCATTAATACAGGTTATCGACTAAGAAGAGCTTGAAATTTGACGAAAGTAATTTTATAATAGAAACTACACGATTCACACATCAGCTGATTATTTCATTAACATTCATGTGTCAGTTTTTTATGTGCCTAACTTTAAAAGATTGTCAACTAATGTGAGTGAGAACGACTATTGGATCAAGTAACAGCTGGTGTAGCTACGTTTCAAATGGGTGACCGCCTAATCGATAAATTTTCAACATGTCCAAATTGAGGCCGGTCATAAATAAAGAAATGAATGCATCGATTATATTATAAAGGTTATATCTAAATATATATCTTCTAAACATATAAAAGGGAAAGCCCTCACTTACTCACTGACTCGCTCATACATCACTAATTCTCCAACTTCCCGACTAGGCAGAGTACTGAAATTTTGTATACTCATTATTTAGGCTTAAAATAGGAAAGTCTGACTATTTTCATATCAATATTCACAAATAACTACGCCCTAGACGTCCTAAAATTTACCATATTATTATTATGGAAGCAACATTTTTCTATTCTAACATATTTATGATTAAAGGATCCTTAATTTTATAAACTGCTGTTCTCATTAAAATTATATTGGGGGGAAAATGGTAATAAAAAAACCAGAAAATATTATAGACTTGCGGCGAGTGAGCGTGGCGAAAGAGCTAAACCTGATGGGGAATGAGCGCAGTGAATGAGCTCGCCTCAAGAGCAAACAATTTCTCAAGTTGGCATTCCGAAGCTTGCCGGGTAAGCTATTTGTGTTATAAAGGCCAAATGTGAGATGTAAGTCAGAAGACGAGTGACGCAAGTGTTATAAATTTATTTCTCTCGAGTGGCTACTAATGTAGAAGAGTTTAACGATCTCTTTGTATAACGAGAAGGAAAATTTAGAGTCTGAAATTTAATAAGCATATACTGTCTTTTGATGTGTAAATATTGGGTGCGTTTGTATGTTTTTTTTTTATATTTTCGGTATTAATGATGATAGTAAAACATTAAAGTGTACTGATTTCAGTTTACTTATCTCAACATATTCATAATTAATTAGGTATGTGAATAAAACAGTTTTTAATACAGTCTAAGACGTGGGCCTTAAAAGGTAGCTTAAAATACGTTTAATTTTTTTTCGTATCCCAGGTGTTTTAATCTAATAATTTAAAACTAAGTTTTATGCATATTCTGCATTTATTGTTAGAAATATCAGTAGCTGCTATAATTTACCGCTAAAATTTCATAATTTAACATCAGCGTTTGAATAGAATAAATTTAAATTTGTTCTTCTTAGAGAACACTAGAAGTTTTGGATGTTATTTCAATATTTTAATTCGTTTTGCCGTTACTAGTAACATTTTAGTGAATTTCTCTACAGGGAATACGCTATTACGGTAGTACTCACGGTAAGACCTATGCCCGGGACCATGTTAGTTTTTTTTTTCGTTTTGAGGTCCCTAGAAGCTAAAAACACCATTCGTTCAAATTCATATATATGTATATAACTTATGTGTCCGTTAACATGATAACTCTCGAACGGAACCTCCGATTTTGATGAAATTTGGTACAGAAGTGTAAGGCACAATTTTTCAGGTTATGTTCTAAAATCATGATGATCGGGCTAAGGGAACGTTGTCTTATTGGGATTCGAAAGGGCCAGAATTGGGTTTATAGCGTTTTCACCCTTAATTTATAAAATTTACCAATTTTCAAAGAAACCATTCAAAAGAGCTTTAAAAAAAATAAACAATTTAGTATTTTGAATCATTTACTTATCTTCACTGGTTACGGAGAATATACCAAAAATGTTTTCCATGTTATTCTTATACGAAATTTTAAAAATCTTACATATCGCTTATTTTTTAACATTTTTTGGAATTTGGTATATACATACATTGGGTAATTTAGTAAAAAACACCTATGGCAGAAAACCTGTATATTACGAGTAAATCCCATGGAGTTTAATGGAAAATCTGTACTTTTTCCATTACAGATTTTATACAGTTTTTTGTGTAGAGAAATTCTCCTAAAATGTTCAACTGATTTTCGAGTTTTTGGTGTCGTTGAGGGCTTGGTCCGTAATTGTTCCCACCAAAAACTTATTAGGATCGGATTTAAATAAGGGTGCTGTCCACAAATAAAATTTATTTGTAATTTTCCTATTAGATTAACATTGGGATTGGGTTGAGCATTTTAAACATCTGTTACAGCTGTCCCACGGTACGTGTAGTTTTTTGTGATTATTTATTCACAGTAGGCCTATTGGATTGGTCGAATGTCATTGATTTACAACTAAATGTAATTTTTGTATTGTACCAAAATAAACACCTCGATTTCAAGCAACAAGTACACTATAGTAAGATGCACTAAAATAGTCCGATGGAAATTTTAACAACTGTGTCCCCCCTCACTCCCTATTGACTTGGAATGCTGTCATTTGTGGCCATGTTTACCATGTGTAACTATAAAAATGTGTTTCAGAATAAATTTGTCAACAATGTGTTGACTGTCATCGGACTATTTTCGTGAATCCTACCATAGTACTAACTGTATAATGGGAGAAGGAATAGAAAGAAGTGTCTGAACATAATCAACTGTTATTTGGTTTTCTGAAATTTTTGCCATATGAATGTTTACATTTTTGGATTTATGAACAGATCATTCTCTGTGCATTGTCTCTCGCTATACACATTTTTACTAGTCTTAAAACAAATAAATATATCTGTTGTTAATGTGATTATGTGTAATTAATGTTAATAATAAATGTGAATACATATATTATAGAATGAAATACTACTGTATATTTTCTTGTATGAATTAACAATTTAAGTAATAATTTTGAGTATTTTTACGTCACTTAAATATATTACTAACTTATAAAACAAAATTTTTTTTTATTAAACAGTAACAAACTTTGGAAATTCGCTAAATACGCAGGTCTGCTGCGACGGGGGTATTTTAAAGTACAGTATCATTGTTAGTGTTGAGCGGTAACTTATCATTGTTACGGTAAGGTGTCATCGGCAATAAAAAATACTTTTCCCATTTGACAGCATAAACAAAATTAACCAAATATTTTGTGTTTGATAGAATTACTCTTTTATATTTTATATTGGTTTGAATTCATCACCTGTCAAAAATTAGCTATCATGGTTATTATTTTTTGCATGAATAAAAAAATTATTATATTTTACACTGAAAGGAACAAAAATATCGGGTTTACCACTAACGTTAAAATCACTGGTTCCCTTTGTTGCAAAAATTAGCGGTGGGAATCTGCGTTGGCTTTGTTCCTTTGTGGGTACTTTGTGTACGAATGGAAGCCCAGGACACAATCGCTTGGCTGCTAAATTCTTAATATTGCTGTTTTGTCCAAGAGGAATAAATTTGACCCATAAAATTAAAAATGTGGGTTTTTAATAACAGCATATTTTGTCTCTTGAACTTTCTGTTTCGTGTTCTAACACTGTTTTAAATTTTTTAACAAAATAACTAATTGTTTAACATAATTTTACTTATTTCGCTCATTAGTAAATAAAAATTTTAATTTTAACACATACGTTTTTGTACTATCCCTATTTTAAGAAAAACTAGAAAAAAAGGAATATTTTTCGTTTAAAGCCATCAGAAAAATTGTATTCTGCTGAACAATTTAATTTAAATAAATTTAAATAAAATAGTTTTTTGTTCAGCTCTATCAGTCCAATATTAACCGATTGTGTCTCCTGGTCTTGAGCTATGTAGCTACCAAATTGGTCTTATGGAAAATATTAAATACTTTTGTGAAAGATCTTTTAATTTACCACACATTCGGTCCTGCAAAGATTTGCGCAGTCTCGGCATTTCACATCAAAACTGGTTATTTTACGTTTTATAGGAATAATTTTGTTTGTTTTCTTACTTTGAGCTTTTAGTGGTCAACAGGTTGGTTCTACGAAAGAATCGTTGGCATGTTTTGTGAAAGATCTTTTAATTTACCACACATTCGGTCCTGCAAAGATTTGCGCAGTCTCGGCATTTCACATCAAAACTGGTTATTTTACGTTTTATAGGAATAATTTTGTTTGTTTTCTTACTTTGAGCTTTTAGTGGTCAACAGGTTGGTTCTACGAAAGAATCGTTGGCATGTTTTTAAAAATTTTCATAAGTTCTACATTTTTTGTATTTCGATTTTTTCTTAATGAGCCCACTGTAACCCTCAAAGCTGATATTTATATGACTGTACCGTTATTTGTAAATTTTAGAAGGTTTTCTTACTTTGAGCTCTAGTGACCAAACGCATGGTTCTATTAAAGATCCGGTGATACGTTATTGAAAAATATTGAAACGAACTACGATTTCGATCCTTCTACTTTTTGCTCTATAACCCGGATCCTTCTACTTTTTTCTATACATCCACGACAACCCTTGAAACCACTTTTTCTGGTAATTTTATTGTATTGTTATAGTTTATTTTAAGAGTTCTATTGACAAGACGGTTGGTCCTCCGGACAAATCTGCCACATAAATTTGAAGTATTTTTACACTATGAAAAATTTTAATTGTTAAGATTTTTGTTCTCTGTTTAACTCTCAAAAGAGTTCTCTTCTATATCTCTTTAAATCTGATCTCGTGAGTCCCTATAAAAATTGGGCGTTATTATTAAAGATCTTACTTCTCTCATTTTTAACTACATCACTACAGTTAAAACTTCATACTACATTCCCACTTTTTCGGATTTCAGTTCTATTATTAAATTTCCCTTAATACAGGCCTACACAATAATAACTTATTCCTATCTGATAATTTTCTAAAACATTTTAACGTGGGGGCGGAGTCATTAAAGCTGACATGAAAGGGACATCAAGCAGTAGGCAAGTAGTACGAGTGGAGTAGTAAGTAGTAAGTAGTATACTCGTAATATACTTTCGATATCAAGTTTGGGTTGTGTACTAATCAAATAAAAACCAATACCCTATTAAATTGCATAGCCTAAATACTGTGGAGTAGAACAAGTCCCCTAGGTGTATTATAAAATAGAATAAATACAATACTTAGTGTAAGGCCTATATAACTTAATAAAATCGGTATATTACTGTAGTAACGATTCAAACCACCGCTTGATGGTACTGTACCTGTTATTACGTGTATAGAGAGATTAGACTACGTGGAAGGAGGCATAGACGGTGTTCTCATGTTCGGTGTAATTAACTGAAATGTTTCGTTATAATTAACTGTCTCACTGTCGACGCCTTTGTTGCCAAACCCTGCTTGGATTACGTGTATAGAATTAAGAATGAAAGATATTGAACTAAAATCAGTGTATCATTGTACCGCCGTTGTACAATTAATTTACATGACACGCCACCACAAGTATTTCACTAATTTTAACCACAGGTGATCTTTTATATAATGTTTTACTTTAATAACAAATTGCACCGTACCAGGAAATTTGTATGTGTTTTATTCAAACTATTCCTATCCCAATATTCATCCGCATTTCCCTGTTTACGGTGAAAGAAGCATACTAATCTTTTAATAGATAACAATATTTTATTGTTTAATTTACTATTTTATTTATAAAACATAAAAAATTATTTGTAGATTATTAAGTCAAAAATGTTATAAAACTGTGATAATATTTCCTTTGTTATTTTTAATATGCATGCAGCCGGACTTAATCAAATAAAATATATTTTCATAAGAGCCATGGGTGTTATATTGGTTGGATTCAATGGAGAATGGAGCTTATCTCGGGTAAGGCTATCGATTACCTTAACAAAACAAAGCTTTACATTGTAACTGTCGGTTAAGTTTACTAAACGTTAATTAGACATCAGAAATATACGACCATCCTCTCCGATTTGTTGCCTTCACCGTGCACGAGTCAAACTTTTCAGTGAAAGAAAACTTCAATGAGTAGTTTACTAAAACATTTGTTTTACGTACAGCACTCTAAGCTTTTAATACTATAAGAATTTTTTAATAAAAAGACTAAGGTTTGATTTTCTAGAGAAATAATGCACCATGTTCAATAAGAGTAGCCTATAGTAATAAAAATTATTACTTTTGTTCGTGTGTATTGAAAAATATAATTTGCTTACTAATAGTACTACTAATACCAAAAACCCTTCAATGAATTGGAAATTGACTTTGTATTACTGTATTTTATTTTTGCTCACCGTGCACAACCTTGACAATTTATGTTATGGTATTGATATAAAACCTTATAAACGTTTAACTGTCTTTCAAAATACACTCCCCATCACGAATTATTATTCTATATTTAGTTCTATATTTGTAGTTTAGCATGAATAGTGATTATCAAATTACCAATTCCAACACGACATGATAGAGAACTTGTAGGTTACAGAGGCAAGACAACACGTGCTGTGTACAAACGCTTCACTTTGTGTGAATATAAACACTGCTCCTGCCCCGAGGCTGACAGGCCCCACATCCACAGCGTTGTATCACCAAACTCTGCCAAGAACGCTCCCAGGTTAACTGTCTGGCTCGGTAGAAATCGGTTTCACAATCATTTATTCAATCTAAGTTCTTTTAATGAGAGTAAATTCTCTTTTTATAGCTTTTTTTGTAACTAAAATAAAGTTTTGAAAATATACCGGGCGTTCAATAAGTAATGTCGCCGTTTTATTAATTCTTAATGGGTTGCGCCTACATTGTATGCAGATATATTGACAAAGCCAATTTTAAAGGTTTGATGTCCCAGTTTTTCTTTGTGTTCGTAAATTGCGTAAACAATCATTGAGTATAAGACTGTTTCACAAAGTTTAATGAAGTTAAGAATGTGGAAGACCAATATTCTTCCAGTAATGTTCAACTCCTTTTCTCTGCAAGGTACAAGTGATTTAAATTTCAATAACACGTTTGGATACGAATCGAATGCTAAAGATGGGCAATTCCTTGGTCAATACCTTGGCCACCACAAAGTCCGGGATTGAAGCTATTACATTTTAGCGAATTTCCCTATAGGGAATACGCTATTACGGTAGTAGTCATGGTAAGATCTAAGCCCGGGACCATGTTACTTTTTCATTTTGAGGTCCCCAGAATCCAAAAACACCGTTCGTTCATTTTCATATATAACTTTCATAAGATAACTTTTGAAGGCGACCTACGATTTTGATGAAATTTTGTATGAAGGTTTAAGACTAGGTCTATTTTCATGAGGTCGCCAACTAGCATGATCGGGTTATGTTAACGGGGTTTTATGGGGTTTCAAAAGGGTCAAAATTGGGTTTTTTTGCATTTTTGGAGCATAGTTTTCAAAATTCAACAATTTTGACTAAAACCATTAAAAAAGCTTAAAAAAACAAACAATTTAGTATTTTTAATTTTTAACTTAGCTTAACAGGTTACGGAGAAAAGCCAAAAATAGGTTTTCCATGTTAATCTTATGGGAAATCAACAAAACCGTGTATCTTGCTTATTTATTGGAATAACTTGATAAAATTTGGTATGTACATTCACTTGGCAGGGTTCAACTGATATTTGCTTGCAACACCCACATGGTGGCAAACCTACGTACTCACCCCTATGGGGTTTATGGAGAAAATGAAAAGAACACCATAACTTAATAATATTTGTTATGTACATTCACTAGGTAGGATTTAACTGAGATTTGCTTACAACACCCATATGGCAGCAAACCTACATACTCACCCCTATGGGGTTTATGGGGAAAATTCAAAAGTGCCGAATATTGATACAGTTTAACATTTACCTAACGTAACTATTACATTTCCTAACAAAACTAACATTTTCTAACAACATCCTAAGGCAGCAAACCTACATACTCATTCCTATGGTGTTTATGGGGAAAATACAATATCTCAAGATCGTTTGGAAATTCGCTGAGTACGCAGGTCTGCTGCGACGGGGGTATTTTCTAAATATGGTGTACTTATCGATAAACTCTGGTATATAATGAACAATTGTCAAAGGATGCAGTGTATTGAGTGTTTGGTTTATTTCCATATTTCTTTTTTTTTAGTTTATCCAGTTTATATGGAAATTTGTAAGGTATTTGATAGGATAGGCCATACTATATTGCTGTCTAAACTGAGAGCTTATGGAATAGATGAAGTTAGTGTTTCCACAACAGTTTGAGTCATAGGTCTGCAGGCACACTACGAAAAATCCGCTGTTTAATCCACTTCCCTCATTTGGGGCCATATCTGTTGCACCTTTTTTACAAGCGATATATAAGCAATCGATGGAGTAGAAATATTTTCAAATGAAGCTCAATATTTTCTGTTGACAAAAAATACAGCCAAATGCAGAGGATTGGAGGGATAGGGTTACTCTAACGATATGGTTATTGACACTTCAAAGTATAATTTCTTTCTACAGTAGAAAAACGTTACATTGTTTACTTTTAGGAGGGTTTCATAAGTCGCAAGATCAAACGAGGTTGAATATTTGAGCGGGAATAGATATAGCGACCTATCCCTTAACGGCCATAACAAAAAACTTCAGGAAGGGCGAAAAATTATTTGATTTTGTATTATTGCCACAAGAGGTATTACTTCTCCATCAGGTTTATACGCAATCTACTGTGCACGTGTAAGACAGTTCCATGAATTTTCATTTAATGCTTGTTCACCCTACTTAATATCCCAAATGAGAGATTTAGGCAAATTTCAAGATAGTTTTGTTTTATTTTTTATTTTAGAGTTTTCTCGGGCTTGCCTTACCAGAAGTCCGTAGCAGGAAAGTTTCAGAAGCTAAGGTAAATAATTATCATATGGCTTTTAGTGGAGGGAGATCAGCAATTAACTGATAGTCCTCCTCGCCTGAAATGCCTGCACATTTTTGTTTTCTAGGCAGGTGGACCAACGGCTTAACGTGACTTCCGAACCACGGGAGCGGCCGAACTATCTCTTTGTCCCCGAGCCGGGAATTGAACCCGGGCCCGCTGGGTGATAACCCAGAGCTCTACCACTGAGCTACGGCCGCTACGGAAGCTAAGTTAAGGTTCATACATATCTTGACACCCTGGCTATAGACATTAAGTTAGATCATTTGACTATACTACAGTAGTTCCTTAACAACAAGGTTGACTGCCTGAAGCTGCTTAAGATCGTCTGTTTCCAAACTTTATGAAAGACAATATCACACGATCTCTTTGCTCAGCGTTACTGTGATTGACTTCATTCACTGCGAATTCTACTATGGCCAGAGTTAATCGTCTGGAGAATATTACGAGCGGAAGAATCGACATCTTTCATGACAGCCAATCGAGATTGAAAAAGTGGTGACAAATTTGCAAGTGATGAATAGCACCAAAGATATTCCTTTATGATTAAGCTTTTTTTGTGTTTTAACTATAGTATCTGTTGCTGTTTCTTCTTGTCTGTTCTTTATTCTGTTGGTTATCTTCCTCATCAAAACTTGGGTAGGCCTATTGATAAAAATATTACCTCGATTGCTATTGCTTGTTAACACTGATATTGTCGAAAAAGTTTGATCATACTTCTTGTTTTGTTATTGTTTACTGTTACTTTAATTTTCGTATTGTTTTTTAATTTATTTTCTATGTTTGAAAATTTTTTGAGTCCACTGCCGCCCAAAGACTAGTTGCAAGTTTATTGATTTAGTTATTAATTATTATATTGTATAATACAGTGGTAATCTGTAGAAATAAGTAAATAAATGACTGCCTATTAAATCATGGGAGCCATATCGCACAAGTATAATTGTGAAGAGTACCAAACTTGAGAAATTTTCTTTTCGCTTTTCTTTTGATATAATTTTATAAAATGTAGATAAAACTACTAAGTGGTATATTTCCTTACCGAAACAATACTGCTTTGGGGACAATCAACATTTTAGGTTTTCATACATAGTAGCATAGGAACTTGACCCCCGTCGTAATATTGTGGGACAAGTGCCGTCGTCGTCAATCTGCATGAACTTTGGAATTGTGAATGCTGGAAAAGTTTGAGCTATATGGTCCTTTCTCACTCGTAAACCTATCCATGAAAATATAACTATTATCATAAAGTAAAAATTGAATTTAATAATATAGTATAGTTGTACCATTTTTGTAGTTCTTCATACCACTTCATTAACTCGTATTTAACTTGTTTTATAGTAAATTAAGTCCTCAAACAGATTAAAACAAATATTTAATCTATATCAAAGAAAGTAGACCGACGTATTTAATGTATTTATACGTGTACTTCTTATGTTTTCGATTTTCACTTAAAATTTTGTTACTTCCAGCGGTCATTAAAAATCACTCCTGTATTTCAACAAAGTTAAAGATTTCTAAGACTTGAACAGTTTTTTTAATATTGTTAAACTACGTCCGTACCATTTGTGCAGAGACAGCAAAATATTTTTTCCATTTTTTTCTTAGAACGGAGAAACATAAATACATTGTCCTAGAGCCCTCATAATTTCAATTTGTTCATCGTTACCGTTTTTGGTGTTCTTCAAATTATATTTCTTCAATGCTTACACAAAATTTTAGTAATTATTATCAACAAACTAGAGTCAAGTGTGATGAATTAAATCAACGTCGGTAATCAGTATTCAATGCAGAGAACGATTGATGCTCTAGATCAAAGTACTTTATGCCCAAGTCAGCGTTTCACGTCAGCAGCTGTAAATTACGTTTGTGACGAGATTTTCCAAATAGTAAGTGAACTGGATGGATTCGAGTAGTTTTCTATCGTAACTAAGTATGTTATTTGATGCAGACAAAAAACTCGGGCAGGAAATTGAAAAAGAATACAAAGAAATAAAGTTTTAAATCAAAACAATACCAATATTTTAATAATTTTATTTATTATTCTTTTATTTATTTTTATTTACAAATAGTAAATCAAAAAATATTAGTATTAATTTAATTAAAAATTGGATTTATAACATAAAACCTCAAAACAGTAACAGATGTGAGCATTTTTAGGAGGAGCCTGAGATATTTTTTAGTATCTAAAGAATACTACAAATGTGCAACAGTATGTTACTGATAAGAAATGGTCTTTTGTTTTAAATGTAATATGTAATATTTTAAAATGTTTAACTTCTGTTTTAGCTTTATTAGTTTTTGAACAAATGTAAAGCTTGTAAATGCTAGAATTATTCGGATGACAATAAAGAACTGATTACTAACCACTGATTGTTACATCACTTCATTAATATATGTACAAGAAAATGGCGGAACTTGTATGGATCACGATCCAAACATCAAGATCCATATTGAGAGTGTAAGATCCGCAATTGTTATAAGTTAATATTAGTTGCAGTAAGTGCCTAAAGTGTTTTTGTAGGTTAAAATTTGTTAAACAGATTTCGAAAAGGTGATAATAGACCGTATTTAGAAAAATATTCTGCCTATTCAGAAAAATATTCAAAGTATTACTTACAATTTCTATTCAATCCCTCAGTAAAAAGACTAATTGTTAAGGGAGCGAGGCTTTTAAAATCTCATGGGGTTTGCTAGTTTGTGCTTACAAATTGCAAATTGTGTTCATCAATCTATCTCACCACCAAGAACATTTTGAAACATAATTCAAAATTTTGACTACCGTAAATAAAATTGTTTATTTATATTAATAATGAAGAGTGAAAGTTTTAATTTTTTATTAATAAACAATTATCTTTGGTTGTATTTATAAATAAAAATTTAGTGTTTATTATTGACGCCTTGCAAATCTAAATAAGACAACAAATGTCACTCACTATCACGATCATTCTCTGCTGACCTCTAGCTTCTCCATAAATACTACACAAGTAGCCGCATTGAGTGCTGCATTACGTTGTACATTACCGGAAAAATGTAATGCAATATTTATTTATTTATTTGCGTTTCTGTACTTTGTAGATGAGATGTAACTACATCCAACATGTGGATGGATTATAATTAATGGAAGAGTTTTTGAACAGAAGACCTGGCCCTGAGACAGTGGATCTAAATAGTGTGATTGGCATAGGAACCATCATTTTTAATTCTTATTTGGCCCTAAAGAATTTCAACAATCTATCACTTAGGAAGTTTAAAAAATATTGATTATTTATACCCAAACAAGGTGTATCGAAATTGGCACTATGATTTTTTTTATACTAAAGAACTAAACACACAATTAAATACCGCAGAGCAAGGTGAGATTTTGAAGGACTCTGCTAAATTCGGTGGATTGCGCCACCCTACTTTTTTTAAATTTCTGTTTAAAATCATCTATGTTTTTGTTCTAAATTGTTTCACTAAATATTTTCATTCATTACGATTGCTACTATACAGGCTGTCAGGTGGAGAGTTATCAAGAAATAACTAACTCGTGCAATATATTAATGAATTTTATTTTACAATAACTATGCAAACTTGTCATAAATACAGCTAAGATTGAAATTTTATTTTGTTAAGTTCAATGTTAAGTTCAAACTTAAGACAATCTCAGGAGGTCAAAACGGTAACCAATCTCCCGCCATGCGTTTGTGAGCATGTTTGGCCCTATCCTCTTAATTAATTGCAGTGGTACACAAGATCTTTGCTAAACCCCTATGTAAAAAGTCAAGGAGTAAGATCTACTTATATTCACATTAGTGGCTAAGTTACTGTTATGGTCAGAAATAATTCGGCTTGGTCACATGTAAAGTGTACAGTGTCAAAGTTTGTAATATGACCGTTAAAGTTATACAACACAATCTTGGTTTTATTTATGACACGTTGGTCTAGTTATTTTAAAATATAAAAAATTATCGCACGAGACCGTTATTTCTTGATATATCTAGCCCTGTATTAATCACTTCATAATATTATATTCATAATTACGGGAAAATGCTGAGGAATACCTACATATTTATGTGATGACCAATAACTAAAATTTTAAGTTCAAATATTTAATTATACAAAGAATTGTTTTTAATCTAAACAAAATATTTTTTTATAACATTGAAGAGTGTTTTTATAGTTCGTTTACAATTTTGAAAACTACAAATTTTAAATAAAAAGGAAACCCTAATCGTCTCATATAAAGAACAACTTTTAATATCCTTCTCTTGAAGTCTCTCCCTTACTGCACTGATAGCAGTTGCGGGGCGTGACGCTATCTCTGCTGGGGCAGTGGGCGACAGTCTTGTACTCCAGCGCTCTTCGAAAACTTGTTAACGCCAGTCATTGTGCTTTATCTAAATTGCCTAAACAAAATGTAATGTGCAAATGGGCCAAAATGATGATATAGAAATATTTAACCCATTTTCACAGATAAGTTCTTTTCCAACTGAATTCAATTGCCACGTTTATATCTTTCCAATATAGGAAGAGGTTAATAAATAATGATCGATATCAAATGCACTTATAGCTTTTAATTTAAAATCATCTTAAGAATTATATCTTTAAACATTTCTTTAATTACTAAGAACCGTTTTGTTAGACGAAATATCTCACCACCGTTAAATTAAATGGTTAGAACGGTTTTGTGGACAAGATATTAAATTTCGTACATTTTTCAATTGTTTTATAAAATTAAAATTCATACCTACCGTACTTACACAAACTTTTATATGCAACATTTAAAGTTTTTAGAAAATTAGCAAATTCAAAAGTACCGTACCTGTCATATGTTCATTTTGGTTAACTTTAAAATATACTCATCATTATTGTAATACTCCAATAAACGGATACTTGCTCCTGAAACTTTATCTATCAGTTTTCGAAACTATACTTTTTATTAATATTTTTCAGAGCCTGTCTAATGGTGCTAAAACCTTACCGAATCATTATAAAATATAAATTGTTTATGTAATCCAACATGAATTGTTTGTAAGTTTTCACACTTACTGCATTTTATATTGTAAAAAGTGATGTCCTTAAACTGAGCATATCACATGTTATCAACAGAGACTAATAGCTTCCGTTTCCCGTCAACGCGCCGCTATCGTCACTGCTCGTTAATGCGGGATTAACCTTCTGCGCGATTGTAAAATCAATATCTCCTCCTTAAAAATCTGTACTTGAAATGAAAATTATAATGAGTATATGAGATTTATAAAATGGGTTTAATCTTTAAGAAATCGCCCAGTTAAATATAAAATTATATTATAAAAATAACTTGAAATCCTAAATAAAAATTAAGCATAATTTAACTTTATCGTTGAAATATTAAGCGATTTTCATGCGAAGACTTCATTGGCGAATTTCCTTCATAAAGAGGGAAAAAAATATGCTTTTATGGAACCCAGTCTGATTCCGTACGGTTGCCCGAAAGCAACCATTTTGTATACCTTCAGATTATTACATTTTGCCCACTATTTAAGTGTAAAAATAAACGCCATATATTATAATTATATTAGTTAAAATAGGAAAAGAGTGGTACATTTCATGAACAACTAATGTATTATAAGAAACTCTCTGTAATGTTGCAAAGTAACTCGATTTTCCTTAGTAATATTTGTTAAATTTTCAAAATTTGGAGGTATGAGGGGCCTAATATAACTATTCAACTAAACACTTACCAAGTTTAAAGAAATCTGTTGAAAAACTGCGTCCGAAACAGGGGAATTAAATACCATGTTTTGCATTAAAAGCCATATCGTTAACATTGCCGACTGCGCAACAATGTGCTACTGGCACAGGGGTGAAGATGACTCTTAAGTCCAATGTGGTAAATACCCTTGATCTTCGATCGCCAAATTTACTATAAACACTAAAGGAGCTGAGTATGCATGTTTGTGGACATTCCGGTGTAGTTAACAAGGAAATAAACAACTGGTGAAGGTATAAACCAAATGTTTGGCATAATGTGTTAATAAATAGTACAATTAAACGGTTTTATTGTTTTTCTTTTCTTTTTGTTATTACTTCGACTCTTATTTTTTTACTCCATAGCTAATGACTATAAAATAATACTTATATTTTTTTTTAATTGTTCAATATGGTCTTAACCACAATCATTTCATAGTAAAAATTAAAAAGTAGGATGTTTTTGCTTACACCTATTCCTCTTATATTTTTATTATAAATATGTGGTTAAGGAATATTTTTAATAACTCAGAAAGAACACCCATGTCTAAATATTTTATTACAGTATAGTTTATATAGTTACAGAGAAAATAAAAGCTATATATCTGAATCTTTGTTATTCCTAAGGCAAACTGCACAACTGTGTATCTGGTTGTTTATCAACATATCGTAAAAAATTTAGTTTACACACTACGGGTGATTGTTACCCTACATGTTTTAACTTGTTAACAGGAGTACATATATTATTTTATGTCAGTCTAAGACCATTTAACATATCATAAAATGACATTAATCAAAATAACTGGATAAAATAGTAGTTTTCATCACTAGGAGCAAAAATGGGTCTTTTTGGTGCGCAATCGTGTTTTAAAAACGAGGCGCAGCCGAGTTTTTAAAAACGATTAAGCATCAAAAAGACACTTTTGCTCCGAGTGATGAACAACGTTTTTTATCATAATGCAAAATTAGACTTTTGATCGTTAAAAATATTAACTATAAATATTTTGAGGTTATATTTACGAAGTAAGTAATATGCAGTGTTTACATTTATGTTATTTACAAACAATGCTCTTTATAACGTTTGAATTTCAAAATTCTGCTCCTCAACATTAATAAATTAATAATAATATACTTAGCAAACAGCTGACTTTTCAGTACTAGGACCTAAAAAATTCTCCAGATGATTTTTCAGTACTAGGACAAGAAAGAATCGGTTTTGGTACTATTGAGAGATCAAAAAACAGGCTGATTTCGTGCAGAATGATAAAAAATTCATTTATTTAACAGGGTCAGGCTGAATATTGAATTGTTAGCCCATAACTAGACGGCTCAAAGTGAGATGGCTGACTGAAGGCGTCTTGTTAAAATATTCGCGTCGACAATCACCTCAATGGTAGGAGAGCTTTGGAGTTGGAGTTTTTGTATCTCTGACCCTAGAAATCTCACTGAAAAATTACTACTGTTAAAAAGCCAAAATAGTTACATTAAACTGGAATATGTAACACTTTACCTATATCTGTCAACATGTTAAATAAGAAGTTTTCTTATTATTCACAATTGGTTTTATATTGTAAATTGTTAAATTTTCACTTTACCACATAATTGAGTACATAGTTCGTATTGCTTACAGACATTTTAAAAGTAAAACCGTCATTCGTATTAAACCTGTCTTTACTAAAAAAAATGCCTGAAAAAAGTTGTCACACATTTATTTTTATAAATATAGATGTGTAGACAGAAGACCGAGACAATAACTTTTAATATTGATCTGATTTGAAAATAGTATTGATTTTATAAGAAACAAAAAAAAAGAAAAACTATACATTATTGATATGAAGAGTTAAAATTATTATTAAATATACCAACCAGAAGAATCGTAAGTATATTAAGTCGTAATTACATTCTCAATGGGAAAAATTGATTTTTTTATTTTTAACATTTGTAATCTTATCAAGCGAAAACCAAAGGATATTTTAATCTAAAATCATTTTGCGGGAATAAAGAACATTATATAAACGATTGACAAACGATTATTTTTGTTTTGATTTTGCAAGAGATTATTACAGATGTTATTTTAGAATCGTTATGGTTCTAAAGGTATAAAAGAGAATTCAACAATCATAAAATTGTTTATATATTGACTATAGACTTGCTGTATGCATAGGGGAGGGTAATAAATAAAAGTATTTATAGGAGGTCAACCTGTATATCCCACATAAAACAATATTTTTATAAATATAAAAAATGTTGGTTGAATATTGCAACTCTGGTGAGTGTTTGAATTTTTAAATCAAGTCAGAAAAATCATTAAATTGTTCTGATAATGAAGCAGCAAACGTCGACAAACTTGCGAGCTGAGTCCGTAATGAATTTACCTGATAACATTCAGAAGTGTCAGATTGTTTCAGAGTCGAACAGTTGTTAATTGATTGAAGACAAGTTTGTGCTTAGGAGAGATTGTCAAGTTGAGTTTATAGAAGAACGCTTACATTTGAAAACCTCGATTCCAAGATATTTCTTGTATATACAACATATTAATGATTATTTATCAACTTATGCTATTTAATTTATTTTGATTAACATTGTGATTTACTTCGTAGGGTAATAATTCAATAAAGACTGATGTTTTATTTCTTTATTTAAATACAAATTTATTTATTGATCATGTGCATTTGAGTACCTCCTCTTAAAAATATAACTACTTTTTTCTCCTTCTACTTTACTCTGACTTTCTTCCCAGTATAGATCCTTTTTTCATCATATTTCACGACAACTGACGTTTTCCAGCCTACTAAGCCTACTTAGTTAGCTAAGTTAACTTGTAATAATATACAGTAAAAAGTTTATTTTTAAAACTCACTAATTAAAAAAAAATATTTGTAAAAAAATCCAGAATATGTAGTAAAATAGAAAAAATGTTAACTAAAACTAAAATAAGTAAAAATGTTCTGGAATTATTTAAGTACATTTTCAAAACTTCCAATAGTTTTAGAATTAAATAAACCATATCTTCATCCTTCAGAGCAAAATAGTTTGTCGGTGTTTTTAGTCATATGTTATAAATGTCTCGTTGTTATAAATGAGAAGAGTTTTATTTTGTTATTCCTGTGTTATTATGGAATTTTAATCAGAATGGAAAAATGTTAACGATCATAAATCAATAAATAATAAACTTAAACCAGTTGTGTTCAACCACTAAATTACCATTTATTTAACTACTGCTGTTAATTATTTTTTAATAATCCATTCGCAGCACACCTGTGTACTTAGCGAATATCCAATGATTTTTGTTTTAATTAAAAACTTCACTTCCCGTCGCCATATGCCAATAGGTCTGTGCGGTGATCTAAAGACAGCAAGACAGTACGGCCAATACATTAATTAAGTCACATAGGCTAGCCAGAGGTGACCGCTCATGTTTGTGCGTGTAATGTCGTCGCCCGGGATCGAACCGGAGACCGCTGGCACTGGCTTGTGAGGCCACAGCTCTACTACTGGGCTCTCGTATTTTTCTTAATTTCGGAAATAACTATGTGGGTTTGCTGCTATAATGGTTTAACAAGAAAAATAAAACCCCCTACCTAGTAGCAAATTAAGTACGTACCCAATTGTGACACAGTTTTGGTATTTTCCTTATAACCACTATGGGGGTGTGTGCCACCATATGTATTTTGAGAACAAATATACGTTAGTCTCTAATAAGCCCTACCTAGTGAATATAGACAAATTGTATCAATCTATGTTAATTAATAAGAGAGATAAAGGGGTTTCCAATAAGAATAATATGGGGCATTATATAAAATGATTGTAGCCTACATATATATGAGTCTGAACTAACGATGTTTTTGGCTTTCAGGGGTCTTAGTAGCTCGGTCCTGGGCTCTGGTCTACCGTGAAATAGCTGTAATAGCTTACAGTATTCCCTATAAAAATCGCTGAAAGAAAAAATACGTAAAACAAACTGTATTAGTAGATGTTATTAAGGATCATAAAGAATCTGTGAGATAAAATTTGTGTGCAAGTCAAAATCTAGGTTTTTTTACTTTAAACCATAATAATAACATTGTAACTGTGAAAAAATCACTCTGCAAAATAACACATAGTGGAAGATTATTACTTATGTTCAGGTTAAAATAATAAAATATCTTCCAACACTACTCGATATATTGACACTTATACTGTAATTGTTTATAATTGTTTATAAATTTATACTGTAATTGTTTACAGTATAAGTGTAAATATATCGATTAGTATTGGAAGACGTTTTATTATTTCAACCTTAATATCAGTACCAGCACGCATAATGCTAATCAAGAAGTTATTTATTACTTACCGCAAAAATTCAAGATTTAAGCTATTTATGGAGTGACAATAAGAGTTAAATGATATGAGTAATTTTTCACAACCCAGGAAATTGGTGGAATTAAATCATAATCGATTTATACATCCAAGATAGTATCAGGTCAAGTGTCGGCATATTGTAGCGGCGGCAGCTGCGGAGCTCTAGTCATGCAAAATTAATTGTGGGTGGAGTGACTTGTCGCATAACTGTTCGTTGATTCGAACACGACTTGAATATTATTGTTCCTACAAACTGTTGCATCAGGTCAGCAAATAAAAAAAGCTTTAGTTGACTGTATCGTCATGCAGTAAAAGTGAAGAAGCATTAAACTACGCAGACTGTGAACGCTAAAAATGTCTGAGAAACAAATTTGATAATAAAACTTGATGACGAAACTAATAATAAAAATATTAGTAGTTTTAAAAACTTTCGTTAACTTTTTTGTATATTATTTACGGTTTCTGTTCATCATAGAGTTGGAGTCTAAATGGCTTGTTATGTACCTTACGACCAAACAGTTAGTGAGGTATAAAACAGCTTCTCTAAGAAATAATTGCCATAACACGTCAGCTAAAGAAAAATATTCAATCACACATTATTAATACTGTGCGTCATAAGGAGCTATAAATATATTAATTTCTTAAAACAAAATTTCTATTCGATTTCTTTATGAGTTTTTAATTCTTTAAAATAGCGTAACACTAATATTAGTAAATCTAAACGTCTTAGTTTTCATAAGAATGTTTTCTTTTATGTGGCATATCCCTAAATATTGGATCCCTGAACTTACAAAAACGACTTAAAGAATTTTTTTAAGACTTAAAGACGTAAAAAAGACTCCTATAAGATATTTTTTAATAATCCTCACACATGATTGTTGGTACCTTACTTTATTGATAAAATAATTTTTTTAATTGCAACTTATGACGTCCGAGGGAAAGATAAGATCGACTTGAAATTTTTATAGTAGATTTTTCGCATAGATTTTGGATCTCTTTTGGTTGTGGAAGTTATTATGATTGTTAATACACTAATAATACGTTATTGAGTTTTCCAAAATAAATGCATTGGAGGTGGTTTTAGTGGTGCTTGAGTTGCTTGTTTTTAAACAGTCTTTAGGACCATAATAAAGAACCATTATGGAAAGTAAAGAATAAATGAATAAAGAAAATATACTGTATGAAGGAACGAAAATACAATTAAAATGTTCGAATATAACAAACTTACTATAACAATTCTATAACATGTGTAATTTCATAGATATTTTAATTTAATTTTTGAAAAATAACTTAAAATTGTTTTTGCCAATCTTTTGTTTGTTCAACCCCATACCTGCAGAATAAGTGCACTATTAGAGTTTAAAAGTAATTGAATATAAAACAATAATACAATAAGTGAACATTTCCATTAAAATATACAATCTAGTACCTATTGGATAATCTCTCCCAGTTGTCAGCTTATTATCTGGTATCTACTTTTTCATTAGTACAGTAAATAGTAAATTTTAATGACTAATATATAAAGCTTCACAAAATGGAACTACCAATTAATTATTCCATAACACACTGATATGTTATTCTTTTCTTTTAAGAAAAAAGTTTCATGTACAAACCAGTCACTAACACTGAGTGAACTAACGTTTAACTTTCAGTGAACACCATAACTTATCTAACGTTTGTTTAGAATACAAAACGAAATATCTTGTCTTACAAGTTGTTTGATGATACAAGATAAAGAAGGCAATATTTTAGGCCTTTAACAACACAGATCTCTGAGTGAGCGGATCACTGTAAGCTGTCTTGTTAAGATATTTCTCTCAACTGTTACTCCAGCCCCTTCGCCTTCTTTGGATTGTCATCTCCAATCCAGAAGATTCTTAAACTCTTTACCTTTGTAAACTGTGTGATACGCATTGCTGAAGTGAAAAACTTCTACTAAATTTTATGCACAACAGTATAAAATTTAAAATGAACCATATAGAAACGTGTTAAATGTTATGAAACGTGTTTAGTATCATTAAGATGAAATTTATTGTTATTTTAAACTCTTAAACGATAATTATTGAAATAACCGTGATTAGCCTACTGGAAAAGCTAAAATCCACTCTTTTTAACGTGCTATGAATTTTCCTTCACCACCTTCAACTGGGTGGTGACTGTGACTGAAGAAGGGGGAACCTTAGTAGGAGTAGAGGAAATAAGACAACATTAGATGTCCATACAAAAGAATAAAAGCCCAAGAGGCTAGCTCTCTCTAGTGGCTGGTTCCCTATTTAAGTTAGGAGGAACCTCAAAGAGCAATCTCGTCCAGCGTGCGGTCGCAAACTTGTTTGACTCTAACAAGTTCACCTAAGCGACTCACTTCTACGTGAGACAAAACATTTTTTCCCTAAGCAATTAAAGGTACTAATTTATTACAATTGCATTAATTTATTCATTTTGATGGTTTCTTATTAAGAGATTTGCAAACAACTATGCTAGAACACGTTCAAGATAATTATGGCTAGACGTGTTATGCATGGATTAAAATATAATTTATTTTATCTCTTTTAGTATTTAAATTATATAATTCACGAATTAGCTAGTTTTCTAGATATTTCTTGTATTTTTACTAACTTTTGTGTCAAAATTACATCATCTCAAATAACATGTGTAGTTGAATTGAGTTCATTCATATTGATTATGGGACTAGTTTTACTTCGTATTGAGGAAAGAAATTTTGTGGATTCGTTATTTTACTCTTTTAAGGCTACTCTGAGTAATTTAAATGACTTACCCTTGGTATACTATTACTTCAATGTCAGTGAAATGATTATATGATAATTTTTCACGCAATTAATTACCTAACGAAATTAAAAAGATTGAAAAAAATTATTTCTTACATAATGTAAAAATGTATTTTAAGGTTATAAGAGTTCATAACATTTTATGTTACAATGACAAACTCAAATACGACTCAATTAAAAGGGAATAAAATAGGTATAACATAACATGTTAATGTAGAATCCACCCCCTGGTTAAAGTTCATACAGACAACAACTTTAAAAACAATACATACTATCTTTGCCTATCCATCTTTAGATATTTTTATGCATTTCCAAACCAAATATAAAATAATAGAAATACCATAAAAAATAATATTAAATATTAAAATAAGTCGAATAACTAATTTAAAAATTATCAACTTGAGAATCAAAATCCTTAGAGTAATTACTAAAAAACCCATATATTTATTCTTAAATTATTCAATTGTCTATTATTCGAGCGTTTTTATAGTCATTCAGTGTCCACTTTACGACAGTTGTATCACTCTCCACACATTTTGGCCAGGTAATCAGCTGTGGAGCTGGGTATAACAAGATTTTTGCACTAGTCCCCATTTTTAGTGTAGTAAAATTAGTCGGGAAAAATGAAATAATTTTTGGAAAGCCGATTTCTTTTGAAATGTGTTCTATGTCATCCCCTGACCTACCTCCGAAAAGTCCCCAGAAATCCCATATGGGGATCACGCTTAAAAATGAGGGGCTGGCCCATCCGGAGTTACATTAAAATTTCATATTAAGCATACTAAATTTAAATACATTCAAGAAGGTTTATATACATCACCTTAAAGGTCTTAAAATGTAGAATACAATGCCGTAAACCCGATCTCAATATAACCGTCGGGAGTAAAATGGCAGGCGTTCAAAGTTTAGAATAAAATAATATTATCAAAACTTTGAAATACAATAACTTCCGACATATTTGACCTTTTGAGGTCTGGTTTTCGGCTATGTACTCTCCTTACTAAGCCCTTTAAAATTATGTATAGCATGGCTATGGACTAAGACATTTTTTTAACTTTCTCTTTGGGACGTCCATGTGGAGGGTGGTTCAAGGGTAATATGATAAGCATGTGACTAGCTATCCGCATTTTCAAAGGTAATTGTAAAATCAAACGTTCGCCGCAAACCTCACCTTGAAAGGTCAAGTATTTCAAAAATTATTACAATTCTAAGCGTTTAGGTTAAAATTTGATTTTTATTCAAAGTTTGACAGGCTGCCGTTTCGACTCAGGCAACCTTTTGAGATGGGGTTTGCGGCATTAAATTCTACCACTTAAGAGCTTTAATTCGATGCACATAAACCCATTGCTCGATGAAAGATTTATTTCTGACTCTACGTGGGCCATCCCATCATTTTTAGGCATGTTGCTCACTGGGGATTTCAGGGGACTTTTCTGAGGGAGGTCAGGGGATGGCATAAAACACATTTCAGCAAAAATTCGCTGTCCAAAAATTATTTCATTTTCCAGCCATATTTTGGCTTAATTTTACTACACTATAATTGAAGGTACATTTCTTGTAAATATTTTACTCAATTATTCGCAGTTGTCTTGATAACATGGATACGCAAATATGTGGTACCTCATTACTGTGATAAAAAGTTTTAATTTCACAATAATTATTTTAAATATAAAGATTTTTGTATAGACGTGCTTAAGGCTGCGGTCTACCCCTGGCGCGCACCCAAATGCAAGGGTTTTTTAGAATCGTGTTATCTTCTGCCAAATGAAGCCTAGAGCTATAAATAAGGTGTCATATTAAAGAAGAATAACGGTACTAGTTTTCGTCTGTTACAATTTTGTAATTAGTTCATTAAAACCAATAGAAAACTTCAGTTAAAAATCGAGAAAAACAGATGATTTTAGACCGGTATAGCTGAAATTAGAAATTTTATTTTAAAATTCTAAAAAGATAGCCGACTAGATCCTTTTTTCTACTTTTAGAAAAAGTTAAGAGCCAATCTCTATCTTAATTGGTTATTTTTAAAACACGATCCCCGTAAACCTCTGCATCTATAAAACTCAAAACAGATAATTTTACACAATTATAACTGAAATTAGAAATTTTATTTGAAAATTCTAAAAAGATAGCCGACGAGATCTTTTTTTTGTACTTTTAGAAAAAGTTAAGAGTCAATCTCTATCTTAATTTGTTAATTCTGAAACACGATCCCCGTAAACCTCTGCAGCCATCAAACTCGCCTAGCGCTACGGCCGCGAGGCCGGCATATTCGGCATTGTTGATGTTTTTGTTTTGGTTGGGGTAGACCGCAGCCTTAAATTGCTGTTTGACTCAGAGTCTACGTGATGTTTTTTGTTCTTAGGAATTTTAATGCAAATTAAGAAAGAAAACATATAGTCACTAAGAAAAAGTGGTTAAATCTAGTTATTTATCAAATATATAATGATACATATAACATCCCATGTCAAATAATACAAGGAAAAATCAATAATAATAATAACATTTATTCCGATGACAATATTTTACATTGTATGGGAATGTACATAGTTTGGGGAATTTACGTAAGTATTTTACTGTGTGTCACAATTTAAACATTCACATTGCCAAATTATATTTCACTGAGTCTTTTCAATATTTTCTGGTATGGATTACGTGATAAATCAAGTGTGTTACTTAATTATTTCATCATATATTTTGTTGATTAACAATATCTGCCATATTTCATCAGAGTTTCAAAAAGATTAAAACGTCGACCATAAAATTATTATAGAAGTTTGTGTGTACTTCTTATATATTTATGACAGAATGAATATTTTGAGTATAAACATTTTATTTATTGCTTCTATGATAAAACTCTACAACGTGAAAAATGTGTTTTAACATTTCTTTGTTACAGAAAAAAATTTTTCGAAAATTATTATTCAAATAATTATTTTCTATTTGAATACCATATCTCAGTTAAAACGAATTCTTTGAGGGATAATTTGATTACTCGAGTCCAATTTGACTATTTGTATTAAATATAACAATAAATTTATCTTTTATAATTATTTCAGAAATTTTTGACGCAGTATCTTACAATGTGGAATGTACCATAAAGTGTACAAGAGCAGCCTCCAGCAACTTTCTCTTTGAGCCAGAAACTAGCTTGCAATATCCTCTGAGTATTCTTCCTACCCTCAAACCAAAACGGGAGGCCAAAACGTTACTAGCTATTTTGATATCGAGCAAGTCGTTTTATAAAAGCAGCTTAATAGGTATTTTATTTACATTGAGGCAGTTTAAAGAAGTTACCGTTTTATTATTTTGTTATAAAACAAAACATTTTTCATATCTAATTATGTTTGTATATCATTGTTAATTTGTCACTTGTCCATTATAGCTTTGTGATTTTCTTAGCAGAAAATTTATTTTAGTGGTTCTTTAAATTGCGTCGGGACCCATAGGCATACTTAAATTAATTGTACTTAAAAAATTGCACAGCCGTGTTTTTAGTTTTGATTTGCGAAAATAGGGACTTTGATTTTTTGAAGACTACATCCCCAAATAATATTTTGTCTGGTTTGATTACCAATCTTTTTGTATAAAGTCGGTGAATCAGGAGTTGTCCGTTTGATAGCCACCACCAGTCCGGATTTCCCAATCGGCCCGGTAGGCCCGTTCATAGGGCGCAGGCCTCCAGGGGCGCACCAGCACAACCAAGTGAAAATAATAAGTATAATAATAAATAAAAAACTAATACACTTGTACTTGATAATTTAATTTTTATGTTCATAGGTAGGAAATGTTTTTGGAAGATCAATATTTTCGATCAATAGTTTATATGGGTCTACTTGCGCCTTAAAAATAGCTGTAGTTAACATGAAAAAGTTGATTTCATGTTTTTATTGATTACTCTTCATATATTATTTTTGGACCAACACCAATGTTTGTAAAATTTATTACCTAATAAAATAATTGGATGTAAAGAAGCAGGAATAAAAAGATAGGTGGTTGCCACTAGGTTTCTTCTCTCTTGATGTCTTCAAGTCTTGTAACTTGCTGCTCGCGAGATATGTACCGTAAGCCCTTGCTCTTCATTAACGCCAGGCTTGCTGTACATATCTCGCATACGAGTTGCCTAGCAGCATTGACCTATCCAATTTATAAGCGGCAAGATTGTTGTATATATACTTACTGAAAGTAAAATTGCGCATCCGAGAACAAAAATTTGGATCGAAGATATTACAGTAATCGTCCATTTTTAAGATTAGCTTAGTTACAAATATCAAAACATTTTATTTAATTAATTGAATACTGTAAAAATAGCACGATTTCCATGCATTAATATGATAAAATTAACATTTATCTGCACAACAGTTTTTCTAAAATAGATTTCTTTTAAGAAGTGATTGAAAGTGAAATAAAATATTCTAATGCTTCTTAAGCATAGGTCAAATTCATCTTAAACTTCACAATTGTTAGTGGTTGGTTGTATTAGTTTCAATTTCTGTTAACAGATAGCAGTGCTGTTCGATCTTATTTTGCCGTAACCATGCAAACTGGTTTCTAGGTAAAAAATTAAAAAAAAAGAGTCAAGAATATAATATTCTTTCAGGTTTAATATGAAAGCTTACAAGAATGTTGTTTATAAATAGATTTATTAAAATTGTGTTTACAACAGCTTGAACCTAGGTTAACAACAGACAAGTTTAACGTTAAAAATCCAAACTTTACAGATGTTTAGGCCTATTATAATTATACTATATTGATAATCGTTGTATGATACACGTTATTTAATCTAACGTATTCACGTTATGTTAAGAATGTGACGAAATGTAACTTTCAAACAAGTGACATATACCATAAATATTTAGGAAGAATTTATGAACAACTAGGGGCGCAAAAAATACTGGGCCTAGGAGGGCCAAAATTTTAAATCCGGCCCTGGCCACCACCAGTTTTAAATTTTGATTAGTCTGTTTAGGGTGGGTCAGGATATTAAATGTTTTAATCTTCGTGTATCTTATTTTATCGCTTACTAGCAGTTACCCGGCGCTCGTTGCTGGGCTCAAATTAAGTTGTTTACATAAATAAAGCTATTTTATTAGTTTTTTAATATAACAAAAAATTCAATGGAATAGAAAGTAAGTATATTAATTTTATTGTAAGGCCAAAGGATAAACAGGCATTTTCCAAATTTAAACCCAGAATAGTCAACGTTTTCCTTGTACTTTATTGATCATAAATGCAAATGCAAGAGCAACTATGAGTACGTCCATGTCAAATTTCAACCCCGGAGGCAATAAATTAATTTTCCAGTGTTAATTTATATATTAATCCATATATTAATTTTTTTAGTTAATAAAATTAATTAATAAGTCCAGTGGAGCGCAGCGCTAAAGAGCTTAAAAACTATACTTTCAAACCCGTTTCTTATTGAACACCTATGAACAAAATGAATCATCCAATCATATTTCAACGCCGGTGACCCTAAAGTAATTTTAAATTCCAGTGGGGCGGAGCCCTAAATAGCATAAAAACTATATTTACAAACCCTTTTCCTATTGAGTACCTATGAGCAAAGAGAATCGTCCATGTCAAATTTCAACCCCGGAGGTCCTAAAGTAACTTTGATGTCCGATGGGGCGGAGCACTAAAGAGCTTAAAAAAATATTTGAAAACCCGTTTCTTAGTGAGCACCTATGAGTAAGGAGAATCGTCCATCAAATTTAAACCCTGGTGGCCCTAAAGTAATTTCGAAGCCCAGTGGGGCGGAGCCCTAAAGAGCTTAAAAAACTATATTTGCAAAACCGTTTCTTAGTAAGCAACTATGAGAAAAAAGAATCGTCCATCAAATTTCAATCCTGGTGGCCCTGAAGTAATTTCGAAGCCCTAAAGAGTGGGGCGGAGCCCTAAAGAGTTTAAAAAATATATTTGCAAACCCGTTTCCTAATGAGTACCTATGAGTAAAGAAAATCGTCCATGTCAAATTTCAGCTCTGGAGGTCCTAAAGTAATTTTGAAATCCAGTGGGGCTGAGTCCTAAAGAGATTCAAAAACTATAATTGCAAAACCCTTTCTTAGTGAGAGTACCTATGAACAAAGAGAATCGTCCATGTCAAATTTCAACACGTCTAGGCTATTACAGTAACTGTGATCTTCTGTGGGGCAGAGCCCGAAAGAGCTTTAAAAAAATATATTTGCAAAACAGTTTCTTAGTGAGCACCTATGAGTAAGGAGAATCGTCCATCAAATTTCAACCCCGGTGGCCCTGAAGTAATTTCGAAGCCCAGTGGGGCGGAGCCCTAAAGAGCTTAAAAAAATATATTTTCAAACCCGTTTCCCAATGAGTACCTATGAGTAAAGAGAATCGTCCATGTCAAATTTCAGCTCTGGAGGTCCTAAAGTAATTTTGAAATCCAGTGGGGCGGAGTCCTGAAGTGCTTCAAAAACTATATTTGCAAAACCCTTTCTTAGTGAGAGTACCTATGAGTAAAGAGAATCTTCCATCAAATTTCAAATCCGGTGGCCCTAAAGTAATTTTAATTCCAGTGGGGCGGAGACCTAAATAGCATAAAAACTATATTTACAACCCTTTTCCTATTGAGTACCTATAAGCAAAGAGAATCGTCATGTCAAATTTCAACCCCGGAGGTCTTAAATTAATTTTGAAGTCATATGGGGTGGAACCCTAAAGTGCATATAAAACTATATTTGCAAAACTGTTTCCTAGTAAGTACCTATGAGCAAAGAGAATCGTCCATGTCAAATTTCAACCCCGGAGGTCCTAAAGTAATTTTAAAGTCTAGTGGGGCGGAGCCCTAAAGTGCATAAAAACTATATTTGCAAAACCGTTTCTTAGTAAGCACCTATGAGCAAAGAGAATCGTCCATCAAATTTCGACTCCGGTGGCCCTAAAGTAATTTTGAAGTCCAGTGGGGCGGAGCCTTAAAGAGCTTAAAAATATATTTGCAAAGCCGTTTCTTAGTGAGCACCTATGAGTAAGGAGATTCGTCATCAAATTCAACCCCGGTGGCCCCCTAAAGTAATTTCGAAGCCCAGTGGGGCGAAGTCCTAAAGAGCTTAAAAAACTATATTTGCAAAACCGTTTCTTAGTAAGCACATATGAGTGAAGAAAATCGTCCATGTCAAATTTCAGAACTGGAGGTCCTAAAGTAATTTTGAAATCCAGTGGGGCGGAGTCCTAAAGAGCTTCAAAAACTATATTTGCAAAACCCTTTCTTAGTGAGAGTACCTATGAACAAAGAGAATCGTCCATGTCAAATTTCAACTCGTGTAGGCTATTACAGTAACTGTGAGCTTCTGTGGGGCAGAGCCCTAAAGACAGCACAAACATCAACATTTTACCTCACAGATGGTTACTTCTATGGTTATAATCATTTGCTTGAATGAAATTTTAAATTGATTTAACTACAGCAGTTAATTTTGTAAACACTAAATTCTAAAACCTGATACTGCATCATTGTATGCCCTCTGGGTCAGAGCCCTATGGATAGATTTGCACCAAACTTCACACAAACCATCTTGAATAATTCTTAATAATGCCTGAAAGTTTCATTACAATCTGTTGAACGGTTTCGCAGTCTATAGGCAACATACATATATACAAATATATACGCATACTTCCTCTTTTATGGACATAGATTTGTCAGCATTGCGTCTCATTTACTTGTATCCTATTGTGGGGGGTGCAAAAGCAGGTATACATTTTTAGTTTTTTAATATTCAAGTTAATTACATTCATCTGTTGAACATGTTACCCTGTTAACGTAAGAAACAGTTTTAATAGTTCACTTCTGTTTCTTAACACACTTAAAATCTATCTATCTATATATTAATATGCAAGCATGTTTCGTTTCCTCCTTTTTTCTCAGCTTGTGTACATCGTAGGAGAAATCCGTGGATACCGTTAGAAAGGTATGGTCTTGTAGATGAGCAGAATCCCATTATAATTCACGTCGGTTCGGGGGAGGAATGGGGGACATTGAGAGCATGGGGCCTCGAAGAAGAACGGCGGGCATGTGAGCTTGCGACAATGGGGGGTACAGAGGCATGGAGGCATGGGGGTACGGCCATGGGGGTACTCGGGCCATGGGGGCATTGGGCGTATAGGAAGAACGGGTCATGAGATGAGGGCATGGGGAGACTTGGGTTGACATAGGGGGCATGGGGGAGGAATGGGGGACATAGAGAGCACGGGGGCTTCGAGAAATAACAGCGGAAATGTGAGCATAGAAGAATGAGGGTCACAGAAGCATAGGGGGCACGGGGGCATAAGGGGTACTCGGCCGCGAGGCATAGGAGTACAGGAAGTACGGGTAACGAGAGGGGGCAAGGGGGAGGCTTGGGAGGACATAGAGGGCAGGGGGAGGAACGGCAGGAATCGGGGAACTTTGATATGGCGGGCATCATAGGTGGTACAGGAAGCATGGGTCACGAGAGGGGGGACACGGGAGGAACGGCAGGCATCGGGGAACGGGGATATGGGGAGGCACGGGGAGGAACGGCATTCATCGGGGAACGGGGATATGGGAGGCACGGGGAGGAATGGAGGTAATGGAGGAACAAGGATATGGGAGACACGGGGGTATGGGCATGTCGGCATGAGGCGCACTAGAGACGTCGGTGGCACTGGGGGTGGCTGAGTATGGGGGGTACGGGGGAGGAATAGGAGACATAGAGATCACGGGGGCCTCGAGAAAAACGGCGGGCATGTGGGCACAGGAAAATGGGGGACACACTGACATGGGGGGGGGGGGGCACAGGGGTTCGGGGGTATGGGTGGTACTCAGGCCACGAGGGCATATGGGGTACAGGAAGCACGGATCACGAAAGGGGGACGGGGGGACACGGCAAGTGTGGGGGAGTGGGGGGCACAGGGGTCCTAGATGCAGTAGTGTACAGTTAATGGGATAATAACCATTTTGTCATGTTGTATTAAACTATTGTATTCACTTGAGTTACGAACTCATTATGTGTACATGTTAATTGTCAAAACTATTTCTTTTGCGTCCGGCAATCTAATAGTGCAAAAAATTTTATTTTTTCCACAAAATAGACAACTTATTTACTGCCTTACTTATTGTTTAATGCAAGGGAGACTGCTGGTGAATTACTGATTTGTTACCAAAAAAAATATTCGTCAAGATTAAGTAATATTTATAAGAAAATCCAGATGAGTAAATTCACACTACAGCTTGAGAATAAATGAAGTAATTAATTGTGTAACAAAGTGATGAATTGAAACTTAATTTTTTAGATAACATCATCATTTGGATATTTAGGGGCATTTTTTCCCTACAAGCCCCTAGTATATTTTAATATTTAAGTTGTTGTACAAATATTTAACATTTTCCATAAAACTGTATACATATACTTTTGCACCTGGGGTTTTTTTTGGACCATGTATAGGTCATCCCAGGTTCTGACGCTCTTGTTAATCTTGCTCAGTTGTTTCGAGATATTATGGGCGTTATTAGTTTATGTTGTAGATTAGGCCCATATGTTATGAGCTTAATGGTATGGTTATGGAGCCATATGTTACTTTAAGGTAAGATAGCGAAGTAATATTGACCTAGATATGCTAACCCTAACGAAATCAAACTGGCAACAAACTCTGTTGTATAACTACCTGTACCCAACTGACAAGTATCGGTCAGAAATTAGCTCTATAAGTGACTGAATGTGTATCATACATATAAGAATGCAAATTTCTTAGAAATTTACCTACACATTTTCATTTTTCATTTAAAAATATGTCACAATTAAACTGAATTACAACGAAGATACAAAAAATATGCATTAAAAAATCTCGCTGGATTGATAAGAAGGTGTTTTAAAATATTAATTTCCTTTTTTAAACACGTATTTTCATTTATATTGAAAAATATAATCAGGCCAAGCCAGTCAGGGCGACGTATTAAATTATTTATCATTATCAGTGCATCCTTAAACAAATTTTGTTCACTCAATGTCATAAGTGTATGTTTACTGTAATTAAACATACACGTTATATTGATGTTAACAGATACTGTTTTGATAACAGTAGTTGACAAACAATTGTGAAATGTTTATAAACATTTCTTTTATTGCTTCCAAACAGCCAACTATACCACAGAAGAGAAGAAGTAGAACAAATCCATGACGCCAACACCGAGCCCCCCTTAAATACCATTGCCGTCGCCTCAGGATATTCCCTTGTGGGAGGATGTTATTTGTATTGACAAGGTTTCTCACAGAATTCGCTGTATTAATTCGTTCATTAAATATTTTCAATTTTTGTTGGTCGATTCTGTTTATTACTGAGCTATATTATTTTTAAAAGGGGAATAAAATGCTTTTTGATAATAATGTTAAAAAGATAGGCTAATAAGAGTTAAATAAAAAGTTAAATCTTTGTAACCTTTATTTTTAGATATTTCAAACAATGATTTATTTAATGAGAAATATATTTTTCTATTTTTTTGTTTTTATTAATGCTTCCTTACTTGACATTTTGTAAAATTCAATAATCCCCTGAACCCTTAATAAAGTAGTTATGGCACCTTTTATAAAATGTGCAATGTAGGAAAGGGTAAGGTAATGAAACGGCAAGATTTGGAAAAAACTACCAAAAATATATCTACGATGGTAGTATTTACATTAATCTTATGTGCTTTAATGTAAATTAATGGTTACCTTACAAATCGCCATTTTGAAAAATAAGGTGTCCACTAAGATAGCATTTATTTTTTATTGACATTAAATAGCTATAGATATCCCATGGTAGCCCGTGCCCCAGATTTGACAAAAACACACTGCTTTGTCAGTAACCAGACAAGTTTGTTAATTAGGTATTGAAAGAGACTAATATGTGTTGGTAAAATTCTACTGTTACGAATGCAATACAATTGGTCAATTAAGGGATTTCCGGCATAGCTAGTAAATAGTGAATTAAATTTATAAATGTAAAAATTATTATAATCTGTTTTAGTTATCCTACTACACAGGTTCAATAATACTATCGCTAGTTGACCCACTTCATCTGTCAATGACAGTTATGGTGGGTCACCGCGTGTATCAATCACAAGTAGGTGTTGGTCTGTCACGTTTGTAGTTGCCCTAGAATGCCGCAGGGCTGTTGATACTCACTCTAAAACAGTACAGTAGTAACACCAAGCTGCTGGAGGGTTGTAGAGAGTGAACGCATGAGTTGTGTGTCTAACACGTTTGCAGACACCGATGAGCGCTGCAGGCGCGTTAACACTCAAGTTGCTCTAGTTGCAACACCAAGCTGTTGTAATACAAAACAACAATGTGATCCAGTCACTAACCAGTAGTGACTTCAAAGCGAAGTATATGTCAAACATATATAATGTAAATTAAATAACTGTAGTTTCAACAATAATAATTTAATTTTGATATATCGTGAAGTGTTTGAAATATTTTATTCTTATAAGACAAAAAGCAAATGTTGAAGTAGTGTTATATGATATTTATTATTAAAAGGGGATATAGCTGCGCTATAAGTCGCATCAACTATATTGGATTGAAATGTCAGTAGTTTGATTGCTTCTGTTCTGATTTTAACATATTCATCAGTTAAAAACTATTTTTTCTATTGACATTTGCTTTGGTTTGCAATACAATTAAACTGCTCCAAACTAACGTCATGGAAAAATCTAACTTTTAGGAATGTTCGGGCCTTTCCAATATAATTATTGAAAATCTTAAAACATATTGCAAGGCTACGAAATGAAACAAACCGTTCATCACCTCAAACGTTGAAATTGGACAATAAATCAGGGAGGAGGTTTCCAAAAGAGCTATACACGTTTAAGGATATACAGTATTAAATTTCAATTTTTTCGTATTGAGTGCCCCTTGAATTGTACTAATAAGTAATATCCACACAATATTCTGTCAAAATATTTAAAGGTGACACATATCAAAATATTTCTGGGGACCAGTCTGTCTAGTTTAAGAAACAAAATATTTAGGTTTTAAAAACATGTTCATCTTGTTTTTGTATCAAGTTTTGATGCTCATCTATATTTTTTTTACTTTTCTTGTAGTAATGATTTTTATAGATAGCCTAGTAATTTTTGTTGGCATTAGACTTTGTTTTGTAAAATTGCACTTGTTTCCATTGTGTCCATTGTGAATAAATTATTCATCATGTCAGTGTACATTACCACGCTATGAGTATGTTTAACCAAAATGTCTACCCAATTTTGCAAGAATTTAGTGGTCAATTACTCAAGTATGATTTAAAAAAAAATCTTTGAAACGCCTTCTATTTATCGCTCTAAAGAACAATGTACATTTTATTGAAAATAGTTTTTATAATAGACAATGCGCTTAACTACTTGTAAACATATAAGGTTAAGGTGTCAAGAGACAGTTTACTTTGACGCACTAAAGACCATGTTATCAGCCCCCGAGCACCGTAACAAGGTTTGCCGTCATTACCCGGAGAGTGGTTCTAGGACGTGACGTTTTTCTTCTCACTTGAACTCTTTGTTGGTGCGTTTAGTTTCGTAAGATATAGCTTTTTTATACAAATGAATACAACTATTATGATGAAGTCGGGTTTCAGTTTTACACACTTCCTATGATCTCATTAATATAAACCCTATCACAAGTTTAAAATCATTATAAACTCGAATCTTGTTGAATACAATTTGCCCGCTGGTGCTAGGCAGATTAATAATGAGCGGTGCACACGTATCGCATGTTAGCAACACGGCTAATAGCATCCGCTTCCCGCGTGCACGGCAACATCAAACCATCACCGACACTCACTCCGATCTATGGTTTTCATAACCTTTAGGGTTTCTTCTGTATATTATAGCTTGTTCTTCATCCACTTTCAACCATTTATCTGTAAGGTTTTATTTTATGAGCTTTCCATATAATTAAATGGCTAAGCTATAGCTCTAAGGTGGTTAAACTATATTAAATATTAAGTACGAAATAATCGTTGCTAAAACGATATCATAATTCTTATTTTCAACTGGAAAATGGAACAGGCGATTTGTCCAACCTATTAATTTCTTTGCTCAGGATAGGCTACCACCAGAACTAGTATTTTTAAGTCCTTTATCCAAAACTCAATGCGATACACCTTACATGTTGATTATAAACTCATACTAAAAATGTATTATACATGATTTCAAAACTCGTATAACATTGGGAAAGATGTAATCATGTTGATGAACACCTCGTTTCGTACCATTAAGTCGGCTGGAATCTAATTAGCAAGCAAACTTTTTATCATGTTACACAACTTTATCCAAAAGCTAATCATATCAAGCTAAACTTCTTGTGAAACCTCATTAAAAACTAATTTTCTAAATTACATCCGTATAGTAAACTGAAGAAAACCAATCAAATTACAAACTAATTTGGATAGATCGTGTTTAGATGAGTAATAAGCAAATTTAATGTGTATTTTTTCAAATTTCTCTTGAAAATTCGTTATTGTGTGCTTCAAAAACAATATAGTAAAGTATTTTACTTTTTTTAAATTAGGTCCCTGTTCTCAAAAGTAATTTTTGGCAAACATACTTAATGTTTTTACACAAATTTAAGAGTGTTGTGAATAGAGAGTTAAAATTTAAAAGGTTTCGGGACAGAACACTGCCGCCCACCGGTGTGGCCGTCGACCAATTTAAGTTAGGGGAAACCTCAAAGGGCAATCTCGGCCGGACGGCGCGGCGGCGTGCGGTGGCAACTTGTTTGACTCAAGTTCACCTAAACGACGACTCCTTCATCTAATGGAACTGGCTTTAATAAAATTTTACCATAAAAATTATGTTTTTACAATAAAACAATATGAAATAACAATTAATACTTTTTTACAATACATAATACACTAGTGTAAGGTGGGGTTAATCGTGGTGGTATAAGGTTCCAGTACCAGCCTTGCTCGTTGGTTTTAATTCGCTTTTGTTATAGTATCGTGGTAATAAAGCTATTAAATTTTCACCAACATCCAACTATACCTCTTTACAGTTAACAACTGTTACAATAAGACTGCTTAACATTAATGTTCCTTTACTTTTGTATACCTTTCGTTGTTATTTCGTTACCTAAATAGCAACCCATAAGACCAATATTAAAAATTACGATTTTAAAACTTAAATTTAGACCAAATTAGATTTTTTCTGGGATTTAGGCTTTTTCTAAACTTATTTTTGAGCCAAAACCCTCTATAATGCAAAATCTATCAGGTATATTTCGAGATAGTGGAACACACATTCCTTCAGACATTGCTCGTATTATAGTATATAAGATTGAAGGGGCATAATACGTTCATTTTGAAGGTTGCATTTCAAGTTTGAAAAAAGCTAAGTTGTGGATTTTTATTAAAAAATAAACTTCAATAAGAAAAAACGGTAATGATATTGAATTACACTTCAATTCTTTGAAGCTATCAATAGTTTTTTCAAGGAGATTAATTAATATTTTAACATACAATTAATTTCCATTAAAAAACCATGTTAGCTTGAAGGCTGTAAAAGAACAGCAAAAAGTTAGTAAGCTTATGCTGTTTCGTCTAATTAAATTTTTTTTTTGATGCGATTCATTGTCACACTCGAAGAAAGAGTCGATTGCAGGATTTAAGATATTAAAATAAAGAGCATATGATACTTGTATATTGGGTGAAAAATATTTTTCTATTTAAAAATTTTTAAATTTGAATCAGAAGTCTTTATGTTGTAAGTAGATCATGAGTATTTTGTTGATAGCATAATGGTATATGAAAAATATTAGTAAATGAAGCAATTAGTATGCAAGGTTCGTAGCACCATCACGGTTATAATTATAAAGTGTTACTCATTAAAGCGATTCTTGGTACCCAACAAGTACTGGGTATTTTGAACAAATTTATTTATTGCCAACAGATTTATTTGCAATATTTCATTTATTTGCAATATTACGTAGATGTCTTTTAAGGAATAAAACAATTATATTTTTTATTCAAAAGTGCGGATGTATTTTTCTCTTTTAGTGTTTTTAGGCAGTCAAACATAAGAAGCACTATTAATTTTAATATTTCTTTCATATTAAATATTTTAAAACATTATTGTTATACAAATTATTTTAGACGTCATTGACTTATAAAGAAGGATATTAAATGGCTTTTCTCTATAAAACCTATTTGCAATTACAGTATTTTAAATTTTGAGAAATTCATAACTGGGCAATGTTTGTATGATATTACTATATATTTGTTTCGTTAGTTTTACTTAAGAAAAGAGTTTTTCATTTATTTTTTTATATTTTTTATTGTTGGCTGCCTACGTTTACTCTATATAGAACACTTCTTTTATAAAATTTTACTATCTATATTAATCTAATTTAGTGATAATTTTCTAAGAACATATGTATACAGATTATATCCTATGCAAACTGTCCAAGCAATAAACAAACAATTGGTTGTTTTGCATTGGGCATTAACACCTCATTTCAAGTTTAACAGCTGCTGTACTCTATAATGACTTTGCAACTAGGCTCACGCAACGGTGTCAATACTCCTGATTAACCGAGTCGGTTACAGGTTACTACTGCACAGGCCTACCCACCACTGTGGGTGTCGGTTTGTTCGACGTTCGTTGTTGTGACATAACTGATTGGACGAAAACTGCACTGGCAGGCTGTTATTTAGATTAAAACCCGTCTCGTTTTATGTTATTGTCAAGGGAACAAAATAAAAAAAATACTAAGGGATCAAAATGACATAAAATAACAAAGAACAAAAGTTTTAAAACAACATTAAACTCTTTTTCCTAGTATTGCCAGCACACTTACTTAAGCTGTTCGTAAATTAATTTGGGAATTAACTAATTATTGAAACTATGTGATTATATTTAATTTTACTTATTTTACACAGGTTAAAGTCTAATATTATTTTTAAAGGTGTTCTTCGAGTGAATGTATAGGGGGATAAACGTAACTAACTAAAATTTAGTAATATTGACATTCAATTTCGGCTTCATGCTATATATTTGATAATGTTCTTTTAAGAAAATTAAATAGTAATTTTACATGGAAACGAAGGTATAACACGATATGCGTTTTTATGATTCTTAATCACTAATGTCATTTAAATAAAAGTGTTACAGATCCAAGGCACAGTCCATCTTTCTGCCATGCTAAGGCAGGCTATCGAAATCAAACATTAGAGACTCCAAGGGAATCTTAGTTTTTGGTTTTCAGGTTTTTCAAAGTTTCTGTTTATATCTGTGGGAAAACCTTTCAAATTCTTCTTCTGCTTCAAACTTCCCTGGAGTTGATGTATAGATTTCATTTTTACTCTGATTTTAGTTTATTTACATCTTAAGAGACTAGACCTAAATCTTGACAATAGAAAATCTCTCATGATTCAAAGCAGGTGAACTTAAGAAAAATCCATGCTACAAAAATAAAATTAAATAAGTAGTGGAGAAACGCGGGAGCTGGCTCAGTTCAAGGTCACCTGAGCGATGACGTCATCGAGGTCAATGACCCCACCGATGACGTCATCGATGACGTCATCGATGACGCAATCGATGACGTCATCACCAATTACGTCATTCTGTGACGTCACACCCATGACGTTGCAGAAATGACGTGGCGATGACGTCATCACCCCTTACGTCACCATTATGACGTCATCGATGTCACAAAGGTCAAGGTCACGCTGAAACCTAAAATTTTTAGGCACTTTTGCTGTTTCTCGCACTACGCTCCGAGTTTCAGTCAGGTTTCAATAACCTTGACAACTTGGAGCGAAATTAGACGAGAAACAGCAAAAGTGCCGAGGGAACTCAAAGTTTGCAACGTGACTCTGCCTAAACCGTCATGTGACACCGCTCGAGTGACCTTGAACCGATACAACTCCCGCGTTTCACCATTACTGCAACCGCGATGCGCACCCCACGACAGCCACCGAGCGACTGACTGTCCAGCCCCGCGCACTCTAGGTATATGGGAAGTGGTGGGGGAACTGTGATGACCTCGGGAAACTTGAAAATGTCAAGCTAGGTAGCACCGTTTTGGTGCTACCTTAAATTTACATGTTAAAGTGTGATGACCTTGAGGTTGACTGTGAACCTGGGACTTAGGATTGTCTTTAACAGCTTGACGTTTTTGCCAGAGTTTAAGTGTGGTGACCTTGAACTGGTTAAAATCAAAACTGCACAGCAGACTGCACAACACGGATGTGCACACTACGACAGCCGCCGAGCGACTGACCTCCGGGCCCTGCGTACTCTAGATATATGGGGAAGTGGTGGGGGAAATTTCAAGGTCATTCAAACGGAGTTTTAAAAAAGTCAAAGAGTAGAAAGACTACTCTTGTGAGTCTATAGCGATTTCATTGATAGTGAGTGCTTCTGTATGCCAAGTTGATCTGTATTGACACGCTCCTAAATAATGTTTGCAAAAACCTGCAAAATGATTGTTGCACAATTTGCAGCCAGTTAGCTGTTTTAGTTTGAATTCAATGCAACGTTCAGGGCAACAAGTGTACTTATGCCCTCTCATTTGGTACACATGGAATGTCTTCAACTTCGGTTTCGGCTTCTTCCAAGACTTGCACTTACACATGCACTGACTAAAAGCTTCACATGTTCTACAAGCCAGGCCATCCACCACATCAATGCCATTCGGCCATGAAAAACATTTCTGTTCGCAACAGTAGTTGAGTTGACTCTCCATGTTGCTGCGGTGAAGGTGCGCGATGAAATGATGCTGTAGTCAGTGAGAGTGCACCTTAAATAAACTCAGTGGAGGGGGAAAGGTCAAGGTCATTCAAACGGAGTTTTAAAAAAGATGACTAGTCGTCCTCCTCGTCCGTCGTACTTGGAGAGCTGTCAGACGAAGAGCCCCGTGCAGGTGCTCTCCAGATGAAATGTATATCTATTTGAAAGCGCAGGCCTGGATCTTGTACCATCAACTCCTTTAATCTATTACATACCAATTCCACTTTGTACACATTGTTAATAATCAACACCCAAGGCTTCGGCTGAACATAACGTGTAGTTGAGTCAGCCTCGCAGACAGTTACACCTTCCGGTGATATTGGAGTGTATAAATGTGTAAAATCTCGTTGCTGAGGCTGGCTTGAAGTTGAAGGTTCTGTGCTGACCCTGGTTGCATCAAAATTCAAATCCATTCTACATTCAAGAGGTCCAGGGTTCCCGTTGAATACATTGAGTAATTTTTGATACAAGACTTCCACTTCTGTCGCATCCTGTAAATGAACAGTCCACCGCAAGGGAAATGCTTCGTCCGTAGTGGAGTCAACTTGAGAAAGAGTTCCTTCCGCCATGGCAGCCAAGCAAGGAATGAGGTGAGCTGCAGTCAGTTGTAACATTATTGAAAAGTAGAGGGGGAAATTTCAAGATCACTTAAATTGGGTTTTAAAAAAGGAAGGAGTGGAGGGGGAAAGTTCAAGGTCATCCAAATGGAGTTTTAAAAAAGGAAAACCTAGAAAGTAACATTGAAATCTTCCAACTGATGGTGGCGAGCGTTTTCTTCTGCAACCTTGCCGACGCATGTAACTATGCCGTACAGTATGAACAGTACAACCATGATAAGGCCGAACAACAAAAGATAGCCGTTTACTATCATGATATTTTCTGAGTGGATCTGCTTTCTTCTTATCGCCCTCTCTTGCATCCTCTTCTCTAACTCGTGTACGAAGTCACAGCATGCGTGAGGACATCTTTCATCTGTTGGTAGGTTAGCCATTGTTGATGTTGTAGGTTTGGCCGTTGAAGAAGGAATGAGGTATCTAATTATGTTGTCTCATGTATATCAACAGTGAAGTGGTGGGGGTAGCGAATCAGTGGAGGGGGAAGTTTCAAGGTCATTCAAATTGTGTTTTAAAAAAAACCCTATCTTGTTACTGAGCATATATGTCAGTAACAAGATAGGTGGCTTTGCTCTTTTTACTTCTTTAATATAATAAAGAAATAAACATATTCTACAATTGTAAGGACAAGGAAGACAACCGCTAGTCAGCTGAAGTAATCCAAGTTGTCTGGTTCGGTCTTCATCGACGCCGGTGAGGAAGCTGTCGTTGAAGAGGAATGTCCAGGCTCTTCCTTCAGCTGCCGAAGATTCCGTATATTGCAAGCGTAGACTTGCACGTTTATACGGTAGCCTCTTGCCACCATCAGCTGCAACTCCTTGTACAAGTCGTTCAGCTCCTGTTGCGTTTTGATCGTCACCTCCTCATAGCTGGCACAGCTTACGTTCAGAGACATACTGATGTTGTTCGGTTGGCTGCTGGAGTTGAAATGAAGACGAGGCACAGCACTTGGAGGTATATGAAAAAGTGGTGGGGGTGTTTTGCATTCAAGCAGGTTTGACTTGTAGCGTGGTGGTGGGGGTAACTGTGAAATGCAAAGGTCAAAGGTCAAGGTCACCCGCGAAGTTTAAAAAAAAATGCAACATATCAATATGTGACAAACTTCACATATTGATATGTTGCATTTTTCGTCTTTTTGTATTATTTTTTGTCTTTTATGGTTTATTTATTTATAAAACATTACAATAACATATGTACAACAGTAAAACTTAAATCTAACACTGCTGCTTGTCGGCGATGTGGATGGTCAACTCGGTGGAATTGCTACCCGTGCAACCGTGGGAAACCAGGTAGAGACAGCCGGGTTGGATGGAGCGCAGATCCTCGTTCTGGAGGAGATGGACGAACCGTTTCGGCAGGTAGACTTGGAACTTGGGCTCATCCCCCGGAGTGAATGGTGCCTCGCTAAGACTGCAGCAGATGGCCTCTCCAACTGTAGTCTCCATCTTCTTCATGGCGTGGATAATGTAGTGCTTCTCGTCTTTAAGTTCGGAACACTTCTTGACGGGTAGTATGGTAGATTTGGAGTGAGCATTGAACTGCTCAACCAAAGTTTGCAGGAACTGGTGAGATGCCATGGTCAAGTTATAGATCGTCTTCTTCGTCTTCTTGCTGGGAGATGTTGTCGTCTCGGAATCTCGAGTAATACTCATGCCAGGTCCCGGTCTGCTCCTCACTTATATAACCCCCGTTACCCCCACCACTCCCCATTTCCCCACTTTGAAGGTAAGATGCGAGTTTATAGGCGTTTTTTAAAGCGCAATGTCTATCTTTTTCATGTTCTGGACTTTTAGTACAAATACAAACATTTTCCATCGTATACTTGTAGTTTTTATCCAAATCCACATCATTAACCGGAACATGAGTAAATCCTTCGATCCATCTTTTCTTTTCCAGCCCCTTTGTGTAAATATTGGTAAACTTGTCTGAAAAGTGATGCATAATGTGATACAAGTCCGTGTAACTTGTAAAACCATCATACCAATCGATATGATGGAAGTGTTTTGAAATCCATCTGTTGGTAGTAGCGGCTTTACTGGTTAAAGATGAATAAGAACATGGTGGTTTAAATAAAAACGAATAAGGAACACTTGTATTGATGTCGAAAAACACAAGTTCTTTTATGATAAATCTATCATCATTACCCCGAAACGCTTGGAACTCAATTATACCAGGTTTGGACTTTACTTGTTCTTCTTCCTTGTCCATTGCGAAGATCACTCGTCTGCTCATGACGAAGTCCAAAGGTCAACTGATTTCCACACCACGGTAGGTACGACTTTTATACCCGGCCGTACAGTTGTTGGCGCGTTGGTGTATATTTAACGTGGGCACCGTCCCCGGTAGGCCTAACCCCACAAAGTGTTTGACATTGTTTTAAAAATTAACCATTGCTGTGTAGTTAATTGTCATTTAGGTTTCCATCTTTACATTTTCCTTGTTTTCATTTTCATCACTAACACTTGATTCTTCTCCTCCTTCTTCTTCCTCTTTTTCACGTTTTACTGATTTCTTATGTAGTTGAGCGTACTTTTCCAATTGTCTCCACATTTGTACTTCATGAGGAACCCTATTGAATATAGAAGTATCTACAGGTCCGTACAATATAGGTGCGTCCGGTTGTTTGTCCAAAGTGTCTTCCAGATAATCTTTAATAATTGAACTTGAAAACACCAGTTGTCTCAAGTACCTCGTTATTGGTTCAGTTGCACAAGTTAGAATAAAAAACTCTTCTCGATTAAGTTGAATCTTGTTATCATGTCTTGTTGTGTCTCTAAACCGCAACTGATGATCACCACGATGTTTAACAATATCGATTTCCACATTTGAATCCAAAAGGCCTACTCTTGTCTTTCTTCCAAACATGTTACTACTTAAATAGCATTCTAGCAGATGCAAGTGTTTCATAAACGATTCCCAAGCAGTGTCCGTAAACAAAATCATTTTGGGTCCATGAGTTAAAATTACAGTAGGGGAATAATCTGTAGATTTCATAACACCGATTAAAACACTTTTGTCCAAACTGGAAGAGATTGGGTAAAATATTCGCAAGAATACCTCACTTAATATGTTAGGAGAAATATTATCTTCAATATCCCTTTTCCTCTTGTGTGCGTTCTTTCTTCTTTTACCTTTTTCCTCAATATTATTACTGGCGTGGAGTTGTCCGCAAGCGTTGTGTTCATCTCCCTCCGGTTGACCTTGAAGATCTAAAAAGTCGGATATCTCCTTCTCAATATCTACTACATTTTCTTGTGTACCACTAGGAGAAGCCATATTGAATAAGATGCTACCCATACAACAACAGGCAACAAACTGATGAGGAGCGAGCTGAACGCTCTGCTTTTATACTCGCGGAATGCATTGGAATGTAGGAAAACCGGTCTTTTACAAAACATTTTTAACAATTCCAGTTAAAGGTGTGTATGTTACGATTTTATCATGTAGAATTAAACAGTATGCAGTTGTATTAGCTGATATAGGCGCGTTGAATTCCATTTCTATTTTTATATCTACACTTGATGATTTTACCGATTCATTTTGTTTAGAACAATCGATTACAACTATAGGGTAACCATCTAAGTATTTTTCTGGTGATAGTAAAGGTGCATTCGTTTTACCATAATATGAACTTTGGAATCTTGCATACATATCGTACAATATGCTGTACTTTTTATTAGCGAATGACACATTTAAATTATCGTATGGAAAAATTGTGAATTTAAATAAACTTTAATATTTTTCAAGTTGCAATGATCAAATTGGCCTGCATGTTTGGTGATGGTGTCTCTTCTGCCTGTTTGTAAACCAAATATAATATACCTGGCTCGTTCCACATAATTAGATGTTTTAACTGTCCAAGTGTGTCGATCCGTAGTTGGCAAGCTGGGATGTTCATGAAATTCCCAACTTCTAAAAGGAATTACAATATCACGATCAGCCTTTAACTTTCTTAATAGTAGCATTCTATGCTCGTCAGCTAATTTTACATGTGGAACTCTCCATACAATTTTGTCTAATGTTAATTTCCATTCTAAAGTTGCATCTGTTGTACCGTCTGGAGCTTTAATAATATCTTTATCGTTTGAAGATCTCAACAAAACTAATTCTTGTTTAACGTTTAATATTATTTTCCTATAATCTTCAGCAAAACCAAGCAACAAACGTAACGGAATATGAAAATCAAAATTTCCATTTGTATCTGGAGTGATTGTGTCTTTTGCAGGTAAAACCCATCCTGCAGGTTGTATTAAATTGGTTTCATTAGGTGATATAGATGTTAATCCCTTTAAAGTTGTTGCAATACCTACTTTTTTAGTAGAATCAACTGTTACACCTGATATTTCATATCTAATTTCATCAAACAGGAAAGCCATGGGATTATTTATAAATGGAACTGTTGTACCAGTAGTAGTACCGTCCTTTTTAGTAACTTTTCCTTCAATATACAAGTAACTTTCACATGGTAGTGTGTAAATGTCTTGATTTTGTATGGGAATACGAATTTCATCGTTATTGTTTAATTTTGATGAAGTGTAAGGGTTGTGGGTGTGATATTCTTTTTCCCATAGGGTTTCGTCGAATGTTGGACCCTGCGCTATATCCAGTATATCCATAATCGGTTAATTGTAATCCAATTCTCTTTAAGAAACGAATGTTCTCGCGTGTTAACTCCTCCACAGCTGAAGAGCTACTAATGCGGTTTCCCGTAGGTTGTTCGCTTTTAAATATTAAACCCATGATTTTGTATTAAAGTGTCGATTTTAAATGTAATCTAACCGTAATAGGCTCTTCTCGGAAATCTATCAAGTTACCGTCTTGATCCAATACGTTCAACACGATGTCTGAAATGAAAGTGGTGTTCAACGGTAGATATACCAGGTTTTGTGGTTTTTCAACAATTTTAAATCCAGGTGGCACACTGGGGTAAAAAGTATGTATTATATGAGTATTTGCTCCATCTCTGTAAGCTCCTTGTATAATGTTACAAGTTATGTCTATACTATTGACTTTTAATATTGTTACAGTTTGTTTACCAGAATGTGTTTTATTTGGTTCTAAAATTGCTCCATCTTTGGGAAATCCTAATAAATCACCAATTGAGTCTGACTTACTGAAATCTATATAATTTTGAAGTAAGCTCAGCTTTCATTGTATTGTTATTACCTTTTAGCGTTATATTGTCTTTTCCCATTTTATTTTGCAAAAATTCATTAATATGATCAATTTCATAAGAACCTGTGGGTAGAGTGCAAACTTCCAAGTCTGTAAACTTCCCACTGGCATCTTTTCCTTTATAATAATGCAATAAGTTATTTTTACCTTCCGTAACATTGGGAATAGAGTTGTAAGTTGTAAAATCCAACAGTGCTGCCTCCCAAAATCTTCCTTTTTGCAAGCGTAACGCTGGAAAAAGGATACTTCGTAAAGTGGACGATTTTCCTGTTAATGATACCGTATAGGAAGACATCTCAATAGTGACTGATACTTTTAGCTAGGAATTCCAAACATAAATGGCCGCATATTGAAGTATTATCAGGTTGTTCTCTTTTATAGTTGTAATATATGTTTTTAGCAGATTTAAAGTAATGTTCAAGTTCTTTAGGTGGTGGCAAATTTCCAAAACTATCAAAATAATATACATTACTATTTAGTTTCTTATAACACACCCAATGGGTGCCGGACCCTTCAGTATTATCCAAATTTACGATTCCAGTCTCATTTTTCCATATTTTCTTTGGTAAATTGTCTTTCATAAATACTCCGCGGAAAAATGGTATTTTTAAACAGGAAATATATTTAAATAATTCAACATTAGTCAACGCTTTATGTGGTATAACCAATTGATTTCTTTTATTTAATATGCACGATACGGTCTTAGGTATAGACCAGCCCCGTTTTTTACCATTGACCATATTATCGGTTTTTTGTTATTTTTCCTCGGAGAACGTCTTTTTAGTCTAATATTACCACCATGTTTCTTCATGGTTGATCCTTTTTTATTCCTACCCCTCCTTTTTCCACCTCCTACCGCTGTTTTAGCCTTCATACCTGCTGTTACCGCTAAAGCTGCTGCTTTTTCTGCAATACTAGCGTCACTAGACTTTACTCGTTGCCAAGCTATATTCGCTAGCTTTTTATCAGCTATTGACCTATTCTTTGAATCGGTAAACGTGGAATATGCGATATCGTGTTCTTTACAAGCCTGATCTAACTTATTTATGCCTGGATCGCCTCTTTCCAGTCGTTTTTTCAATTTAGTTCCTGGTCCGCAATACTGATAACCTCCCGGTATGTGAAATTCGTATGGTAAAGCGTCTATTGCTCTATTTACGACAGATCCTACTGGAATACGATTTAAAGCTTTACTTAACAGAGAAACCGCTGTGGACGTGATACCGCCTCCTTTCCGTATAGTGTCTCGATATGGACTGGTGTAATGAAACGCCATGATTGTCTTTTATATTCGAAAAGCGTAACCTATGTGTTACCTCTATGACAGGTTGCACATAAATGATGTAATTTATGGTGTTATTTAATTAAATATCAAAAGTACCCCAATCTGTTGATCTAAACTTTTGTGTATTATGATTAAAAAAGTATTTATAAAGAATTTCTTGTTTAATCCATGCACTTCTCATTTTTTCATCAATAGGTTTATGTTGTCCGGCTGCAATATAATTATGCATATCAAATAATAAATTACCTATTACTTTAACAAGAAAATTAACAGTTACAGCGTTATCAGCATAATCAGGGTCTGCAACATTTGTTAATCGTTTGTTATCACAATTCCACCATTGTTTTCCAGTTGGCTCTAATTGTATTATCTGTTCATAAGTAACAGCATCACCAGGCTTTTCACCAATACCTAAATTTGTCAATGACTTTCCTTTACCATCCCAAACACTATTGTTTTCTTCAAGTAAAGTAAACTTTTTATTTCCCTGTACAAATACATCTCCTTGTCGTGTTACTACTTGGTCTTGTTTCACAAAACCAGATGTTTCTTGTTTTATAGTTTCCTTTATTTGCCCCACCGTTGCACCATCTGATGGTGCAGAACCATCTTTTACATTCGCTAAACAATTACCAAAGCAATCAATAATTCCTACATCACGTGTAATACAATGATCTTTGATGTATTTTAAATTTACAGCATCATTTTCATTCTTTGGATAACCTATATCGTTAATAACAAATTTATAAAAAGAAAACCCATCTTTTGTCTTTTCAGGTATTATAGAATGTAAATAGCGTCTATTTATGCTGTCTTTTTCATCTACAGGGTCTGCTACGTTAGATATACGTCGATTTTCAGCATTATACGTTTTTCCATCGAATTTTAACGTATTTTTCAATTCCGATGATAAATAACCTCTGTTTATTGCATCAGCGTTTTGATTTGGCTTACCAACGTTGGAAATTCTATGATTACCCGCGTTATATGTGTTTTTGTCTAGTTTCAGTGTTGGTAATATCTCTTTTTTTAATACTTTTAAATTTATTGCATCATTTTCATCTGTGGGATCATTAATGTTTTTTAACCGTTTATTACTAATATCATAATCTCCATCAGGTGTTTGTGGTAAGCCAGCACCTCTTTTTAAAGTATTAAAGTAATATAATCCATCCGAGGAATATCGTCCGAACTTGCCAACACTCATGGTGCAACTGAATAACATTCTAGAGTGTAACCCATTTTTATAATATTAGTCTCGATTTCTAACCCGTATCAGTTTTTTATACAAATTCTTAGTCTTTATCAGTTACATTTTCATCGCTCCCGGGACATTTAAAATATTTAAAATTTCCACTAACTAATGCTCCGTCTGATTCATTTCGAAACACATGATTTTTATGAATAAATTGTTCACCAGACAATTTTCTAAATCCGCTAAATGAATTTGGATCTGCAATTAATATATTTTGATAATCATTTACATCCATTAATTTAAATCTTTGCTTATTATAAATAAACTCTTTATTTGCACTGTCATATTGTAATGTTTGTCCTACAGTTGCAGCATCATTTGGATCTCTTCCATTATGCAAGTCTTTTATTACTTTATTTTTACATGTAAAAAATCTAAAAGAATGATCTGGATCTAGATGTACGGTTTGTGATAAAGCAGCTGCATCTTGAGCAGTATAGCCCAATCTCATATTTGATAACCCTTTACCCATGCAATCCCAAGCATTATTTTTGTATGTTAATAAATTAAATTTTTCATTACCTTGAACAAATTCATCCCCTTGCTTTGATACTACTTGATCTTGTTTTACAAAAGAGGTTGTTTCTTGTTTTAAGGTTTCCATCATTTGACCCACTGTTGCACCATCTGATGGTGCCGAACCATCTTTAACATTCGCTAAACAATTACCTAGACAATCAATAACTCCTACATCACGTGTAATACAATGATCTTTTATATATTTTAAATTTACAGCATCATTTTCATTTTTCGGATAACCTATATCGTTAATAACAAATTTATAAAAAGAAAAACCATCTTTTGTCTTTTCAGGTATTAATGAATGTAAATAGCGTCTATTTACGCTGTCTTTTGCATCTTTAGGATCATCTACGTTGGATATACGTTTATTTTCAGCAGTATACGTTTTTCCATTGAATTTTAACGTATTTTTTAATTCTGATGATAAATAACCTTTGTTTATTGCATCAGCGTTTTGATTTGGCTTACCAACATTGACAATTCTATGATTACCTGCGTCATATGTGTTTTTCTGTAGTCTTAATGTTGGTGATATATTTTCTTTTAATACTTTTAAATTTATTGCATCGTTTTCATCTGTGGGATCTTTTATGTTTTTTAACCTTTTATTAGTTATATCATAATCTCCATCAGGTGTTTGTGGTAAACCAGCACCTCTTTTTAAATTATTTGCGTAATATAACCCATCCGAGGAGTAACGTCCGAACTTGTCGACACTCATGATGCAACTGAATAGTAATCTAGGGAGTAACGCATTTTTATGAGATTACCCCACGGTTTCGGAGTTCATCCACTAAAGCCACCCATTCGTTTTCCAATCCAGTATGACCCGCTTCTTTAGCTTCATGTATTAGTTTCATTCTATCCACCAATTTATTGATATTATTGTAATAAATCACATTTGTGTTATATAGTTTCTTCATTAAACCTGTACCCGTAACGGACTTACTTCTTTTTCTTCGTTCCTGAGCACTTACATCCAAAGTGGATGCCATAAATCTTCGTTTTACAGGTTTTCTTTGTGTTAACGGCATTGTTTGTCTTCTAGTTGGTATTAACTTGGATACAAATTCTTTATATTTTAAAGACTTAGATCTAAAAGGAGGCTGGTCAGGTAAATACTTTCTCCTATATGCATTTGTCTGTTCCAAAATATTTTTATATGCTTCCATGTCTTTTTCTTTCACTAACGATACTGAAGGCTTATTTTCAAATAATAATTCAAATAATCCTTTTGTGCCCTTATACCTTTGATCACCAATGACAATATTATCATGTTCGTCAATGTTTAACGGGCTATTACCTATCATTAAACCATCTTTTGTTAATCTCGCTCCATAACTATGGCAATTCTTATTAGGAATTGTTCCGAGTAACATTTTTACCATGTATTTCCTTCCTAAAGGTCCTTTGTTATGAATGTTTTCACCCAACAAGCTTATGTTTGACGGAAATTCCCTTGCTTCTTCTTCTTTTTCCTCTTCACTAGCAGTTGATACATCTTCATGTCCTCTTTTAGCTTTTACTTCATATAATTCTCTTATACCACTATAGTCTGGTGATTCTAGCTCTCTTTCGGGTTCTCCGCCGGTAAAACCACTATATGTAGAGGATTCCGGGTCTTCGTCACTAAAATCTTCTGATTTTACATTTTCTCTTTCAAACTTTGTAATAGGTGCAATTGCATCTCCTTCCAAAACGGGTTTAGCAAATTTTTTGTTTAATTGTTTCAAGGGTTCAGTAATAGGTTTAAAAGTAGATTCAAGAAATTTCTCCCTTTCGCTAATACCTAATTTTAATGCTCTGTTTTTATCTCGGATAGAATCACTAAGTGATTTTATTTCCTTTATTAACTTTTCTTGGTTAACCATGTTTGTAGCAAGACGTGTTGTACAACAATGAATGTTTTACATCATGATCAGTGTATTAGTATAAATTTATCAAATCCTATCCTGTATCGACCATTGTTTAGCGGTTGTTCCTTCATAATTGTTAAAAACCCATATTTTTCAGCCCAAGCCTTTCCACACAACTCTTTAAATCGTTCAAATGGCATATCCGCACTTACATGGTCATAATATATGTGTTTTAGGTTGGTTTCATCCTGTTTAAATACAATTAACATGTTTGCATTGTCTCTAATGAGCTGTTTCGGTATTTTGCTGTAAGTTTGACCAATATAAATGCTATCTATGTTGTTATGTCGACCCATGGCGAAGTAATTTCTTATTGTATTTTGATTTTCACAAGATACGTCGTCAAATATGAATACTGAGAATGGTTTAGCCTCTTGCGGTTGCATGACACTCTCGCTCGCGTTGAATTTAAAATATTTAACTTCAGGCACATTATTGAGTATTTGTTCCAATAACTGATATTTTGGTTGTTGTAGTGACTTTGAAAATACATATAAATTATTAAAACGTAATCCTTTAGGGTTTGTAATCAAATTGAATACTACATTTGTTTTTCCACAATTGGAAGGACCGGTAACCAGACAACGCACCGTGTTTGGTAACAAAACACCGTGTTTCCCAGTATTGAATTGAGAACCATCCACTGTTAGTTCATCTATATTATTAATAGTAAAATTGTCTTTTTGCGGTATTATCTCCATCCTTTGTAATGGTTCAACCCAAAATGATGCTCTATCATTATATTAGATCCTTTTTAGGTATCCAAGAATCTTCCGTTTTATTAAATCCTAACCATCGTACTTTAACCTTATCCTTTTTTCGTTGCAACACCTTTTCAACTAAATATACATCACCTACTGTTGATTTTAACATTTCATGTCCATAAAACCCTCCTTCAAGCAATTGTCCTTTATTATCTTTTAAAATGTAAGTTTCTGGTACTGTAGGTTGCACCTTAAATACGGTAAATACCTCATTTGTCCAGTTCGGAAGATATCTTTTACTGAATACACCTTTGTATTTGCTTATTCGCACTTTATCGCCAACATTAAACCTTTTAGGCTTTAGCTTTTCAACTTTTGGTTTAGTATTCATTTTTATACGTTTTAATACAAGTTTTTCATTTTTATTAGTCACTTGGCTTGGTTTCATACCGATAGTTCTATGAAACTTGTTATTGTAATCGCTTATAAGTTTTGGTAACATATCAATCCATACGTGTGATCCTCTGTTGGAAAACATCTTATACATGGCACCTTTTAAAGTTCTGTTAAATCTTTCAATTATTGATGCTTTTACCTCTGAATTAGTTGAGTAATGGTTAATGTCATGTTTTTTCATTAAATTTGCAAATTCCTTATTAAAATATTCTTTTCCATCATCAGTTTGTAAATGTTTTATAGTATGTTTGTCTCTTTGTATAGCTGTTTCCATTGCTTTTGTAACACTTTTGCCACTTTTATCTTTTAGTGGTAAAGCATCTGCCATTTTTGAAAAACAATTAATAATAGTCAATATGTTTTAAATCCTCTATTTTGTTTACTGTAAGGAATCATTTCGATTAAATCCGCTTGATATAAATCATTTATTCCTTTTATCACTGTATTTCTTCGCGGAAACTTTCTTCTTGCAGGTTTATGAAGCTCGTTGACAATTTCTTGCTTCAAGTTCTTCATATTGCAGGTTTGAATGTTTCATGTATCACATGTATAATCACAATGAATGTTGTCTTAAATATTCACATGATTTATATAGGTCAAGGTCATCCAAACTTGTGTAAAAAAATGGGGAACACGGCGTTGGACTTGCCGTGTTCCCCATTTTTTACGGAAGGAGAAAGGAATAAGGTCGAAGTTGTATAAGGACGAAGAATAGGTTACTAGTTGATAGGGTTTAGAGAGTAGTGGCCGAAAGGAAGAGTATGGATTTTATCCGGCATAATATGCCTTTTATCATCTTGAGCTGATAGTGCCCTTTTAACTTCAGTGACACTGTAGACCTCATGTTTAAAGCTTCTAATAGTGTTGAACGTTGCAGACATTGTAGAATCTTCAAACAAGCAGGTCTTGTAGTGGTCAAATGTCACATGTTTCTTCAAGTATGATGTTTTGACTCCTTTAGCTTTCTTCACTGTCGGTATGTCATTTTCCATATACATCTTGAAGGAATATAATTTGGACATCAGCGCAACTATTTCCTCCAAAGGCATTCCATTTGCTTCATCTTTAAATTTTCCAATTACTTTTTTATTCTTTTCATTATAATTTGGATGGTTCTTTGGATAGTCAGAGAAGTCAAAGTCGTCTTTGTATGGGAAACTCCTTAGATCTTCATACATGTCCAAAGTCTTTATCCAGTAGATGAACGCGTCGGTATCCATGTATGCAACTCCAATGTTGTCTCTTCCGTAGTGTTTAACCATTTTGTTGTAATGGAAATCATACATCAGAGTTTTACTTATATCCAAAATCGACATTCCAATGTATAACGGACGATCCATCCCTATTGTTGTTTTATTCATACTGACAGCAACTAGATTTTCGTTTATAATCATTGATGTTCCGAAATTTGGTTTTTGCACTAATTTTTCCAATTTCCTAGGATCACTTACTAATTTTACAATTTTGTGTTTTCTCTTGTTCTCCAATGTCTTCCCAAAGATGGCGTTGTTCATTAATTTGTAGAAGTCCTTTTCAAATGCTGTTGTCGCTGCAGCTCTTCTTGTAGTGTTGGAATCGATATATGGTTTCAACCAACAAGACTGGGTGAATTCAATTGCTCTGTGAATTTTCACTATACGTAGGCCCAATTCAAGTGCTTGTTGAACTACCCAGTAGTGTGCCACATATCGACTCTTATTCTCCAAGGTCATCATCAGCTTGGGCCATCTTCCTGTCGGTGAAACTTCAGTCTTGGCTAGGAGAGGCAGGTCGTAATGATGGTCGTGAAGGTGTTCTGGATATTCAAAATCACAGTCCAAAATATAGCCTGTTTGGCCATCTTTTGGAATCCGTGATATGTCACCGATGGTGGTCGGGTCAATCCACTTGAAGTCTGCGTAGGGAAGTGGATTTGACATCGCCCAACCATAGAGGTTGTTCGCATCAAAATATCCAAGGTAGAGTGATGGTTGTTGCTCGTCGAAGTTGGGGATATACTTGTTGTTGGCCTTAACATGTCTTGTCACAGCTTGAGTCAAACCACCTCGTACACCTGATTCGATCATGAGGACCATATCGATATCTGTTAGAAGTTCCAATCGACAGTTGGTTGACTTTAGCATAGCTTGCCATGCTAATCCTGGAGATGTGTACGAGTGCAGAGGGTCCAGTCCATAGGCGGAGAAGCAGGTGTTTCGAAATTCTTCCATCACATCGCACAGCAGAGTTACGTCCAATTTTATGTAAAAGTCAGAATATTCCCCTAAGGTTTGAATGTTTAGTTGGTTCTAAACATTACAAGCATGATTGTAGTCTTCAACAGTGATTGCACTTTCATTTAACTTGCTATTGAAGGCTTCAATCGGTGGCAGACTGGTTTCTTCAAATTTTTCTGCAGAAGTTATGTAATCATAGGGGAACACTCCTTTACGCATTACTAAGTCCAATTTATCTTCAGGTACAATTTTGCTGGTTTCTTTTAAGTCTTCTCTTCTTAGGTTTTCAGACAATTTGCTCAAACTAGATGACATAAATCTATAAGAGTCTACGAAGCGAAGTTTAATTTTACCTACTGTTTTTGAGAAACTGATGTACTTCTCCAATGTTTCAGCTAATACTTCAATTTTTCCATCATCCCGTCCTAACTCTGGGATAATGAAGTGGGAGTCATAGCCGCTAAGATTGTGTAACACGACAGGGATAAAGTTTGGTAGTTTGTAATTTATATTGCATGAATTACAAGCAGCTCCTCTGTATAACCCTGTCAGGTGATCGTGATCTCTTACTTTTGGATTTTCTTCACTGAAACTCTTTTTGCATAAATAACATCTTGATGCTGAATTGTATTCTTCTTGTTGATTTTGGTTCAAAGGTTCCATGGGTAAAACATTACCGAATAAGCGTTGCACCTTTTCAGCAATATCATACAACTGGTCTACAAAATACTTAGCGGCTTTTTCCCCACGGTAGAGTATTGGAGTGGATGTTAACCCATAGTGTTGTAACTGTTCTTCAGGCAAAGTGGATTTCACCAATAAGCAAAAACTGTTAGGTTGATGCAATTGATATTTGGTTCTTCTAGTCACCTCACCATTCGGAAGCTCCTGTGGTACTAACGTGGATTCGAAATCTGCGTAGACGGCTACTGGAATCCGATATTGGTGAACTGTTTTGTTGAATTGGATGAACGCTCGAGATGGCGGTGGCAGACTAATCTTCACTTCATAGTTGTCATTACAAAGTCTTTGGTGCTCCATCAACCACTCCGATCCTCCACGTCTGAATTCCTTGCATGTAAAACAAAAGCATCTCTTGCATATTGTTATCTTACGATTTTGTTTTGACACTTGTCGTACAACCAAAGATTCAAAGTTTTTAATATAAACATAATGTGAAATCTCACCTTTGGTTATCAATAATAAATCAGTATGGTTACTTTGCTCTACTTTTCCTACTCGTAGTGGATACACATTGTTTGAATCATCTAAACCGAACACGTTAACAGAAACACCTGGATTTTGTTTCTCAAATTTAGTAATTTGATCAAGACTCACAGGATACGACATTCCTCGAAAGTTATAGCGGTGTTGAACAGCTTCGTATGCTATGCTAGGTCTAATAGCATTATGTCCCACGTATTTTGCTAACATTGCATACCGGAAACATTCATTGTCCTCATTTTTCACATTGATACATGATTTAGTATCTCGGATAACCTTTGGTAGAGGGATAAAGCTGCTACCTCTTATACCATATCCATGCTTGTGAATCCTCACATCCATACCTTCAATCGATGATAACGTCCAGCCAGATCCTCTTCCTTCATGTTCTTGGAGTTTCATTAACAGTTCATTCAAACATTCTTCTAAAATTTCGCTGATATCAGATGTGGTTGTAAGGGTTCGGTTTTTAGCAATGAATGCTCTCGGTGAGTTTTCACCATCGCTATTAGTAAACATAGCCTCCAACACCAATCCAAATTTAATAAAGTTCAATCTTGTCAATTCTTCCGTCAATGTTTTTACAACTAGTTTTTTAGCTTGAGTTAGAAAATTTTCCAATTCTAATTGCAAGTTATTAATTTTGAAATGAGTTACAACTGGTCCTGGCAAGGCTGTGGTGCGCAGTTGTCTTATATCTTCCACTTCTTCTGTATCCTCTTCTTCCATATCCTCTTCTTGGGTACGCAGTTGTTTTACATCTTCCACTTCTTCTGTATCCTCTTCTTCCATATCCACTTCTTGGGTACGCAGTTGTTTTAAATCTTCCACTTTTTCTTTCATTTCCTCTTGAATAAATCCTCCAGCTGTAGATGGTCCAGCTCCGGCAAATTGAATAACACTTGGTCTTCTTCTTTGCATTAACTGTAAATAGCTAGCCCAGTCCTCCTTCTGCTTCTGGGGTTTTTCCAAAAACCGATCAATCGCATCCAAGTCTTCTTCACTTACTACAATCTCTTCTTTTCTGTCCTCTTCACGATGCAATTCTCGGTGTAACTGTAGATAGCTATCACAGTCGTCCATCTGCTTCTGGTAGTTTTCCAATAACCGATCAAACGCATCCAAGTCTTCTTCACTTACAACAATCTCTTCTTTTCTGTTCTCTTCATGATGCAATTCTCGGTGTAAAACAAAGATATCTTCATCTTGGAAAAACTCACCACAAATATCGCAAAGAGCCATTTTTTTTACAGTTTGGCTTTGAGTGTGCACTCGGTGAATGTCCACGCAATAATGAGCAGCGCGCTCAACCGGGTCCCTTTATACCCGAGGTTGAAGGGTGGGGGAAGGTGACGTCATATACATCCAGTTTATCAATCATGTAGTAGATTTGGCTTTTAAACACCCATTTTCAATTTATTCTTCAACAGGTTTGATAAATCAATGATCTTTGGTCTAAATCCACTACTTTGTACAAATTTTTTGTTTGGGCACTTCTCGTCCGGAGCAAAAAACTCTTTGGTCAAGGTCAAAATTTTTTTCTCAAAAAAAAAGTTCGGGGGGGGGGGGTCATTACTGTATTTAGGTCAAGGTCACGAAAAAACTTTAAAAAAATTAAGCCCCACCTGGGGCACTTGGGTTGTCATCGCTGTAGCCTCCGAAGAGACCCAACTATGACAACAAGGCAACATCCAATGTCGTGTACCCTTCGCCACGCAAGACTTGTAAACATTTACTGCATTGTCTTTTCACTAGCTAACAAAGATTCATTTACATAATTTTGTGTTTCCAGAAGGAAACAAACTGAGGACACCCTAGTGGCTTACGTCCTCGTCCGAGTGCAGAGGCCGCCGCAACCTTTTGCATGCCAGCGTACAAACGGACATGCTCCCAAATGCCATCCGCAACCTTTTGCATGCCTGGCAGGAGCCTACCGATAATTAAAATAGGCTTTACACGGGGGCCTACTCCCGTAACCTATCTTTAATATTTTTAATTTACAATGCATTGAATTTTTACAAGTCTTTGTGGGTCAAGGCCACACGGACATTAAAAAATTTCGGCCCCCGTACATCCATGGCGAACCACGAATGTTCGGGGGCCTTGGGGACTAAAAACACAAATATCTAACAAAGATTCATTTACATAATTTTGAGTTTCCAGAAGGGAAACATACTGAGGACACCCTAATGGCTTACGTCCTCGGTCCGAGTGCAGAGGCCGCCACAACCTTTTGCTTGCCAGCTTACAAACGGACATGCTCCCCAAATGCCATCCGCAACCTTTTGCATGCCTGGCAAGGAGCCTACCAATTATTAAAAGTGGCTTTACACGGGGGCCTACTCCCGTTCCCTGACTTTACAATTTACTTTGAGCATTGAAAACACTTCAATTGAGCACTTCTCGTCCGGAGCAAAAAACTTTTTGGTCAAGGTCAAAAATTTTTCCGAAAAAAAAAGTTCTCGGGGGGTGGGGGAGGGGGAGGGGGTGGGGGTGGGGGTGGGGGTGGGGGTGGGGGTGGGGGTAGGGGGGGGGGCACTTCTCGTCCGGAGCAAAAAACTTTTTGGTCAAGGTCAAAAATTTTTCCGAAAAAAAAAGTTCTCGGGGGGTGGGGGAGGGGGAGGGGGTGGGGGTGGGGGTGGGGGTGGGGGTGGGGGTGGGGGTGGGGGTGGGGGTGGGGGTGGGGGTGGGGGGGGGCACTTCTCGTCCGGAGCAAAAAACTTTTTGGTCAAGGTCAAAAATTTTTCCGAAAAAAAAGTTCTCGGGGGGTGGCGGAGGGGGAGGGGGTGGGGTGGTGTTGGGGGTGGGGGTGGGGGTGGGGGGGGGGCTCGCTAAACTTTTTGTCGGGGGGGGGGGTCAAGTGGGTCAAGGTCACCCACTACACTTCTACTCTAAGTGTTAGCTATACCCCCTCCACAACCGAGTCCCTAGGCTGCACAACACCGCTCCGCCAGTATGTCTCCAGCTTCCATGCGGTGCACCTCGCTGTTTTCTAACTCTCTATATGTAAGTATTTTTACAAGTCTTGAATATAGGTCACTACACTTTAACTCTGGGACAATATCGACTTGTAGTATTTCAGTGTTTTGACTCAAGGTCATCACACTTTAACTCTAGCACGCCGGTTATCGTACCAGAGGTGCTCACTAACCTAACTTGTAATGTTTAGGGTGGCGTTTTCACACCACGTAGTATCGCCATGAGTGTTCAGTCCAGATTTTAAGTTAGATTAATTTTACTGTGATCTTTTCCAATTCATTTTGCCAAAGGATGAGATTTCTTTTTATATATCGGTATTTCTTTAGAGTTATTGGAGATTTCTTTTAGGTTATTGGAGATTGCAGGGATACAATTAGTTTATTTTACACAACTCTTTATCTTGGAGTTCTTCCACTCTGACTTTACTTCCTCGCCCCTCACAACCTAAGCTGTACAGTAAGGTTTCTTCTAGTGCCAACTCGGGCTGAGAGTACAGTGTGTTGACTGTAGGACAGCTCATGGTGAAGTGATGCGATACTCCAGTGTACAACCTCACCTTCCCCCACCACTGTGACCTTCCCCCACTCCTGCTATTACCCCCTCCACTTTTGCCCTGGCTCATGCGCTACCAACAGTCTCTCAGTATTGTGCGGACTTTTGTGAGGGGAAGCCATGTCGCGAGACACTTTGGGTAAGAAACTTGGCCGTGTTAAGTCTTTATTGGCTGCTCAGTGTCCACCGCTCAAGGTCAAGCGGGTTTCGACTTTAGCTAAATGGCGTAAGCTGTTGCGCGGACACCCTAAGTTTTATACCAAACAGACTAATGTAAGTTTTACTGATGAAGATTTGTTTAGAATATTGGAAGAAATGACTTTTCCTTGCAAAGTTCAGTTAGTTACTCCCATTCCTGACGGTTTAGAGTCTTAGTCTCTCGAGCCAATATACCTAGAGTGCGCGGGGCTGGACAGTCAGTCGCTCGGTGTCTGTCGTAGGGTGCGCATCGCGGTTACAGTAATGATGAAACGCGGGAGTTGTATCGGTTCAAGGTCACTCGAGCGGTGTCACATGACGGTTTAGGCAGAGTCACGTTGCAAACTTTGAGTTTCCTTGGCACTTTTGCTGTTTCTCGTCTAATTTCGCTCCAAGTCGTCAAGGTCATTGAAACCTGACTAAAACTCGGAGCGTAGTGCGAGAAACAGCAAAAGTGCCTAAAAATTTTAGGTTTCAGCGTGACCTTGACCTTTGTGACATCGATGACGTCATAATGGTGACGTAAGGGGTGATGACGTCATCGCCACGTAATTTCTGCAACGTCATGGGTGTGACGTCACAGAATGACGTAATTGGTGATGACGTCATCGGTGGGGTCATTGACCTCGATGACGTCATCGCTCAGGTGACCTTGAACTGAGCCAGCTCCCGCGTTTCTCCACTACTTAAATATTCAATTGAAATCATTTATTGCTACCAATAACTTGCAAAAACCTCGTAGGCGTAGTCTCCTATGCCTACGGAGGCCGCGTACCAACACACAGCAGTCACCTCAACACACGGAGGCAGTGACGCTCAATAACACAGCGTGCCGCAGGCGACATTCTCCTTGTGTCATGGCTCTCCCGCAATATCCTCCAAGACTTGCAGTACAGTTGCCTACATAGTCATCTTACTCATACACAGCAGTCATCTCAACACACGGAGGCAGTGACGCGCAATAACACAGCGTGCCGCAGGCGACATTCTCCTTGTGCCATGGCTCTCCCGCAATATCCTCCAAGACTTGTGGCTCAGTTGCACACACCTCGTAGGCGTAGTCATCTCAACACACAGAGGCAGTGACGCGCAATAACACAGCGTGCCGCAGGAGACATTCTCATTGTGTCATGGCTCTCCCGCAATATCCTCCAAGACTTGCAGTACAGTTGCCTACATAGTCATCTTACTCATACACAGCAGTCATCACAACACAGGGATGCAGTGACGCGCAATAACACAGCGTGCCGCAGGCGACCTTCTCCTTGTGTCGTGGCTCTCCCGCAATAACCGCCAAGATTCCATCTCTCACAGATGTCAACGATACCTCACATTTATGCAACGATCGTTTTTCAAAATTAGAATACATTAAAGCATAAAATTAAAATAATAACCAAGGAAGGTATACTTCAATAATAATCCTGTTGGTATAAGAGCCACTTGTTTTTGGTGACCTGTTAGAAAGTCAACACCAACTTATCCTTTTGTGGTATTAATAAGTTCATGTTATTAAGTACTGGATCGTTATATATTTATTGCAGTTTTTTTTTATATATTTCCTTAGTTAAATTTGGTCTAATAGAGTTTTTTTTTTTTCATTTTCATAATGCTTTTTCTGTTTTATCTAACACATTAACAATAATGGACATTTCACTGAAATGTTTATATATTTTTACAACTGTAAAGTAAATAATAATAATTATTTCAATGTGATGGTAAAGTAATAATCAAATGTTAATAAAATTTTAAATCCTTAAATATAATATGTGTTGAACTTTTAGCATAATGAATTTCATAATTGATTTTTGTAGTAAATTAAGATTACTACGATCAAAGTTATTAATTTTGATAAATGGAATTAAGTCTGTAAAAAGTGTTATTTCGTAATAGCTGTAATCAATTTATTTAAAACAAATGATCTTTTTTTTTTTTTTTTTTTTTTTGAGGGAGAGGCGGAAAAATGCATTACGCACACAGGTGGCCAGCCTGTAGTGTGGGGCTCCCCTAAAAACGAGTTTACCCACTAAAAAACCTCCTCTACTCTTTAGGAATCTAACCTGGAATTGTTTGTCACATTACGTCAGGCTAGGCCTAAATTTGGCTTACGCCCGTGGGGCTCGCTCCTTATCCAGCCACTCGATCAAGGGATCTGGGCCACTTCACGGTCCAGATCGGTTTTCTTTTCCAGGAGGATGCCCCGGACGAACTGTGACAAACAATCCCAGTTGCCCTCATCCTCCAAAATCTTTTGGCAGACCGAGTCCACCGAAAATGCACCAAAGATTTGTGTGGCCTCCAGGCGGGGCCCTTCCCAACGGGGACAGTGGAAGAATGTGTGTTCCGCATCGTCGGGAACACCCGGGCAATAAATGCAGTCCGGTGAACCGGTCTTTCCCATACGGTTCAGGTACGACCGAAAATAGCCGTGACCTGTCAAAAATTGGGTCAGGTAGTAGTCCACCTCCCCATGCCGCCGTTCCACCCATGGTTGGACCTGCTTGATAAGTCGCGCAGTCCATCGTCCTCGGGTGTCGTGCTCCCAGCTGTGTTGCCACTGCTGGTAGGTTCGGGAGCGCTCTTCTGTTCTTGCCGTGTCCTTGCCGATCTCGCCTTGTCTCTGATAAATCGCTTTCCTCTCCCCTGCCAAGAGCTTGACAGGGATGACTCCGGCGACCACCAGGACGGCAGGCTCGGACACTGTCCGGTAGGCGGAACACACCCGGAGCGCAGCTTGACGCTGAACCCGGGCGAGTCGCAACCTGTAGCACTCCTTATCTAGAGCGCCTGCCCACACCTCTGCCCCGTAAAGAAGCACGGACTGGACCGCGGACATCAACAGACGTCTTCTGCTGGATCGGGGACCCCCGACATTGGCCATCAGCCTACTAAGGTAAGTCACTACTTTAGCGGCCTTGTCCGCCGTACCGAAGATCTGATCCCTCCAGCTTAACTTGGTGTCCACCATAACCCCGAGGTATTTGGCGGCACGAGTTGATGTGACCACCTCCCTTCCCACTCGAAACGGGACGACGGTGTCGATCCTCTTTTTCGTAAGAATCACGATCTCCGTCTTACTGAGAGCAAGTGAGAGACCGTGATCGGACATCCAGTTGTTGACCACCCGCATAACTCGGTTCAACTTCAGTTGGGCCAGCTCAACGTTGCGTGCAGCAATGAGAGCTGCGACGTCATCGGCGTACCCAACCAAAGTGGTTTCCTCAGGCATCTCGGACCTCAGGAGGCTGTCATAGGCAACGTTCCAGAGATCCGGGCCGAGTATTGAACCTTGTGCGGCACCAGAAGTGACTTCCATCGTCCGCGTTCCGTCCCTCGTGTCATAAATCAGGCTTCGAGAGCGTAGATAATCCTCGACGAGCCGCAACAGATATGCAGGAATACGAAAGGTGTTGCGAAGCGCTTCCAACATATCGACCCACCTCGCCGAGTTGAAGGCATTCTTGACATCAAGCGTAACAAGAAGCACTACTCGGCGGGAGAAATGGTTGTGGCTCTCGGCTCTCTCCACAGCTCTCTGAACTTCGGTGACAGCGTCGATCGTTGACCGTCCCTTTCTGAAGCCGTACTGACGGGGGCATAAGTCCCCGGCAGCTTCCACGGCAGAAGTCAGGCGGGAACGGATCAGCTTCTCGAACAGCTTCCCAGCCGTGTCCAACATGCAGAGAGGCCTGTGGGACGACGGCAGCTCGGGATCACCTTTGCCCTTGCTGATCAGTACAAGCCTGGCTGTTTTCCAGGGAGCCGGAAACACCCCTTCTACCAAACAGGCATTGTACATTCTCAACAACAAGTCAGCGTTGATTAAAAATACTTTCTTTAAAGCCTCACTGGGAATCCCATCCGGGCCAGGAGCCTTGTTGCTCTTCAGGGAGAGAACGGAGGTTTCCAGCTCCTCGAAAGTGAAAAGTGGAACGTCCTCTACCCGTCCGAAGTCAACCGGCGGTCGCTGTGGATGTTCAGGAAACAACGCAGCGACGATCCTCCCCATGGTGGCGCCCTCCATGATGGAAGGTGGAGAGCGGGCGCCGAGTTTCTGTGTTACAAGTTTGTAACCCAGGCCCCACGGGTCGGAATCAACGTCGTCACGAAGTCTCCTCCAGCTATTCGCCTTGCTCCTGTTGATCGCCTGGCGGAGAGATTTTCTCGCAGCTTTATAGGCCTCCGACTTACGAACTCTGTCTGCGGGAATTCTCGCTCTAGTGGCGGCTCGTCTAGTTCTTAAACATGTTCTTCTGAGTTCCGCAATCTCTTCAGTCCACCAGTAAACGGGTTGTTTGTCGCGTCGGGGTTTCCTTCGCGGCATAGACTGGTCGCAGGCCGAGACGATAAGTTCCATCGTGGATGTTACTAGTGCCTCGGCTCCAGCCTCACCAGGATTCCCCTGCGCTCCCCGAGAGATGACTTCGGTGAACTTGACCACGTCCAGTTTGTTGGTGTTCCACCGGCGTGGCCCTTCCCGAGATGCGGAAACTCGACGATTTGCCTGATCATGCAGGTCAAACACGATGTATTGGTGGTCGCTACCCGTGTAGTCCTCGACAACCCTCCAGCCAGAGATCCTCGGAAGGAGCGACTCAGACGCAAAGGTGACGTCAGGGATCGTGCCTCTCTGCCCGGGGCGCCGAAAAGTAGGTGTGTCGCCCTGGTTGAGGACGACAAGACCGGCCCTGGCGATGAAATCCAGGATGTATTTCCCCCGGGAGCTGGTAGAGGGCATTCCCCACTCGACGGCCCTGGCGTTGAAATCGCCACCAACGACGACATGCCCGGTGGTGCCGAGAACGCACTCTTCTAGGCTATCTATCTTGTCGCGAAAGTCCTGGACGGCCTCGTTGGGTGTGAGGTAGCAACTGAAGATAGTCACGTCCCTACACCGAACCCAGACGAATCCTCGGCCGCGCCCGTGACTCCGCACCAAGACATCCTGTGTATTACGCGCCCAAAATGCAGCAGTACCGAGGCTGTCGGAGATCCAAATGTTTGGGTCTCTGTCCCGATACCGTTCGCTGATAAGGAGCGCGTCAGCACCAAGTTCTCGGGCCAGCTGATCTAGAAGGTTATCAGCTCCCCAGGATCTATGAAGATTGGCCTGGAGGATGCGAATTACCGGCCGCTGCCTTTTGCCTGTTCAAGTGCGGCTCTGAAGGCACCGCACTGACCAGACCCGGGTAAGTGACCGAGGGCACTGGAGCCTGAATCCTTGCAGAGGAAGCAGGATGGGCTCGAGGAACATTCCTTGCGTTTGTGGCCCTGGCCTCCACACTGGAAGCAGTTGGCACTCCTGTCGGGCCCGTTACAGTTTCGGGAGGAGTGGCCGAAACCGAGACAGCGGAAGCATCTCGAAACTACCACCCTCCGTTTGAGCCTGCAACTGACCCAACCGACTCTGAGGTGCTGAAGGCTAAGCAGCTTATTGGCGTGCTTTTCGCCCATCTCAGCAACAGCCATCCTGAGTTGACTTCGGTTAGGCTTTGTCAGCCATACCCTCACTCCATCAGCCGGTATCTCCGGGAGTGCCACCTGGATCGCACGGGTCACCTCATCTTCGGTGGAGAGGGCATCAAGGTCCCGAATCTCGACCGAACATTTCGGTTCTAGGGCCTTGATGGAGCCTTTGTCCCCAAGTGCAGTCTTGAGGGAAGCGGCAAAACCGATCTTGTCACTCGACTTCCCCAGTTCGAGGAGGACATCCCCGTTCTGGGTTCGCCGAATAGACTTGATAACGGTGTCGGTCTCTGCAAATGATCTGCCTTCTACAAAAATAATAATATTCATAATTATAATAAGTCAAACATTTCTTAAAAAGGTTTAGTTTGTATCATTTAATTGAATCCAATCTAAGGACAGCTTTCTTTACAAAAAGAATAGATGCATAAAATTAAATATTATGACCTTAATCATTACCGGAAAATAATTAATAAATAATTAACATAACTTAGGATAGTTGCAATAGTTCAAGTGGATTTATCGCGGGAAAAGTTAACTTGTTAGGTGCTAGATTAAAATGTGGAGATTAACAATGTAACGATTTTCTTAGTATTAGAACAAACATACATGAAATGTGCTCTGTGAAATAGTTTAAGCTTTTTCTGTCAATAATTTTTTCTCAATAAATTGGTTTATAAGTAGTAGTGTGTTTTTGCGGTTGCTGGCTCAGTTCAATGACCTCTGAGGAATGTGATGACGTCATCGCCAAGGTCAACGACCCCGATGACGTCATCGATGACGTAATTGATGACGTCATCGATGATGACGCAATCGATGACGTCATACCCATGACGTCATCAAAATGACGTCATCGATGACGTAATTGATGACGTCACCATCGATGACGTCATTTCCGTGACGTCACACCCATGACGTCACAGAAATGACATGCTGATGACGTCATCATCCATTACATCATCAAAATGACGTCACTGACACTGTTAAGGTCAAGGTCACGCCGAAACTCAAAATTTTTTGGCACTTTTGCCGTTTCTCGCACTACGCTCCGAGTTTCAGTCAGAGTCCACGTGACCTTGACGACTTGGAGCGAATTTGCAATGAGAAACAGCAAAAAGTGCCAAGTCAAACTCGAGTTTGCGACATGACCTTGCTTAAACCGTCATCCACTAGTCCTCAGAGGCCATTGAACAAGCACAACATCCGCAATTTCATATTACTGTGACCTTGAACACTTAACAACTACAGAGCGCCGACACCGATGCGCACCCCACGACAGCCACCGAGTGACTGACTGTCAGGCTCCGTGTACTCTAGGTATATGGGGGAGTGAAGGGGGAAATCTCAAGGTCACCCAAATGGAGTTTTAAAAAAGTAAAAGAGTAGAAAGACTACTCTTGTGCCTCCTGGGCGACCTCATCAATTTCTAACGGACTTGTAAACCAATCCGATCTGTAGCGGCAGGAGTCCAGAAAACAGGTGCACCACCCATCAGGTTGTCCGTAGCACTTCCGACAATTGGTAAGATTGGAGAAGTGAAACTTAATACACCGCTGCGGACAACAAGTATAAAAGTATTTGGATTTGTAGATTTTGAAAGTTTGTAGTACAGGTGGTGGCAGCTGTTGGTTCTTGCATCTACACCTGCAACATCCGAAGCATTCGCATTGCCGGCAGGCCAGCCCATCCACGTGCCACTTTGGTAAGAGGAAACACTTATCCTCACAGCAATAGGTTGTCCCCGTCTCTTCCTCCCAACGCTTCTTTGCACAATACGTGACGCCTTGTATCTCCAAACACCTATGCTCGCAACATGAGATGCGCTTACTTTCCATAGCTGATGTTGCTTTGACGAGGGAGCACGATGAAGTGATGCTGTGGTCAGTGGGAATGGGGTTTATATAAACTAAGGTGGGTGGAGGGGAAAGGTCAAGGTCATCCAAATGGAGTTTTAAAAAAGAAAAGAGTAGAAAGACTACTCTTGTGTATCTATAGCGATTTCATTGATAGTGAGTGCTTCTGTATGCCAAGTTGATCTGTACTGACAGGCTCCTAAATAATGTTTGCAAAAACCTGCAAAATGATTGTTGCACAATTTGCAGCCAGTTAGCTGTTTTAATGTGAATTCAATGCAACGTTCAGGGCAACAAGTGTACTTATGCCCTCTCATCTGGTACACATGGAATGTCTTCAACTCCGGTTTCGGCTTCTTCCAAGACTTGCACTTACACATGCATTGACCAAAAGCTTCACATTTTCTACACGCCAGGCCATCCGCAACATCAATGTCATTCGGCCATGAAAAACATTTCCGTTCGCAACAGTAGTTGAGTTGACTCTCCATGTTGCTGTGGTGAAGGTGTGCGATGAAATGATGCTGCAGTCATTGAGAGTGCACCTTAAATAAACTCAGTGGAGGGGGAAAGGTCAAGGCCATCCAAATGGAGTTTTAAAAAAAATAACTAGTCATCCTCCTCCTCCTCATCCGTTGTACTTAGAGAGCTGTCAGACGAAGAGCCCCGTGCAGGTGCTCCCCAGATGAAAAACAAATCAATTTTAAAACGAAGACCAGGATCTTGCATCATCAATTCCTTTAATTTGTCACATACTAAGTCGACCTTGTGTAAGGTGTCAACAACAAGCTTCCAATTCGTTGGTTCAATATAACTTGTAGTAGAGTCTGCCTCGCTGATAACCACATCCTCCGGCCGTATTGGAGTGTAAAGATGTGTAAAGTTCTTCGGCTGTAGCTGAGGTTCAGGCTGGCTGGAAGTAGAAGGTTGAGTGTGGACCCCTGTCGCATCGAAATCCATAGTCATTCTACATTCAATGTTGGGGTTTTCGTTTAATACATACACCAATTTCTCATGCAACATATCCACTTCTGCCGAGTCTTGCAGATGAACATTCCAGGAAAATGGCCATTCTTCATCCGTAGTGGAGTCAACTCGAGAAAGAGTGCTGTCCGCCATGATAGCTAAGCAAGGAATGATGTGAGCTACAGACTGTGGTAACAGTATTGAAAAGTAGAGGGGGTAAACCAAAAGTATGTGGAGGGGGTATTTTCAAGGTCATTTAATTTGGGTTTTAAAAAAAAGGAAATAGTGGAGGGGGAATTCTCAAGGTCATCCAATTTGGGTTTTAAAAAAAAGGAATGAAGGTTACTCCTCTTCAGCCTCGTTGTCCTCCACATCCTCATTAGCCTCATCTTCATCGACGTCAGACTCGCCGTAAGGGTAGATCGGGGACATGGGCGAATATTGTGGAGATTGTTGACCGTTGTTATCGTCCCCTTGCATTCTGACTTGGGACCAATCATAATTTAAATTCATTTGTATTATGATTCCAGGGTTGTCCCGCAGTATTTCCTTCATCCGTTCGCAAATTGTTTCCAAATAGTGTACACTATCGATCGACAGTGTCCAACCCGTACTTGTACCGACATCAGTAGTGGAGTCAGCTTGGCTGATGGTGTTGTTGTCTGCCATGGTTGCTTGTAGGACAAGGAATGACGGTTGATGTGATGCTCATGCAGGAACATGGTGAAGTGGTGGGGGGTGTGGTGGAGTAGTGGGGGTATTTTCAAGGTCATCCAAACGAAGTTTTTAAAAAAAAGGAAAACCTACAAAGTAACATTGAAACTTTCCAATTGATGGTGGCGAGCGTTTTCTTCTGCAACCTTGCCGACACATGTGACTATGCCATACAGTATGAAAAGTACAACCATAATAAGGCCGAACAATAAAAGATAGCCGTTGACTATCATGATATTTTCTGAGTGGATCTGCTTTCTTCTTATCGCCCTCTCCTGCATCCTCTTCTCCAACTCGTGGACGAAGTCACAACATGCGTGAGGACATCTTTCATCTGTTGGTAGGTTTGCCATTGTTGATGTTGTCGATGTGGCTGTTGAAGATGGAATGAGGCTTCCAATTGCGATGTGCCATGTACACCAATAGTCAAGTGGTGGGGGTAACAAAGCAGTGGAGGGGGAAGTTTCAAGGTCATCCAAATTGTGTTTTAAAAAAACCTATCTTGTTACTGAGCTTATATGTCAGTAACAAGATAGGTGTTTTTGCTCTTTTACTTCTTTAATATAATGAAAAAATATACATATTCTACAATGGTTAGGACAAGAAATACAACTGCTAGTCAGCTGAAGTAGTCCAAGTTGTCTGGCTCGGTCTTCATGGATGCTGGTGAGGAAGCCGTTGAGGAGTGTCCAGGCTCTTCCTTTGACTGCCGGGTGTTCCGTATATTGCAAGCGTAAACTTGCACATTTATACGGTAGCCTCGTGCCACCATCAGCTGCAACTCCTTGTATAAGTCGTTTAGCTCCTGCTGAGTCTTAATGCTCACCTCCTCGTAACTTGCGCAACTGACGTTGAGAGACATCCTGATGTTGCTAGGTTGGCTGCTGGAGTAGAAATGAAGCCGAGGCACAGCGTTTGGAGGTACATGGAAAAGTGGTGGGGGTAATGGTGGTGGGGGTATGGAAGATGCAATTAAACACTTCTAAACTTTTTCCATTGATACAAAGGGATGGAACAAATAGCACAGGTGTCCTTGTAGTTTTCAAATCTAAACATTGGTGCTAGAAATCCAAACTGTTTTCTACCACCTTCCTGTACGAACCGTCGAAGGTCTCTGACGGCAGCATTGCCACAAGGCCTACAAAACTTTTCCCCGTCTTGGAACCTATACACGAAGTATCCCGAATACCCTCTATTATCTTTCTTGTACTCTTCGATATCCTGTTTTACTGTTATAGGGATATTATCTCGTAAAGCCGTCTGGAATAAAGATGCGTCAGTTATAACTCGTTGTAAGCAAAGCTCGTACAAGGTGCTCATCGTTTGCTAGTTGGCAACAGAATGACCGTTTTTCGCATCCAAGCAGGTTTGAATCCTAGTGCGGTAGTGGGGGTAATTACGGTAGTGGGGGTAGTTGTGAAATGCAAAGGTCAAAGGTCAAGGTCACCCGCGAAGTTTAAAAAAAAAATGCAACATATCAATACGTGAAGTTTGTCACATATTGATATGTTGCATTTTTTGTTTTTTTTTTATTTTTTTTTTTGTCTTTTATGATTCGTTTATTTATAAAACATTACAACAACATATGTACAACATTAAAACTTAAATCTAACACTGCTGCTTGTCAGCGATGTGGATGGTCAACTCTGTAGAATTGCTACCCGTGCAGCCGTGCGACACCAGGTATAGACACCCTGGTTGAATAGAGCGAAGATCCTCGTTTTGTAGAAGATGGACGAATCTCTTGGGCAGGTACACCTGGAACTTTGGTTCATCCCCCGGAGTAAACGGCGCCTCGCTGAGACTGCAGCAGATGGCCTCCCCAACTGTAGTCTCCATCTTCTTCATAGCATGGATTATGTAGTGCTTCTCGTCTTTTAGTTCCGAGCACTTCTTTACAGGTAATATTGTTGACTTGGAGTGAGCATTGAACTGCTCGACCAAAGTCTGAAGGAACTGGTGAGATGCCATGGTCAGGTTACAGATCGTCTTCTTGCTCGGAGATGTTGTCGTCTCGGAATCTCGAGTAATACTCATGCCAGGTCCCTGTCTGCTCCCCACTTATATACTCTCCGTTACCCCCACCACTCCCCACTTCTCCATTTTGAAGGTAAGAGGCGAGTTTATAGGCATTTTTCAAAGCGCAATGTCTATCTTTATCATGTTCTGGGCTTTTTGTACAAATACATATGGTTTCCAGCATGTATTGATAATTCTTATCCAATTCCACATCATTAACCGGAACATGAGTAAATCCTTCGATCCATCTTTTCTTTTCCAGCCCCTTTGTGTAAATATTGGTAAACTTGTCTGAAAAGTGATGCATAATGTGATACAAGTCCGTGTAACTTGTAAAACCATCATACCAATCGATATGATGGAAGTGTTTTGAAATCCATCTGTTGGTAGTGTGACAGCGACAGTTGTTTACCGGCTCTTATCAGTAGGCCCAGGTCCTTTTGTTCGCGAGGAAAGCGAGTCGCGTGGTCGCCGCCGGCGCGCGCCACCGTCGCCGAAAAATCGCTGCCCTCTGCAACGAACTAACTAGAGTCTTAAGATCATTCCGTGCCGTACCGTTGATGTAGGAAGATGTCATATCGTTGGGGCAGTTATACCGAAAACCAGGCTCATTACTTCGCTCGGTAAGTCAAACGAAAATTAAATATTTTAGCAAGTAAAACAGCAGTCTGAACTCTCGATACACTGTTAATCAATTCCTTTTATCTTAATAATCTGGTCCAAATTTAATTTAGATTTTCTTCACGAGATTTTAGAAGGTTTTAACTTGCCGCTCGGTCAGGGGCAAATGTCTCTCAGACCACGAGCATTATCTTTATCAGTATAATTACATCAAAGTAATTTATTTGGTCGGGGGCAATTGTCTCGTAGACCAAAAGTGTGGGAAAAAAATATAACAAATTGTCGTCCTGCCTAGCTCCCGGGGACCCACGTGGCCCATTTTTCGTATAGGACCGTATCATAGCTATAAATAGTTTTTTTTAGTGATAAGTTTGTAATATTGGTATGTGTATTTTCGAGCAAAGCTGATTTTATTTTGTTTTGTGTTAATTATTCGTCGTGTCGGAGGCAACTGTCTCGCAGACGTGACGTCGGTGATATATTTTATTTCATACGCCGTACATGCTATCGCCTTTTTGTTAGTTTCTTTAGTTGCGGAAGTTACAAAATTTAATTAAGTACCAAGTGCGCGTGTGTGTTTACAATGTTTTGTGCCACCCGCCAGTGAACGTGATGGTGTTGACGGAATGTCAGTGCATTAGAAAATAAGCCTAAGTTTTGTTGTGTGGGGCATCTGTCTCGCATAATTCATGGTTTAGTGTAGTGCAGTTAAAGTGCATAATAAGTGCCGCGTTGAAGTTTGATTTATTCACACGGGGCATTTGTCTCGTGTGAAAATCTTCGTTTCAGGGCACAGGAAAACGAATAAACAATTGACTTTAATTTCTTGTGTCCATGTATGAATGTCATGTCCTTTAATGATACCGATAATAAAGTCTCAGTTAGTTTCACATGTTGTATAGAACTTAATAACAACCTTACCTTCCCCTGTATAACATTTTGGTTATTGATATTGAAGGGTCGAACCCATTCTCAGAGTTTATCCGGGGTATAATATTTTATTTTTGTAAGTGGTGTAATAAATAAATCTATCTGTTTACCGTGTACACCCTCACAAAAAATGGCGCCCGAAGAAAATTCTATTTAAATTAGTTTATTGTGTATTTTTGAACCTTAAATTTCAGTTTTTGCAAATTTTAATTTTTCTTTGTCACAAAAAAAATGAGTACCCACGGTGATGATGAAACTAGCCCAAGGCGTTCCCTAAATTGGGTATACCGGCTCAAAAAACGTCCTTTGCTCGGTGAACTTCTGTCACGCGGCATCCCGGCGACAGGGTCAGTGCAAGAAATGCGCGTGAAATTATGTGAATACATAGCGCAACACGAAACTCACCACATCACTAGACCTACCGACCAGCATCCTTCTCAGGACCAACATCCCGAACCTGTTCAGCAGACTATTCCTCCGACCGGACACGCACAGCTTCCAGATCAGCAACAACAACAGATTCACACATTTCCGCTATTGCCGTACTCCACTACCGGCCAAATGTGCGATTTAGTGAGAAAGTGGGGCTTAAAATTTGACGGCGTTGAAGGTGTCGTGGGGTTTATTGAAAGATTGTCAGAACTCAAAACAGCATACGGATTCTCAGAAGAACGATTATTAGTAGCAGTCCCGGAACTGCTTAAAGGAAAAGCGCTACTTTGGTATCGCAACAACAAGCAAGATTGGTCTTCATGGGATGACTTCATCACGGATTTAAGACACACATTTTTACCGCCCGATTATTTGACAATTTTAGAAGATGACATCCGGAAACGCACGCAAGGTCAAGATGAATCAATCACTGATTTCGCCATCGCTCTCAGAACAGAAATGAGGCGACACGGCGGATTTTCTACGCAGAAACAACTGGAGATGATATATAAAAATTTACGTCCCGAATACAAGGCATATGTGAGGAAAAGAGACTTTGAATCTCTTCACGAACTCTTAAAATTAGGTACAGAGTACGAACATAACATCAGAGAAGCAAAGACCTTCCGCCCCCCTCCCAACCCCGCCCAGTCCCGCTTCACCGATACCGCTTATCGCCCAAGAGCTTATCGGCCACCGGAACGTCGTCCCGCACCTGCGGTCGCCGCGGCCAAGGCCGAGACAACACCGGCAGCGCGCCAGCCTCCCCAACAGACCCCGGACAAGTGTTGGAACTGCCAGAAATCCGGACATCGGTACTCGGAGTGTCGCGGACCGCGATCCCTCTTTTGTTACAGGTGTGGCGAGAAGGGACAGACCGTGAAAACGTGCCCTAAGTGCAGTGCGGGAAACGCGACGCGGGCCTAATCAGCGACGAGTTGGTTAGCCTATCTCACGAAAATCTCGTCCACAACACCGCCGATAACGTAATTAAATGTCCCCAGTTAACGGCCTCATCCGGGCAGATTAATGAACAAACGAATGCCGATGACCGCTTATTTTTGTGCGTTGAACTCCCAGGTGTAACATGCAACGCCCTCATAGACACAGGTTCCGGTGACACGTATGTGAGCAAAAAAATCGGCAATATTTTGAGCAAGCACTGCTCAACTATTTCGCCCGGGGAGGGATACGTCCGTCTTGCAGACGGCACGTTAAGTAAAACTTCAGAATCTTTTGATATAAACATTAAGTGTGACAACAAATGTATATCATGTGTAGTTAAAGTTATTAACGGCCTAACTGTTGATGTCATCCTTGGGTTAGACGCGTTAAACCAATTATTTCCCAATCTTGCCGAGTTTTTCGGATCTGTACATATTAATGACTCGGAAACCCTTGTAAATAACTTGGCCGCTTTAGAAGAGCTAACCAGTAATCAAAGTTCCAGATTAAGTGAATTTTTAAGTGTAGAACTCCCTCTTTTCGATAAAGTGCCAGGGTGGACCAACGTAATATCTCACGTTATACGGCCAAAACCTGATATCGTGCCCGTAAAACAACGATATTACCCGCTATCCCCCGCAATGACAACAATTCTACATAATGAAATTGACGAAATGTTAAAAAACGACATTATCGAACCATCGGATAGTCCGTGGAGCAGCCCGCTCGTGTTAGTCAAGAAACCGTCGGGTAAATTCCGTGTCGCCCAGGACCTAAGAGTGGTCAATAAATGTACAATTCCCGATGCTTATCCAATACCATATATTTCTGCCATACTGGATAAACTAAAGAAGGCGAAATATATATCCACGTTGGACATGAAAAATGGATATTGGCAGGTGCCATTGCACCCGGACAGTAAACAATATACGGCGTTCACGGTTCCCGGCAGAGGACTGTATCAGTTTAAAGTGACTCCTTTTGGGTTACACTCTGCCGGGGCCACTTTTCAACGTCTTTTAGACAAAGTAATAGGCACCGACCTCGATGATGTGGCATTTCCCTACTTAGATGACGTCATACTCGTGAGCGAAAGTTTTGAGGATCATCTAAAACTGTTACGTGAAGTGTTCGGTAGATTGAGGGCAGCCGGATTAAAGTTAAACGTTGATAAGTGCAAATTCTGTCGCCTCGAATTAGTATACTTGGGTCACGTAGTGAGTAACAAAGGCATCGCCGTAGATAAGGACAAAGTGCGTGCGATAGTGGCATATCCGGCCCCCCGAACCGCGAAACAATTACGGCGGTTTATCGGCATGGCTCAATGGTATCGACGGTTTGTACCTCAATTTTCTGATATTGTGCGACCACTAAATAATTTATTAAAGAAGGACATTAAATGGTTTTGGGGAAAAGAACAAGATGCGGCTTTTTCAGAGTTAAAAACAAAACTTACTCAAGCCCCAATTTTAGTATGCCCAGATTTTAACTTGCCCTTCATCGTTCAAACCGATGCTTCCGCTACTGGTATCGGGAATGTGTTAGCTCTAATTCAAGATGGTGAGGAAAAGGTTATCGCGTACGATAGTCGCTCCCTATCTGACGTGGAAAGACGTTACAGCGCGTGCGAAAAAGAGTGCCTCGCGGTCGTTCACGCGATAAGAAAATTCCGCCAGTATATCGAGGGACACAAGTTCACGGTCGTGACTGACTGTCAAGCGTTAAAATGGCTAAACTCCATGAAAAACCAAACCGGGAGATTAGCTAAATGGGGTCTGGAACTCCAACAGTATAATTTCGATATAAGATACCGGAAAGGACGGCTAAACACGGTTCCCGACGCGTTATCGCGTATACCGGAAGTGAGTACTGTTGACGCCCCAGCGTGTGTGTGGTATGACACCATGCTCTGTAATGTCGAAAACAACCCCGGCGACTTCCCCGAGTATAAAATTTCCAATGGTGTTTTATTACGTCGGTGTGCCGAAAATAATAATTCTTTACCGGATGCCGACCCCTGGAGGTTATGTGTAAAAACCGAGGATCGCGAACGTGTATTAAAAGAGTGTCACTCGTCACCTACGGCGGGTCATCTCGGCCGCGACAAGACGTTAGCGAGAGTGACGTCAGAGTATTACTGGCCCGGGGTATACAGTGACGTGTGTGATTTTGTGCAAAAGTGCGACTCGTGTCAGCGACACAAGATCGACCAGAGGCGGACTCAAGGCACCATGGGAATCAGGACTTCAGGGACCCCGTGGGAAAACGTCAGCTCGGATCTCATGGGCCCCCTACCGCGGTCATCCAAGGGCAACCGGTACATCCTACTCTTCCAGGATAAGTACACCAAGTGGATCGAGTGCGCGACATTGCGTAGTGCAACAGCGCAAGCCGTAAGTGACGCATTTAAACAACTAGTGATTTATCGCCACGGTGTGCCACAAGTATTGACGAGTGATAACGGTGTCCAGTACGATAACAAAATTTTTTCTCAACTCGCCAAAGCCTATAATTTCGAACACATTTTTACACCACTGTACTCCCCGCAGGCTAACCCTGTGGAACGTACCAACAGAACAATTAAAACTATGATCCGCCAGTACTGTGAGAAAGACCAGAAAAAATGGGATCAAAATATTAAAGAGCTAGTTTTTGCTTGGAATAGCGCTAAACATTCATCCACCGGCTTTAGTCCCGCTTTTCTGAATTTCGGCCGCGAATTGAAACAACCTGGATCGCTCAGGTGGGAGAAAATTGACAGTAAGGTGTCAAAGCCGCTCACACCTGACGAACACGCTGAGTTGCTCAAAACGAAAGTCGCCCAAATCCAAAAGTTAGTATCGGAAAACTCGATAAAATCCTCGGAAACACAAAAAAAATATTATGATTTGAGGCGCCGCCCGGCTGAGTTCAAGGTCGGCGATAAGGTATACCGCCGGAATTTCGTCTTATCTAAAGCCGATAAGGGCTTTTCAGCGGCTCTCGCACCCAAGTTTATCGGACCGTTTACGATTAAGCGGAAGTTGTCGTCCCGGGTCTACGAGCTCGTAAATGACAACAACAGATCACACGGTACTTGGCATATTAAAGATTTAAAAGCGATCAGATAAATGAAATCAATGTAAATAGTTATGTAAATATTTCATGTTTCGTGTAGTTATTTTAGTTTAGTCAAGTGTTTTGAGTTACAGAAATGCAGTCCCGAGCACTTCCGACGATCGACCCCGACCGGCATTTAAAACCCGACCCCCCAAGAAGAGGAAATCAAAGAGAAGGAAAAATAGGTTTCGGCTGATGAAATCCTTTAAGTCGGGATTCCTAACACCCCGCGCCCCGCATGGAACTCCGGAGAGGGAAGTGCGTCTCGTGCGGAACTCGGGAGTTGAGCCCGTCTGGAGTCCATTGAGTGAGGCACTCAGGTTACTGTCTCCCGGCAACATACCGGAGCGGCTCTCCCCTACGCTCCACTCGTGGGCCGAAGGCCTCAACACACCTCCCGGACCGCCAATCAGCCCCGCGCCTCGGGCTACCCCCGGCACTCCGCTGCTCGACGAGCCTACTCTGCGGCTGGTTCGTATTAAGCCGTGGAGAATCGCAGATGTGGAGCCATGGAACGTACACGAGTTGGCCATAGTGGTACGTCCACGGCCCACAACCCCTACTACGTGCGAAACTGCCACCTTGGGGATAACACCTCTCCCCGCGGCCTCGTCTGTTAAGCCGATAGAGACGCCCCCTCCGCCACCAGTTGAGTGGGACGACGACGTCCTAGACCTCGACACGCCTCCCCTGGAGAAGCTGTTCGCGGACCACATCATGTCTGATGTTGAGGATCTCAACGACTCATCTCCCGGTGTCGATGACGTCATAACACCCGCCGGAAAGAAGATGGTTTTCACACCAGAAGAAAATACATCATTGAGAATTTCGATAAATCGAAAGGTAGCTAACCCTACTCTTCGCGGGATGGATCTGTGGTCGGTAAAAACGCCGGATATGTCAGAGGATGATTTAACGGAGTAGATATGTTTTTGTATTTTTGTGTCTGTTTCCCAAGTGCAATAACAATTGTTTTTATTTACATTGAAATGTGCATAGTAAATATTGGTTGATTTGTTCTGATTTGTTTTTTTTCGTCGATCTTGTGTTTGTGACTACGGCATAAGAGAAATTTTAATATTCGGAAAATTTTAAATAAATTAAAATTTTTTTCGTACTTCCCGGGAGGGTGTGACAGCGACAGTTGTTTACCGGCTCTTATCAGTAGGCCCAGGTCCTTTTGTTCGCGAGGAAAGCGAGTCGCGTGGTCGCCGCCGGCGCGCGCCACCGTCGCCGAAAAATCGCTGCCCTCTGCAACGAACTAACTAGAGTCTTAAGATCATTCCGTGCCGTACCGTTGATGTAGGAAGATGTCATATCGTTGGGGCAGTTATACCGAAAACCAGGCTCATTACTTCGCTCGGTAAGTCAAACGAAAATTAAATATTTTAGCAAGTAAAACAGCAGTCTGAACTCTCGATACACTGTTAATCAATTCCTTTTATCTTAATAATCTGGTCCAAATTTAATTTAGATTTTCTTCACGAGATTTTAGAAGGTTTTAACTTGCCGCTCGGTCAGGGGCAAATGTCTCTCAGACCACGAGCATTATCTTTATCAGTATAATTACATCAAAGTAATTTATTTGGTCGGGGGCAATTGTCTCGTAGACCAAAAGTGTGGGAAAAAAATATAACAAATTGTCGTCCTGCCTAGCTCCCGGGGACCCACGTGGCCCATTTTTCGTATAGGACCGTATCATAGCTATAAATAGTTTTTTTTAGTGATAAGTTTGTAATATTGGTATGTGTATTTTCGAGCAAAGCTGATTTTATTTTGTTTTGTGTTAATTATTCGTCGTGTCGGAGGCAACTGTCTCGCAGACGTGACGTCGGTGATATATTTTATTTCATACGCCGTACATGCTATCGCCTTTTTGTTAGTTTCTTTAGTTGCGGAAGTTACAAAATTTAATTAAGTACCAAGTGCGCGTGTGTGTTTACAATGTTTTGTGCCACCCGCCAGTGAACGTGATGGTGTTGACGGAATGTCAGTGCATTAGAAAATAAGCCTAAGTTTTGTTGTGTGGGGCATCTGTCTCGCATAATTCATGGTTTAGTGTAGTGCAGTTAAAGTGCATAATAAGTGCCGCGTTGAAGTTTGATTTATTCACACGGGGCATTTGTCTCGTGTGAAAATCTTCGTTTCAGGGCACAGGAAAACGAATAAACAATTGACTTTAATTTCTTGTGTCCATGTATGAATGTCATGTCCTTTAATGATACCGATAATAAAGTCTCAGTTAGTTTCACATGTTGTATAGAACTTAATAACAACCTTACCTTCCCCTGTATAACATTTTGGTTATTGATATTGAAGGGTCGAACCCATTCTCAGAGTTTATCCGGGGTATAATATTTTATTTTTGTAAGTGGTGTAATAAATAAATCTATCTGTTTACCGTGTACACCCTCACAGTAGTAGCGGCTTTACTAGTTAAAGACGAATAAGAACATGGTGGTTTAAATAAAAACGAATAAGGAACACTTGTATTCATGTCCAAAAACACAAGTTCTTTTATAATGAATCTATCATCATTACCACGAAACGCTTGAAACTCAATAATACCAGGCTTGGACTTTACTTGTTGTTCTTCTCCCTTGTCCATTTTGAAGGTCACACGTCTGCTCATTACGAAGTCAGGAGGTCAACTGATTTCCACACCACGGTAGGTACTACTTTTATACCCGGCCGTACAGTTGTTGGCGCGTTGGTGTATATTTAACGTGGGCACCGTCCCCAATAGGCCTAACCCCACAAAATTATGGTTATTGTTTTAAAAACTAACCATTGTTATTTAAGTTTCCATCTTTATATTTTCCTTGTTTTCATTTTCATCACTAACACTTGATTCTTCTCCTCCATCTTCCTCTTCTTCCTGTTTTACTGATTTCTTATGTAGTTGAGCGTACTTTTCCAATTGTCTCCACATCTGTACTTCATGAGGAACTCTATTAAATATAGAAGTATCTACAGGTCCGTATAATATAGGTGCGTCCGGTTGTTTGTCCAAAGTGTCTTCCAAATAATCTTTAATAATCGAACTTGAAAACACCAGTTGTCTCAAGTATCTTGTTATAGGTTCAGTAGCACAAGTTAAAATGAAAAACTCCTCTCGATTAAGTTGAATTTTGTTATCATGTCTTGTTGTGTCTCTAAACCGTAGCTGATGATCACCACGTTGTTTAATAATATCAATTTCCACATTTGAATCCAAAAGTCCTACTCTTGTCTTTCTTCCAAACATGTTACTACTTAAATAGCATTCTAGTAGATGCAAATGTTTCATAAACGATTCCCAAGCACTGTCCGTAAACAAAATCATTTTGGGTCCATGAGTTAAAATTACAGTAGGGGAATAATCTGTAGATTTCATAACACCGATTAAAACACTTTTATCCAAACTGGAAGAGATTGGGTAAAATATTCGCAAAAATACCTCACTCAATATGTTTGGAGAAATATTATCTTCAATATCCCTTTTTCTCTTTTGTATAGTCTTTCTTCTTTTACCTTTTTCTTCAACATTATTACTGGCGTGAAGTTGTCCGCAAACGTTTTGTTCACCTCCTTCCTGGTGACCTTGAGGATCTAAAAACTCAGATATCTCCTTCTCAATATCTACCACATTTTCAGGTGTACCACTAGGAGAAGCCATATTGAATACGATGCTACCCATACAACAGTAGGCAACAAACTGATGAGGAGCGGTCTGTACGCTCTGCTTTTATACTCGCGGAATGAAACAAAACCGGTTCTTACAATACATTTTTAACAATTCCAGTTAAAGGTGTGTATGTTACGATTTTATCATGTAGAATTAAACAGTATGCAGTTGTATTAGCCGGTATAGCATCGTTGAATTCCATTTCTATTTTTATATCCACACTTGATGACTTTACTGATTCATTTTGTTTAGAACAATCGATTACAACTATTGGGTAGGCATCGAAATATTTGTCAGGTGATAATAAAGGTGTATTTGTTTTACCGTAATATGAACTTTGGAATCTCGCGTACATATCGTACAATATACTGTATTTCTTCTTAGTGAATGACACATTTAAATTGTCGTATGGAAAAAATTGTGAATTTAAATAAACTTTAATATTTTTCAAGTTACAATGATCAAATTGTCCTGCATGTTTAGTAATGGCGTCTCTTCTACCTGTTTGTAAACCAAATATAATATACCTGGCTCGTTCTACATAATTCGATGTTTTAACAGTCCAAGTGTGTCGATCCGTAGTAGGTAAACTGGGATGCTCATGAAATTCCCAACTTCTAAATGGAATAACAATATCACGATCGGCTTTTAATTTTCTTAAAAGTAGCATTCTATGCTCGTCAGCCAATTTAACATGTGGAACTCTCCATACAATTTTGTCTAATTTTAATTTCCATTCTAAAGTCGCATCTGTAGTAGCATCTGCAGCTTTAATAATGTCTTTATCGTTAGAAGATCTCAACAAAACTAATTCTTGTTTAACGTTTAATATTATTTTCCTATAATCTTCAGCAAAACCAAGCAGCAAACGTAATGGAATATGAAAATCAAAATATCCATTTGGATTTGGAGTGATCGTGTCAATCGTAGGTAATACCCATCCGGCAGGTTTAAGTAAATTGGTTTCATTGGGTGTTATAGATGTTAATCCTTTTAAAGTTGTCGTAATACCTACTTTTTTAGTGGAATCAACTGTTACACCTGATATTTCATATCTAATTTCATCAAATAGGAAAGCCATAGGATTATTTATAAATGGAACTGTTGTACCAACAGTAGTACCGTCCTTTTTAGTAACTTGTCCTTCAATATACAAGTAACTTTCACATGGTAGTGTGTAAATGTCTTGATTTTGTATGGGAATACGAATTTCATCGTTATTGTTTAATTTCGATGAAGTGTAAGGGTTGTGGGTGTGATATTCTTTTTCCCATAGGGTTTCGTCGAATGTTGGACCCTGCGCTATATCCAGTATATCCATACTCGGTTAATTTTAATCCAATTCTCTCTAAGAAACGAATGTTCTCGCGTGTTAACTCCTCCACAGCTGAAGAGCTACTAATGCGGTTTCCCGTAGGTTGTTCGCTTTTAAATGTTAAACCCATGGTTTTGTATTAAAGTGTCGATTTTAAATGTAATCTAATCGTAATAGGCTCTTCTCTGAAGTCTACCAAGTTTCCGTCTTGATCCAATACGCTCAACACGATGTCTGAAATGAAAGTGGTGTTCAACGGTAGATATACCAGGTTTTGTGGCTTTTCAACAATTTTAAATCCAGGTGGTACACTTGGGTAAAAAGTATGTATGATGTGGGTGTTAGCCCCATCCCTGTAAGCACCTTGTATAATGTTACAAGTTATGTCTATACTATTGACTTTTAATATTGTTACTGTTTTCTTACCGGAATGTGTTACATCTGGTTCTAATACAGGCCCATCGTTGGAAAATCCTAATAAATCACCAATTGAGTTTGGTTGAGTGAAATCTATATAATATTTGGAAGTAATTTCAGCTTTCATCGTATTATTATTACCTTTTAATGTTATATTGTCTTTTCCCATTTTAGTTTGCAAAAATTCATTTATATGATCAATTTCATAAGAACCTGTGGGTAACCTGCACTCTTGTAAGTCTGTAAATTTTCCACTGGCATCCTTTCCCTTATAATAATGCAATATGTTATTTTTACCTTCTGTAACATTGGGAATAGAGTTGTACGTTATAAAATCCAATAGTGCCGCCTCCCAAAACCTTCCTTTTTGCAAGCGTAACGCTGGAAAAAGGATACTTCGTAAATTGGACGATTTTCCTGTTAATGATACCGTATAGGAAGACATCTCAATAGTGACTGATACTTTTAGCTAGAAATTCCAAACATAAATGGCCGCATATTGAAGTATTATCAGGTTGTTCTCTTTTATAGATATAATATATGTTTTTAGCAGATTTAAAGTAATTTTGAAGTTCTTTTGGTGGTGGCAAATTACCGAAACTATCAAAATAATATACATTGTTATTTAGTTTCTTATAACAAACCCAATGGGTGCCAGGCCCTTCAGTATTATCCAAATTTACAATTCCAGTCTCATTTTGCCACATTTTCTTTGGTAAACTGTCCTTCATAAACACACCGCGAAAAAATGGTATTTTTAAACAGGAAATATATTTAAATAATTCAATATTGGTTAATGCTTTATGTGGTATGACCAATTGATTTCTTTCATTTAATATGCACGATAAGGTCTTAGGTAAAGACCTGCCCCGTTTTTTACCATTGACCACACGGTGGGCTTCTTCCTGCCTTTTCTTGTAGATCGTCGTCTTCTTTTTATATTTCCTCCATGTTTTCTTGTGGTTGACCTCCTTTTTACTCTCTTTCTCCTCCTTCTTCCACCTCCTACTGCTGTTTTAGCCTTCATACCTGCTGTTACTGCTAAAGCTGCTGCTTTTTCTGCTATGCTAGCGTCACTTGATTTTACTCGTTGCCAAGCTATGTCCGCAAGCTTTTTGTCAGCTATTGATCTATTTTTTGAATCGGCAAACGTGGAATATGCGATATCGTGTTCTTTACAAGCCTGATCTAACTTGTTTATGCCAGGATCGCCTCTTTCCAGTCGTTTTTTCAATTTAGTTCCTGGTCCGCAATACTGATAACCTCCTGGTATATGAAATTCGTATGGTAATGCGTCTATTGCTCTATTTACTATGGATCCTACTGGAATTTGTTTTAAAGCTTTACTTAACAGAGAAACCGCTGTGGACGTGATCCCACCTCCTTTCCTTGCAGTGTCTCGATATGGACTGATGTACTTGAACGTCATTATTGTCCTTTTATAATCGCAATGTGCAACTCATGTGTTAACTCTATGACGAGTTGGAAATAAATGAAGTTGTTTATTGTGTTCTTTTATTAAATATCAATATCACCCCAATTTGATGATCTAAACTGTTGTGTATTAGGGTGAATAAAGTACTTTTTAAAATTTCCTGTTTAATCCAACCACCTCTCGAGGCTTCATCCCAAATTTTATGACCTGGCCCTCCTCGAAGAACTTCCGGTGTGAAATGATTGTGTAAATCAAATATCGCATTACCTAAAACTTTTACAAGAAAATTAACAGTGACAGCATTATCTACATGTTCAGGGTCTTTAAGGTTTGTTATACGTTTATTATTACAATCATACACTTTACTATCCTTTAATGATGTTGTAATGGTCTGTCCTACAGTTGCAGCATCATTTGCTTCTCTTCCTTGTGCCAAGTCTCTTATCACTCTATTATTACATGTAAACCATCTAAAATATTTATCTGGATCTAGATGTACGGTTTGTGATAAAGCAGCTGCATCATGTTTTTCATAACCCCATCCCATATTTGATAACTTTTTATCCATGCAATCCCAAGCATCATTTTTGTATGTTAATAAATTAAATTTTTCATTACCTTGAACAAATTCATCCCCTTGCTTCGATACTACTTGATCTTGTTTTACAAAAGAGGTTGTTTCTTGTTTTAAGGTTTCCATCATTTGACCCACTGTTGCACCATCTGATGGCGCCGAACCATCTTTAACATTTGCTAAACAATTATTAAAACAATCTATAACCCCTACATCACGTATGATGCAATGATCTTTAATATATTTTAGATTTACAGCATCGTTTTCAGTTTTTGGATAGCCTATATCATTAATAACAAATTTATAAAAAGAAAATCCATCTTTTGTCTTTTCAGGTATCAAAGAATGTAAATAGCGTCTATTTACGCTGTCTTTTGCATCTTTAGGGTCATCTACGTTGGATATACGTTTATTGTTAGCACTATACGTTTTCCCATTGAATTTTAACGTATTTTTTAATTCAGATGACAAATAACCTTTGTTTATTGCATCACCGTTTTGATTTGGTTTACCAACGTTGATGATTCTATGATCTTCTGCGTCATATGTGTTATTTTGTAGTCTTAATGTTGGCGATATCTTTTCCTTTAATATTTTTAGATTTATTGCATCGTTTTCATCCGTAGGATCTTTTATGTTTTTTAACCTTTTATTACTCATATCATAATCTCCATCAGGTGTTTGTGGTAAACCAGCACTTCTTTTTAAACTATTGGCATAATATAACCCATCCGAGGAGTAACGTCCGAACTTGTCGACACTCATGGTGCAACTGAATAGTATTCTAGGGAGTAACGCATTTTTATGAGATTACCCCACGGTTTCGGAGTTCATCCACTAAAGCCACCCATTCGTTTTCCAATCCAGTATGACCCGCTTCTTTAGCTTCATGTATTAGTTTCATTCTATCCACCAATTTATTGATATTATTGTAATAAATCACATTTGTGTTATATAGTTTCTTCATTAAACCTGTACCCGTAACGGACTTACTTCTTTTTCTTCGTTCCTGAGCACTTACATCCAAAGTGGATGCCATAAATCTTCGTTTTACAGGTTTTCTTTGTGTTAACGGCATTGTTTGTCTTCTAGTTGGTATTAACTTGGATACAAATTCTTTATATTTTAAAGACTTAGATCTAAAAGGAGGCTGGTCAGGTAAATACTTTCTCCTATATGCATTTGTCTGTTCCAAAATATTTTTATATGCTTCCATGTCTTTTTCTTTCACTACCGATACTGAAGGCTTATTTTCAAATAATAATTCAAATAATCCTTTTGTGCCCTTATACCTTTGATCACCAATGACAATATTATCATGTTCGTCAACGTTTAACGGGCTATTACCTATCATTAAACCGTCTTCTGTTAATCTCGCTCCATAACTATGGTAATTCTTATTAGGAATTGTTCCGAGTAACATTTTTACCATGTATTTCCTTCCTAAAGGTCCTTTGTTATGAATGTTTTCACCCAACAAGCTTATGTTTGACGGACCTTCCCTTGTCTCTTCTTCTTTTTCCTCTTCACTAGCAGTTGATACAACTTCATGTCCTCTTTTGGCTTTTACTTCATATAATTCTTTTATTCCACTATAGTCCGGTGATTCTAGCTCTCTTTCGGGTTCTCCACCGGTAAAACCACTATACGTAGAGGATTCCCGGTCTTCATCACTAAACTCTTCTGATTTTACATTTTCTCTTTCAAACTTCGTAATAGGTGCAATCGCATCTCCTTCCAATACAGGTTTAGCAAATTTTTTGTTTAATTGTTTCAAGGGTTCAGTAATAGGTTTAAAAGTAGATTCAAGGAATTTCTCCCTCTCGCTAATACCTAGTTTCAATGCTCTGTTTTTAGCCCGAATAGAATCACTAAGTGATTTTATTTCTTTTACTAATTTTTCTTGGTTAACCATGTTTGTAGCAAGACGTGTTGTACAACAATGAATGTGTTATACCGCGTTTAATGTATTAATATAAATTTATCAAATCCTATCCTGTATCGACCATTGTTTAGCGGTTGTTCCTTCATAATTGTTAGGAACCCATACTTTTCAGCCCAAGCCTTTCCACCACAACTCTTTAAATCGTTCAAATGTCATATCCGCATTTACATGATCAAAATATATATGTTTTAGGTTGGTTTCGTCCTGTTTAAATACAATTAACATGTTTGCATTGTCTCTAATGAGTTGTTTAGGTATTTTGCTGTAAGTTTGGCCAATATAAATGCTATCTATGTTGTTATGTCGACCCATAGCGAAGTAATTCCTTATTGTGTTTTGGTTTTCACAAGATACATCGTCGAATATAAACACGGAGAATGGTTTAGCTTCTTGTGGCTGCATGACACTCTCGCTTGCATTAAACTTTAAATATTTAACTTCAGGCACATTAGTCAGTATTTTTTCCAATAATTGATACTTTGGTTGTTGTAGTGATTTTGAAAATACATATAGATTGTTAAATCGTAATCCTTTAGGTTTGTAATCAAATTGAATACTACATTAGTTTTTCCACAGTTGGAAGGTCCGGTAACCAGACAACGAACGGTGTTTGGTAACAAATTGCCATGTTTCCCACTATTGAATTCTGAATTATCCACTGTGAGTTCATCTATATTATTAATAGTAAAACTCTCTTTTTTGTGGTACTATCTCCATCCTTTGTAATGGTTCAACCTAAAATGATTCTCTATCGTTATATCAAATCCTTTTTAGGTATCCAAGAATCTTCCGTCTTATTAAATCCTAACCATCGTACTTTGACCTTATCTTTTTTCCGTTGCAACACCTTTTCAACTAAATATACATCGCCTACTGTTGATTTTAACATTTCATGTCCATAAAACCCTCCTTCAAGCAATTGTCCTTTATTATCTTTTAAAATATATGTCTCAGGTACTGTAGGTTGTACTTTGAATACAGTAAAAACCTCATTGGTCCATTTGGCAGGTATCTTTTACTGAATACACCTTTATATTTACTTATTCGCACTTTATCACCCACATTAAATTTTTTAGGCTTTAGTTTTTCAACTTTTGGTTTAGTATTCGTTTTTATACGTTTTAATACAAGGTTTTCATTTTTACTAGTTACTTGGTTTGGTTTCATCCCGATAGTCCTATGAAATTTGTTATTGTAATCGTTTATAAGTTTGGTAACATATCAATCCATATGTGCGATCCTCTGTTGGAAAACATTTTATACATTGCACTTTTTAAAGTTCTGTTGAATCTTTCGATTATAGAGGCTTTTACTTCTGAATTGGTTGAATAATGGTTTATATTGTGTTTTTTCATTAAATTTGCAAATTCCTTATTAAAATATTCTTTTCCATCATCTGTTTGTAAATGTTTAATAGTATGTTTGTCTCTTTGTATAGCTGTTTCCATTGCTTTTGTAACACTTTTGCCACTTTTATCTTTTAGTGGTAAAGCATCTGCCATTTTTGAAAAACAGTTAATAACAGTCAATATGTATTTATATCCTTTATTTTGTTTGCTATAAGGAATCATTTCGATTAAATCCGCTTGATATAAATCATTAATTCCTTTTATCACCGTATTTCTTCGTGGAAACTTTCTTCTTGCAGGTTTATGAAGTTCGTTGACAATTTGTTGCTTC